>JADKXX010005996.1:0-115657 GCA_017310255.1 Butorides virescens | reverse complement strand
AATGGTAAGAAAATATACAGAATATATAAAACAAGTGATGCACAATGCAATTGCTCACCACCCGCCGACCGATGCCCAGCCCGTCCCGAGCAGCGATCGCTCCCCCCGAGCCGAGATCACTTTGCCCGAACTGCGACCACTCTGCCCGCGACCGACCGACCGACGAACGGACTAACCCCCCCCGAGCATGACGTTATATGGTATGGAATAGCTCTTTGATCAGTTTGGGCTAGCTGTCCTAGCTGTGCTGTACTCCCAGCTTGTTATGCACCTGGCCGAGCAGGAGAAGCTCAAAAAGTCCTTGAGCAGTCTGAGCACTACTTAGCAACAGCTAAAAACATCACTGTGTTATCAACATTCTTCTAGCCCTAAATCCAAAGCACAGCACTATGCTAGCTTCTGTGAAGAAAATTAACTCTGTCCCAGCCGAAACCAGGACAATACATGGCCTATTTACTAGGTATACCCATTTTTTTCACAAAGTATCTTGGTACCTGGTTCATTATGAATCAACAGAACTAGAAGCTAAATTCAGTTCACTGGCTGTGGTTCATAAAAGCACCTCTAATCATGGTTAGAAACTCAGTCAACCTAAAATTTTGGGTATAGATGCTTTAAGTGGCCTGAATATGTCTCTGTATCCACTTACCACTAATGTAGTCTTGGCTACTAATTGCTCCTTACTGAATATAGACACCAGAATGAGTTACTATGATCAGAATAATGCTCTTAATTACCTTTGAAGGTTTGTTTTGTAGCATTTAATCACTGTTGTAAAGGATACTAGGCAATAAAACACTGGCAGCTTCACACTGTTGAGGAACCAGGTAGATTTTAACCTCCTGAGTCCTGAGACACCAGGATGGATATGGGTGAGCAGATTTAGCTATCTCCTGGTCAGAATACAGGGGAACCCTAAGCAAGTATAAAATGAGATAGCTGTACTGGGTTTGGTGGAATGACACTATCTAAAATCACTGTAAAAGCATTAGCTAATTAGGTGCTTTTTTTCTGAAAGGAACTATTGGCACATTGTACAATCTCCTTTCATGCTTCCAAGAAGAATTAGGGACATTAGTGACAAAGAGGCATTAGAAGATTCCATCTAGTGTAGGTGGTGAGATGCATCTGAGTAGGTGCATTGCATTTGGTCTGAAAGATCCTCTAACCAAACCAGAGCAGCTGTAATTCATAGCACTGAGGCAAACAATTGGGACTTTAGATGATGGCCTCAGTGTCAAAGTTAAAGGATACACATTTGATCTGCAACACATTTCTGTACTTTTTGGATGACATAAACTGGCATAAGTTCATGGGGAAGACTGAACAGGTTTGAAGAAAAGAAAAAAAAAGAAAAAATAAAAGAAATAAAAAAGAGAAAAATTAAAAAGCAAGAGAAAAAAGAAAAAAAAAGAAGAGAGAAAAAGACAAAGGGAAAAATAGAAAAAAAGAAAAAAGGAAAAATAAAAAAAAAAAAAGAAAAGAAACAGTTAAAAAGGAGACACTTACTAGGTACCTGAAAAGCGCTTTTTGTTCAGGAACTCCCTGAGCTTGAAGTCTTTGGAGGCCAGAGAAATATTGAAAGAAATTATCACATTTACTTGCATAGCTTATCATAGAGAAGTCCGTAGCGTGAAGTGCACCATAATGAAGACCGTAGCCCTCTGTTTATGGATTGTGTTAGATGCAGTATTCTGGACAAAATGAAAATTAGTTCTTACAAAGTACATTTCCCTCAGTTATCATGTGCACGTGTCATCCAACAATAGGCAACTTATATAGGTCTAGATAGTATAAAAACAAAAATTCCTTACTTTCTCTATGAATTACAAGGAGAGTTATGGATAGTTCAGACTCAGGTTTGGTGAGGTAATGTACTATTAATCACTTTTCACTGAAATGTTGCTAAACCAGGGAATAATTGCAGGATTTCACAGCAACTATATGCAAGAATCTAAGTCTCAGTTCTGGTAGAATCATAGAATCCTTTGGCTGGAAAAGACCTTTAAAATCATCAAGTCCAACTGTACTTGTCCACTACTAAACCATGTCTCTAAGCACCTTGTCTACCCATCTTTTAAATACCTTCAGGGGTGGGGACTCAACCACTTCCCTGGGCAGCCCATTCCAATGCTTGACAACCCTTTCTGTGAATAAATTTTTCCTAATATCCAAACTATACCTCCCCTGGTCCAATTTGAGGCCATTCCCCTCATCCTATTGCTAGTTACATGGGACCCTCACCTCACTATAACCTCCTGTCAGGCAGTTGTAGGGCACAATAAGGTCTCCCCTCAGCCTCCTTTCTCTAGGCTGAACACCCCCAGTTCCCTCAGCCACTCCTTATCGGACTTATGCTCCAGACCCCTCACATCTCCCCACCTGGGGTTTATTTCTCCAGAATTGGCTGTTATCCAGTGGTAGTGAAAGACAAGTCCCCTGGAGTATTTCAGGAGGCAGAAAGAAGCAAACAGACACTGGGAAGAAGTCAAGTCACCACAATGATCTCATTCCTGTTACATATAAGTCTACTATGCCGTAACTTACCACTAACATGGAACACACACCATAACTTCCCTTCCTCACCAGTCCAGTCAAAGATGCAGAAAGACAAAGCAAATAAAAGCAGACTTAAGATGGTGTGTATTGAGTCTAACCCCCATAAAGAAAGGAAACATTTCGAAACCCTAATTAAAAAAAAAAAAAAGTAATTGTTGGACTTATGCTTGATAGAAGCTATTCCATAAATCTTGCAATCAAAGGCAGGTCCATATTTGAATGAATATAATGATGGGAGAAAAGGAGACAATGTAAATAAAGGTACCAGGATATTGTCTTCTTTTACATGTCAAAAGAAGGGTCTCTTTCTCCAAAACAGTTACTGGAACAATGTGAATACTTTGGTATGTTCCACAATGAACTTTAACCCTATGATTCTGGTGCCAAAGTATTATTTTCACTTCAAAGATTTGCTTTGAATTAGTAAGAAAATACTCAACATTTCTCAGCAAAAGTACTATATTCACAAATATATAAGTTCTACTTTATAAAAAAACCCCAACTCTATAGAGGACCTTGTGAATAAGTTTTAAAATAATGTCAGCAACAGTGAGGCAGGGAGATGGAAATCAGGAGAAGCTGGGTTTTATGGAAACTGAAATAAGGCTCTGGAGGCAGGACGAATCAAAGACAAGGAAGTGATGATGGGAGAAAGAATCTGGGGTAAATCATCCTTTATACTGTTCATATACTCATACAGCCTGTTTTTGTTGCTGAAACACAGCTATTCATCTGATTATTTTTTTTTTTTTCAGAGAGAGAAGAAGATAGTCATAAAAATATGGATAGGTACTTTGCATGAATTTCATTACATACATTCTTATGTTTCATTTCTGCAGAAACATGACATTGAATGGACCCCTAAGGGTCAGTAATTCTAGTTCCCTGGTACTCTGAACACACTAAAATTCCCTTCATAAGTCCAGTTCCATACCACCCTGGTGAAATATTTTTCCCATAAATTTATTTGTAATTTGCTCTTTAAAATCACCATCTAGATTCATCCAGTTTTTCACATTGCTGAAAGCAATCTTACTCAGAGGTAACCAGAGAAGCCACTTTGCTTTCAGTGGATCTTCATGGACTCATGTCATCCAGAGTTCTGACTCTTGAACCCTCAGTGACAGAGAGGATCATTTTCCTCTCCAGATTGTGTACAAAAGCAAATTTAGACCCCTTAATCCAGTGGCTTTGAAGATTCACTAGTGATACTGATAGTGAAAACATAATCTTAAAGCAGTGTTCAGGCATTTGTCCATCAGATACCTGTAATTAGCAATAACTGCTGAACCCAAATTTTTCCTTCTTTCCCTTCCTCCGTTCTGTGTGAATCCTTATGTGTGTAACCACCCTTGAACAGTTTTTACCGTGCAGAAATACTGCTTTAAATTTCATCAAAAATCCATCTTCCTGACTGAGCATTAACTGAGATGTTGTCTGTATTTTTTCACAGTTAGTTTAATACTGTAGTATAAAACTGTGGCGATAAAATAGTCTGAATCACCAGCTTTGAACCAGCGTAATTGAGAGGAGAAACTGGTGAAATGGAATTACACCAATTTTACATCAGGATAGCTGAGTTTAATTTTCTGATTAAGATTTGAATTTGATAACATACAGATGACTTTTGTACTAGCAACTAAATTATTTGTTTAATATTTCTGCAGTGTCAAAATGCAGGTAGACATGGATACGCTATGTGTTTCCAGAATTATAACCTTTTTAAAAAGACAAAGCAGCTCAAAAAGTCTGGAGATATTCTCTCCAGACTGCAGAAACAATAGTCATGTTTGTCAGTGCTTACACACAAACACAATCTGTGACCTCAATACTTATGAACGTCACAGTAGTTAAAATAAATCAGACTAGAGCTCTGCCCAGCCCAATCTTCTGCCTCTGAAAGACGTGTAAAGCAAATGTCTCATGGAGGGTGAAAGATCGGGACAAGTAGATGAAGTCAAGGAAAGTGTCTTTAAGTCCTTTCTGGGCTCCTTACCATTTGGGGTTCAAGAGATTCCTGAACTGGGGCAGTGCCTCAGTATTCAGTGGTCTGAGAAGTATTTCTCTGCCAGGAACTTTCCCAGTCTCCTTTCCAAATGTGTACCTTGTCAGCATTTAGTGTTCAAAACAGCTGTGGGAACAAATAATGTGCTTTCATTTTGCTAAGGTGGTCAGCATCATTGACAGTCCCATGGAGAATGAAACAAGCAAATCTGGAAGAGCAAGAAATGCAAACGCACAAAAGTAGAGCTACAGGCTAAGCTGCTCCAGTGTCTGGTTGAAGATCTGAGAAGCCAAACTTTCACAGTTCTAGCAAAGAGGAAGACATACAACTGTATGTTACACTGAGTGCAGAAACAAGGAGTTCATATTCCAGCCATAAACTATCAACTCTCAAAATCATTTGGAAAGAGTTTGGAGCGTTCTTTGAACAAATATGGGCCCAACAGTTTCTTTACATTTCAAATCATCTCTACTGTTAAAATAAAAGCAGTGAAGTAGTAAAGCCTGTGAGCTTAAGAAAAATGAGACAGATTCTCCTCTGCTAAAAAGCAGTGGCATTCACTGATGGTTGTGAACAATCCAGCTTGCCCCAGATAGAGGGGGCTTATTGATGCTTCTTCAAACTATTTTAGCCCAGTGTAGATGCTACTCCCAAAGAGCATAACACAGGCACCAGCCTGTTCATGGACAGCACAGCTCATATCCAAAGACAGTCGTGGAAATAAAAAGCATTTTTACGCATAACTCATTCAAGCAATTTCAGAGACCTAATGCAGAGTTAGCAAATCATGTCCCAGGAGTGCCTATTTTCCTCCATTGAATACAAAGGAGTTTCAGGTGATGAGCTCAGCAGCAAATAAGATTTGCTCAGCACTAGGCATTTTTGTCTTTCTTTCAGTGATGACAAACTGAAACACAGTGAAGTTTAAGTAAGCAGCCACACTTCTGGATCGCAAACCAGCTTCGCAAAGGACCTCCACTGCACTCCCTCATGCTGCAGAGCACTTCCCACAACGTCCCACACCTCAGATGCTACCCTGAGATGGGATGAACCTGGAAAGAGCCTGCCTAAATACCTGTTTTCCTTTGGTGTGTTTTGTTTGTTTGGCTGGTTTTTTCCCTTCTTTCAATAATGACATTGTGAGTTGCTCTTTCTATTAACTTTGGGAAAGAAGCATCAGTTTTAATAGAGCTTGACATGTTTAACAGCCAATGTAAACTATGCCTTCACATTGATTGTATGCACTTTGGACAATTTTTTTTCAGTGAGGACTTTATGGGGGGAATAACATGCTTCTCATTTTTCTTAGTGTGATGCAGTTACATCCTGTAGGGCTTTGTATAAAATGCACATCAAAACATATTTGGCCTCCTTGACAATTATAGATTTTGGACTGGAGGAAAAATGAACCATTGCATGACTCATTTTAACTGTGTACACCAGATTTATTTCAACCTTTGGAAACTTTATATAGCCAAGCCCAGAATTAGCTGTAAAATACCAGCATGATATTTTTTTTTTCCTATCATTTACAGTAATTTGAGCTCTGACTGAGTCCAAAATTTATTCACTGGAGGCAACTGGTCTGCAACGATAACAGGTCCTTGCATTGATCCAGAAGATACAATTTGTTTATGTGACAATTTCTCTCACTGGAATAAGAAAAATGAGTATACAGCATTTTTTAACAAGTTTTAATTTCAGGTCTCAGTCCTGTTGCTGTTGGATAGATGCAACTACCAAAGAATCAGCCATTGTTTCTACCAGTTATTACAGGGTGACCAGAAACTCAGCATGCACACACTCAGAGCTCTCAGCCCGTTGCTAGAGCTGAAAGTCAGGTTTCCAAAACCATGGTCAATGGCATCCTGGCTTGTATCAGGAATAGTGTGACCAGCAGGATGAGGGGAGTGATCGTCCCCCCGTACTCTGCACTGGTGAGGCCACACCTTGAACACTGTGTACAGGTTTGGGTCTCTCACTACAAGAAAGATGTTACGTTGCTGGAGCATGTCCAGAGGAGAGCAACAAAACTGGTGAGGGGTCTGGAGCACAAGTCTTCTGAGGAGTGGATGAGGGAACTGGGGTTGTTTAGCCTGGAGAAGAGGAGGCTGAGGGGAGACCTTATAGCCCTCTACAACTGCCTGAAAGGAGGCTGTAGTGAGGTGGGAGTCAGTCTCTTCTCCCTGGTAATGGGCGATAGGACGAGAGGAAATGGTCTGAAGTTGCACCAGGGCAGGTTTAGGTTAGACATTAGGTTGTCAAGCACCAGAACAGGCTGCCAGGGAAGTGGTCAAGTCCCCACCCCTGGAGCTATTTAAAATATGGGTAGACGAGGTGCTTAGGGACATGGTTTAGTGGTGGGATGGCAGTGTTACGTTAACACCAAAAGAACCCTTGATTATTAAGAATCAAATCCACTGAACTTAAACAGCAAATCTCAGTAAAAGGGAAGGGACATACCTTATGGAAAGCTTTATATTGTGCTGAAATTGTTCATGGCACTGTTGCTTCTTTCCTGCTGTGTATTTCTTTTAAGAACTCAGAGTTATGATACAAGTGGTAATGACAGAGAGAGAGTGTAGGAGAGAGATCATATGGCTTTTGAGGCATACTAATACTGGAGAACTGTCAAGATTTTTTGTTTCTACAAAAATTTTAGAAATGTAAAATAGTTATAACTTGTGATAATATTTTCCTGAGTTTATAGAGAGGCTGAATCACTTCTCCAAAACATAAAGTGCTTTCCTGTTGTCTTGTGGATCAGCAAATTTCACTCTACCAAACAACTCTCTCTCCCTACTTAAATATACAGAACTATAAAGACAGAAGATCATATGTCTATGATTCAGATGCCGAATGATTCAGATGCATGGCAATATTGAAATTGTACTGAGCAGATACAGTGTCCCCAGTTTAGACTGCTGAGTAACTCTAAAGCTGCAGAATATGTAGAGACTTACATGATAGGTAGTCCAAGAATTTGGGCTGCTTTTAATGTTTTATGTAGCATGGGACACAGTGGACACTGAAGTAAGAGTTAAATGGAAAGCCTTCAAGCATAAAGAAATTCCTTTTGAGAAAGGATTTATAGAATGACCTGGTGGATGGACCTTGGCTGATTGTAATCTGCATATGAGGCCAAGGCAGGGGGGAAAGGGACTAACAATCAACACTAGAGTAATTTGGCTGATAATAGAAAATTAAAGAACTGGAGAGACAAGCAGCAGCCTGCAAAATTCATGCAAATTTGAATCTGCTGTATAATTAGCCACAATAGTTAAACAGAAAAAAAAAAAAATAGAAAAAGAATGACATCAAATTAGAGAAAGATTTCTGTAATATAAAATAAAATGGTAGAGTTTATATAAAAAAGGAGGCTTAGATAGTGGGGAGAAATTAAAAAAGCTAGAAAAGTACTCATAGTCTGAACAGGAAAAAGTTTTGATATGATTAGACAAGCATCTGTGACTTTACAGTAGGTACAGGTTGTAGTGCGATAACGAAATAAAATTGATGTACAATATGCTTGCACAGAACAAAACCACCATACAAACATATACTTCAGGGATGGGTTTGAATGACACTTTAAAGAATGTAGTGGTAAGGGAAGGATTTGGAGTTTTGTGCCTTGCATGCATCTTTAATTACATTCTAAAGATGAAATGTACCAACATCTTATCCTGTTTTGAGCGATGTAAATGAAAGCTAAGCTTCTCTGAAAATTAGGTCGACATAGTGTAATACTATTGGCTTTGACTGTCTTTGAGACAGGTTCTTCCCATGGGGTAAGCTTAAGCCCTGGTATGTGAAATCTCTTGGTCAGAGGAACTGCTGCAATTTTTTTTTTTTTTTATGCTGTGACCCAAGTTTCCTTCCAAAAAAGAAAGATATAACATTCTTTAATAGAAATAGGACTTGATCAGGATTGAATCCAGGAAACAGGACTGCACGAGGCCCTTAAGACTAATCTGCCCTGGAATGCAAATGCAAAAATATACACTTCAACTGCCCCTTGAAGTAGCTGGACATTAGTGCCTTTGCTGTATATTTCCAACATAGGTTAGCAAGGACTTTGGACACTCTTTGTAACTTTTATTATGCATTAGCATGGATTCTTATCTTCATTCAAGTGAGCATTCAACTTAGAATGCTCTTAAGGACAATGTTGTGCTGTGTAGTGACCAGAGATTCCTGACCATAGCTCTTGGGACATCAAAGGTTGTCGACTATAGTTTGGGGACCTGTGAATTAAGGGAAAAATAAACTGGCTTTCCTACGACCTTAAAATCTGTAACTGAAGGACACATAAAAATTACTAATGAACAGCCCTTCATTCTAACATCTGTGCCACTTTTCCCTTTTCTTCTGTTTTTGTCCTGTTTTGTTAGAGCTAAGAACTATTTATTTTTTTTTTTTTATTTTGCAGCTGAACAAACTCAGTATGTCTGTCTGATTCTGCTCATTCTCTCATCAATACTGTGATTGGAGAAAAAATAATATTGCAAGTGTGCTTTGAACTAATATACATTTTTAAATAGCTAATTCATAGACAAGTCACTCAGAAATATGCTGAAAAGTCTCTGGGTTTTGTAGAACATCTTGTATCTCTGTGTTCTCTTTTGAGCATCTGAGTATTTGAGTAAACTAATACCAACACGTGGCCTGGAATCTAAGTAGGATATAGATACACACTAAAATGCAGTTTATTAGAGCAGATTAGAAATTTATTTTTATGTTTATTGGTACCTGAGAAATGGAGCAAGTGAGGACTGAATGCATGTATACTCCCACCAACTATAAATTGAGCCAGGTGAAATATAAAACTATATTGTCAGGCTATCAATATATACTTTTTAACAATGAATTTATTTTCTTTTTTTTTTTTTTTTTCCTGATCAAGTTTCTACTTAACCAGAAGCACAGTGCAAATTTGGAAGTGAAAAATTTACCCAGGTAAAGAGAAATAAGAACAAATTTAACCTCTTGAAATGAATTTCATTCTTTCTATCTTCCCCCCCCCCCCCCCCCCCAATCATTATGATAAGCATCCATTCTATTTATGTTACTATTAAACAAAGGATAGACAGCAATACACAATAATTGAGTGGAATTCTGAACATTAATCTACCATCCATTAGAGCTGCTACAAGACTCTGCATAGCATGGCCACCAGCAGTTTGTGCAAAGAGGAGAAGTGTTGGTTAAAGAAATTAAATCTAATTTTCTCTCTTCTCTCTTTCCCTCCTTCCTTAATTTGTTAGATACTGATTAAGAGGAAGACAAAATAAAAAGGGTGAGGGACACTTGAAACTGAAGGACATGTAGTTCCAATTCACCAGAAACAAACTGCAGGTGAAGTCAACCGTTGCTTGCTATAATAATGTTTAGAAGTTACAACTAAACATATTTGAGCTTTCCACTATAATTTATACATGCATACATTTTAAAATAGAAATTACTGTAATCCATTTTGCATGGGGTTATGACAGCTGCTGATCAAGTTTTAGAGCACCATGAAGCATGGTGTACTGCAGAGACCAGATCTGGTCTTGAGAAGATCCTTTATAATTAACAGGGGTCAGAAAGAACAAGTTTCATTTCTCACGAGTTAGAAACAGAAAGGAATATTGGGATTTCAAACAGTGCAGGGTATAACTGTGGTAGATAAAATAAGGAATTTCTCTAGTCTCAGTTTCTGAAGAATATGAACCCACTTTATATTACGATGCAAATCACATCTTCATTCAAAACTGGGAGTTATTTAATGGGAATAGAGACTGACAAATTTTCAGTGTGGAGGAAAGTCCCTGGTTATATTTCTCCCATGAAACTGATAAGAAAAGAAGTTATCTTCTAGACATGGTTGGTTTTCCACTGCATTTCCTTACCTGGATTTCTCTATTTTGTAACCCCTACAGGCAAATATTCTTTTTACCTTTAACACCACTATTAGATTTCATGTTTATTCCCTACGGAGAGCTGATTCAGTTTTCTTTTAGGACACTGCAATAATCAGAATTTTGATAACTAATGCTGTTCTTAGAAAAATACTTTTCACAAAATTGGCCAGTACCAACTGAAAGTCAGAAGGCAAAACAACTTCTCATTTCTCTGCCAGCAGTTCCTCATGAAGAGTTTTTTTGTTAAATATTTAATAAAATCCAGGACCTTTCACTTGGGAGTGTGGTTAGCCTTTCCTTTCCAATTATAATATTTTGTAGAGTTCTGCAGTATAATTAAGGAGTCGGCTCTCTCCTCTTCTGTATTGGTCTTATGTATTTCCACTCCTAAAATTTATCAAAACTCCTCATCATCAGTAAAATATTTGATGGAGGGTAGACAAGAGAAAGAATTTAAAAAAATTAAAAAAAATCTACAGTAACTATCTTTCAGAATTTTAATTCAACTGTCTAAAATCATCTACTCATCAGCCTGTATAACTATATTAACTTTCACTGTAGAATAGATGAGTTGGTATCAAAGAATACATCCCATCAAAATTGAAAGTCCAGTCAATAACTTCAGATAAAAATACAGATTTTCCACTTATGCAAATAAGTAGTTACATTGACTAAGATTTATTTCCATTGTAAAGTATAAACAAGAGTTTAGATGTTGTCAAAGTTAAGAAGTCAGCCTTCAGCCTCAAAAGTACATTCACCTACTTTCAAGTAAAGGCCTTCATTTCACATTCAGGATGGTATTTAAATAGGAAAAAAGAGGTAGATTTTTCTTCTGTTGTAAGTGTGTGTGATATAGTTGCCAAAAGTAGCGAAGCTTTTATTTTTATATAGAAATGAAAAAATAATTTATGCACAACAGCATATATATAATGGACATTCACTAAATTGTAATCCACAGGACTAAACAATCAAGAAATTTTATGCAATATGTTTCACTCCATTTGGATATAACTCCTGGTAGTTGTGGCTTTTTATTAGGCTGATTTTTTTTTTTTAATCTATGTTATATTTCCTTTCAGATATTTTTGGCTTGGCTTAAAGTGTCATATTGATCATCCTGTGGACTTATCTCATTGTCTTTCAGACTAAAATCCTCTGTTTAATTAACAGTGGACATAAAGAAAAAGAAAAAGTACTATCAGCTGTACTGTCTGTACCACTTTCAAACAATTGGCTCAACTTTCTCTCCAGACATAAGATGCTTAAGGCAAGAATACAAGAAGCAAGGACATACAGACTGATATGCCTTTTGATATGCTCTTGTAGTTTGCCACTATTGATGTGTAAAGCCCTCCTGAACCTGGAGTTGCATGAGACCATAGTCAATGGTGGGACCTAATATCCATAATCTTGTCTAATCTACTTCTGATTTATATTTTACAATTTTCGATGTATCATGACATTCTCACAATAAGTTTCACAATAAAATATCTTGTATGAGATAGTTGTTTGTGATGCCCGGTTATTTTACTGAATACCCTTTATAATTTTTCATATGGGGAATGATCTTCCTGATTTCAGTTTCTTTACTGTTCCTGATTATACATGAATGGTAAAGAACAAACATACGCCCTTCCACCTGTCCACTCTTTAGCCTGAACATTCCCACATAGTTTCATGTCTCGTCCTTTGGAAAGTCCTACCAGGCATCCTACCATCTTCACCTCCCATTTTTGTAGCTTCTCCAGCTCTTCTAACAGTGACTTAAACCCAATGTGCTTTCTTGGTGATAGAAATGAAAGATATCCTTACTTGGCAATGATGGTTTAACAATGGTGACTTGTAGACAAGGACTTGAAAATGCTGCAAACATGGTATTCATATCCTAGTCTGTCACACTCTGCTCTTCTAATTGTGGGTAAGTCAGTCCTGTCTGTAACTCATTTTTTCCCTACACAATTAGATTTCTTTTTTTTTTTTTTTTCTTTTTTTTCAGGAATAAGTTTGAGACTTTGAAAACAGGCCATAAACTCAGTCTGTGTACACTTAATCTAGATGCATAATCAGAAATGACAACTTTCAGTTCAATACAGTCTGATAGAAAGATGACAATGTATGTTTCCATTTGTAGTAGAGTAACTGTTTATTATTGCCAAAAGTTAGTTGGACCATTCTGGATCTTAGGCTAGTCAATTAATTTTGCTGCTATCTATATCCAGCTCACTTTCTTGTAAGGTAAAAATAATTATTTCAGTGAATAATGGGCTATGTCAGTTGTCGACCTCTGTTACAAGTGAAAGGTCTGAAACACATATGCATTCTGTTCCTTTTGTCATTTACTTTCCCTTTAAGTCCACTTCTACCCTACCTACCTTAAAGCAAGCAGAGCAAAAGATCCAGTGAGTGCACTTAAGGATTTTTGTAGGACACTTAAAGCCAGTCTCCTTTGGCTAATTTGCAAAAACAGTTTTTGATTTAAAATAGAAGCATGGCATATCCCTCCCTGGGAAAAACCCTGCATCCACTAATGTTCCTCCAGAAGTGAGTTATGAGAAGAAGCCTCAGATGGATTAGAGACGAAGGTTAAATTCCAAGGCACTAATTTGCTGAAAAGGTGAAGGTAGCTAACTAAAGAAAAAAAAAAAAATTGACACACCAGGTCTGCATTAGCTTTCCTCCTCACTGGATATTGCTGGGTAACTTACAGACCTCAAGAAGAAGAAATGCCATAAGATAAAGCAAGGTTGTTTCTCTTATGAAATGATAGTGCAGAGTTAAGATAAAGGCAAATACTTTTGAATTGTTAGGATCTTTCTAGATGAAATATCAATTTTAATTTCATAACTTAAAAAAGATGAATAATAGAGAGATACCTTTCACTTTTAAAAGCCAGATAGCTTCTTTTGGCTATTTTATCATTCCTTTGCCTCCCTAACATTTCTCAGAGATTTAATGGCCCACTTTCTGGTGTAAATCAACATAGCTCCAGTTATGTCAACTATGCTAAGCAGATAATATTGGTCCTGTATTTTATTCATAAGTGTACATGAGGTCAAACTTACTTGGGAGTTGAAAGTCATTGGACAAAATTCTGACAGAACTCAGAAAGGATGTGGCTGGGTAGGAGGAAGTGAACAAGGCCTCCATGCCAGTCCATGAACTTTAATGTCACACGCTTAAAACTTACTACTTTCTGGATATGGCTATTTGAACATTGTTCTGATGTACACATGAATGTCCCAGTAGTAACAGGGAATAATGAGACTTCAAACCTGAAGAACATTTTTGTTTTACTGCTTCACAAGAAGGGCATGTGTGTCAGTAAAATAGTAGGAAGCTGCCTCTGTCCATAAGATCTCTGCCTGAACTTAGGGAGCTAGAAGTTAAATGTCTAAGTATGAATTAGACCCTTGCAGCTCCTTTTAAGGTCAACAGGGAGACAGAGATGCTTGTATAGCAGCTGAAGCAGACTGTTGAAAATTCTGGCCACAGAAATTGGTCTGAAGCTTTCCTCACTTTTTTCTGTCTCCTCAAAACCTCCCTGCCTTCTCTTTCCTTCCTATCTTGACTAAAGAGGATTTGCTTGTTTGGCTGATTTGTTTTTCTTTTCTTATGCTTGGCACATCTTCTTTCTTCCTTCTCTCCATGTTGCAGAACCACCCATTAAAATTCCAGAGACAAAACACTCCCCCTGCCTTTTCTTGTGATGCTTTGCCACCAATACAGCAGTCCTCTGAATTATAGGGAAAGGTGCTTGAATGAAAGAATCAAGTTGTCTTCTGTGTGTCAGTCTTCTAAAAAGAGGAGGTCTATGTGTGTATTTGCAGAATAATATTAACAACATCCAAGTGATTTTCCACATACAGTCAAAAACTTCTGTGTGTTCTAGGTCCTTATTTTAGGGGCCCTGGCATGGATCCTCAAAGCAAGGGAAATTTCTGAAGATCCCAAAGCACTGTGATTGGAATTTGGGGAGATGATGAACCAGTTTGGACAGTCAGTATTTAGACTGCCACTAAATCCTATTAACAGAAACGCTGGAGCTTACACCCCTTTCAAGTCTGCAAACCTCCTGGAATAAAGTCATGTGTAAAGAAGTATCTGAAAATACAGGACTTCAAATGCTAATTTCAACAGGGACTTGGACAACTTATCTATCACATTGTTATGTAATCTTAACTTGTTTAATTGACAAAATTACTTTTAAAAATATGTCTTTACCTCTGCTGGGACTCTCTGGTTTTGTTTTGTTTTGTTTTGTGTTGTTTTGTTTAGATTTGGATAGCTAAGAGGCTTATCATCCTTTCAGGCAGCTTCCTAAAGCAGTAGAAAACTGACAGCACTGAGACTTGCTCCTTGCTTAGACCTGCCCCACTCAAGTCAATCACTATTTCAGAAAGGGGAAGTCTACAACCTGCTTATGACCTGAGTAAAATCTCATGTATAGGTACATTTTAAGCCTATATCAGTCAAATATTTATATGCTTTTCCATACCTGAAGTGGTTTTGCCTGCAAGCATGGTGTATATAAGAAGAACAGATACGTTTGTAGGCTCAGAGCAATAATCAAGTTCCCAAAGTTTAACAAGTTAACACACATTGTATCTCTCCTAATGTAAGTCCTTAACAAAACTGAGATAATGAAAGGGTTTTAAGATAACTTTCATTATGACTCAACTGTTACAGACTTTTAATGTGCACATCGAACACAGCTGAATCTCAGCTGATGCTCTGTTATCTGATGAGCGGCAGGGACTTGACTGTGTTTACACCCTGAGAATGGCAAATGTATCCATCAAGGCAAGGTTTCTGTGCAAACACAAAAGGAGCAGCATCAGAAAACAAGATTTGATCAGAAATACCTATGGTCCTTTTGTCAGTTGGAGGTGTAATAATGTTAAAAATGTAAAGCATGGTGGCAGCGAAAACCTCGCCAAGGAGGTTAAAAAGCAAGAAAAAACCTCTTCCTTTTCCTTTTCTCACATTCTCGCCCCCAGCATTCCTTTTTAGTCAAATATTGAAATATGCTTAATACAGTGGAAGAGATTAACTAATACAAAGGCAGAATATTAGTGCTGTGCTATTCTGATTTCAGGCCATTGGTTATGATAATAAAATACAGAATACCAAAGTTTTCAGTAAGCAGAAGTCTCAGGCTCTAATACATACTTAAGCTTATTGATTACACTGGTTTATGTGATAATAAAAGTACAAACATATGCACACACCTTTTGCAAATAAGAAAAATCATTTGTCTTGGGCTATCTCCTTCTTTGTGCTTTCACAGCAATTCAAAAGTCGTAATAGATAATGGGAAAACGAAGTGTTTGCATTTCATGAATGACCTTGGAAAAGTTGCCAGATTTCTCTGTACTGCAGTTCTAGCATTGGGTAGGAAATATTCCACTGTAAACACTTGTGAGATCCTACAATTATTAGTAGGGTGAAAGAGAAAAGACTTTATCAATTTTACTTCAGTTTTAACTATTATAAAGTGTTTAAATAGATATATTATTGTGAGAATACATTTTTTATCTAAAAGAATATTTTAATATCCAATGTGTTTTACTCAGTTAAAAAAAATTACTTTTTATTTGTAAATCTACTGTATATATGAAAGTTAAATCTAATACTATACATAGGTACATATTTTTTGAATAAAAATTAATAAAAGCAGACTCTTCTATATTAAAATATTTAATTTCAATAGCTTAGTGTGTTTTCATGATAAATTGGGAAATTATTTTTGAGAGAGGGTCTGATCTACTCTCTACCTATAAATGGGGTTAATTTTAGCTGAATGTTCTTTTTTGTAGTCTGTCCATTTAAGCTTTTATATATCAGAGAAGCAGGTATATATTAGACTTTTAAGCATATCTTTTGTCACATTTAGAGATCAGTGTTATTTACCACATATTTATGTTTGTGGGATATTATATGTTATTTAAAGACCAACATATAAAAGAAAATAACATTTTAAAAAGAAAAAAAATATATTTGTATGAGAAAATAGGCAATTCCACACATTGCTTGTATTGTGACTATAATAAGGGAAATTTAACCCAAAATGTTGCCAGCAGCCTTAGCTGACATCCTGAGTCTTAGCATCCATCTTGAGATACCGACTTGAGCAGGTTCGTTGGGTGGATTGTGATTTATACACTGCCACTGTCCATCCAGTCTGTCTCAGTGGGGATCTCGTCTTGCTCTTGACATAACCGATGAGGGAATTTCGCTCCTTTCATCCAACTCAACTATCACTATAGGTGCAGGCACTTTCCCAAAAAGCTTATAAATACAACTCATATGTCCTCAACGGGCAATCCAGACATTGGATGCACCAGAGGGCCAAAGGATAGAGCCACCTGCTCTGGCAATGTAATCTGCATTTCTACTATTACTTTTCACAGAAGGAATGGAGATACATTTTTTCACAGCTCAGACTTGAGCGCAGGTGCAATGGGATTTATGGTACCTAAGTTATGGTCCTGTTACTGTATCTCATGGTCTGCAAGGTGCTCCTGTGTCTGCCTAATGCAATGTACATCTGTCTGGGATGGAGCCACATACACCCTTCTCCTCTAGCCCCAGACAGATTTTGCTTCTTCTAGAGCAGCCTGAGCCCAGCACCTTTTATGTACCTCTAGTTATGATTTATGGACAGCGAAGCACTGTAATGCCTTAAAGGCATTCTATTTGTGGTTTTTTTAAAAAAATTTATTTTATTATCTTATAAAACAGCTTAATCAATGAACTCAAGCAGGTAGTAGAAACTGAGTCTTCTGTTTATGGGAAAACTTTTGAGATTTATTTTGGTCATTTGTAAGTAGTGCCAACATCTGAGCTCTGAAGGAGGAAGAAACGTAAAATGACTTGTGCTTTTTTTGGTGTGCAATGAGTGCAATTTCCTTTCCTTTCCAGGGGCTCTACAAAGCACAAAAGTGACAGAATTGTCCTATTTATGATGTCTGTTGTGCATGTGTCTGAAAATAAATAGATTATTCCATACGAATTCCAAATAAAATATATGGCTAAAGTAAATTTTACTTATGGATATTGATTGTATTGACTGAAACCTCCTCCTTACAAATTCACTTGTTTGTATAACACAAGTGTTATCACTTGGCTGAAAAAAGATGTATATAATGAATTTTGGCATTGCATATTTTACTTATCAGTGAACTGAAAAGCTTTTATTCTTCAGAGATTTGTGTTCTGATTCCCAATAACATGGTGGCAATGCGGAGGGTTATTTGTCTTTTTGGTTTTTGTTTGGTTTTTTTTTTAATAGTAAGACTTAGTATAATCCTGGGCTGCTTTTTGTAGATTGTCTCTACAATCCTGCCTGCATTTTTGTATTCAAATGCACTGCAACATGAACAGTAGAACAATTGTTGAAGCCTGTTCCTGTTCCTCAGAATTCTTCAGAAATTCTATTTCTGATTTCATCCATATATAAGCTAGCAAAGAAAACCTCTCTTTCACACCCCACCCCCCACCCCCCTCCCCTTTTTTTTTTTTTGTTTTGGGAATTGGGTAAATAATTATTGTCTTATGCTGATCAAGCACATCAGTATTTGTCAATAATGATGTGGAATGATAAAATGAAGTGCAAAAGGAACTAAACTGCCAAATGCATTAGTCCGCATTCTTATGTGAGTAAAGTTAAATTAGTCCCATACTACTCAGCTGAGGTGATGGCATATTGCTTATTTTTTGTCTCTTGCTCAGATCACCAGTCCTCATCACATACAATGTTATATATCTCCTCAAAAGAGGGCTTTGTTACAAGCATAATCATAATAAAACAATGATGGCCACTTAAAATCTTCAGCACTTTCAAGGCTGCCTGTCTTCCTCTCTGTTGACTCCACAGAATACCTCAGATCCTTAGGTAGTCAAATGAAAACAAGTGGAATGAATTTGGGCCAGTGTTCCCAGCAAATATTCAGGGGAAGAGTGCTAGCCCAGAAAATATATCTCTAGTTAAGAGAGAGAGAAGCAGCAGAAGAAACATTGGGAAGATTGTGTGAAGTTCAACATCAACAAACAGATTAATCTCAGTAGGTGAAAAATTAATGATAATAGCACAACAGGTACAACACCTGGTTCACCACAAGGCTCTGCAAGTAGAAAGACAGTTTTTAGAAGAGTTTATGTAGACATGGAAACTCTGTGTAGACCATGTGAGAAAGTAAACAAAATAAATCATCTAACATAACTTTGAAGTCAATTTCATTTAGTAGCAAGTTAATATGTGTCAATGATAATGAAATATGTTGTCCTCACTGTGAGTAGAGATGAGAGTTGAGGTCGTGTGGGGGGTTCAGCCTATAAGTTTTAATCTGGTTTATTTATGATTCTCCAGTTTTTAACTTCTAGGGACTTAAAAGGGAAGTTTTGGGAGAAACAATGACAAAATTGGGAGAAAAAAATGACAAAACTGTGATGTATGCTATTATACTGATACCCAGGTTCAAACTTAACTCTAATTCAATCTACCTGTCTCATTGTGCTGTAATTACACAGAATAAGATCTTTTTTCACATTTTATGGTCTACAGAGATAAGAGGCAGAGGATGCAAAGGACTGACTGGCTCTACACTGTAGATGAAGGGTAGGTGTAGGAGAAGTTTTACACACCACCCCTTACCATCTCCCAATCACATGGCAGACTCATAATCTGCAGGCTGTATACCTGGGCAGGCATGAGTGGGGCACAATTTGCTGAACTAACTCAGGCGTGTAAATTCACATAGATTCCAGTTCTCTCTGAGGCCATACAAATATATATGTGTATATATATATGTGCACATGCATATAAATCTCATTCTTCAAGGCAAGTTCATTTTGTCTTGAAGAGCCTGTCTTCAGCAAGTAGTTATGGAGATCCATTTTTTATCCTGCTTTATACTGGGAGTACAAAGCACCAGGAAAGTAATTAAGTTAATCAGGATCAGAAATCTTTGGCAGAATCAACAAAGTAAACCCACCTCTCCTCAATCATGTTTTTTTGCTGCCACAGAGTGAATTATTTACATTTGCATACATCAGTTTGGTAACAATGATGGTAGTTTTAATACTTGAAACCCCAGATTTGACACCCAGAAGTTTCAAACGGCCTGTCAAGACAGTTAATTCTTATGCCATGCATAGGTACCTAGTAATTCTGTGCCTTAGTTTACTGATCTGCAAAATGGGAATAGGCTGAATCTGGCCCTAACTCTGGGAAAAAATCTGTCAGCTCAATTGACTGCATGAAAACTTAAGGATTTGGCCCTGTGCTGAGAGTCAGTAAGCTGGAGTGCAAATGTTCTACATGTGCTATTTGACCTCTACAGTTGAGGATTTAAAACTTTAATTATAGGAACGAGAAGATGAGAACAGATTCTGACTTAGCTACTTTTTTTTTGAATAGATATTCAGACTCCAGGGGGAATAGTGATTTGCAGGCTCATTGAGGGAGAAAAAGGATGTCCTTTCTTTCCTAGGTGTACAGGGGGAAGAACAAAAGGGGGCCTTGATACTGTTCCATTAAAATAAATCACTTCTCAATCCGGGCGAGAATTTGTATCAGAATATTTGATAATCGAGACTTTACCAACAAGAGCAAATCAGAGAGGGAATTTGATTACACAGGGCCAGATCCTGCTAAGCCTCCCTCAGAGGTGTCTCACTGAATTCAGGAGCAGATCAGTATGCAGAAAGTTACCTGGATAAGGCTGTTAGACAGTGGAGTATATGAAAGGGATACCTGTGTCTCTTCTTTGTTATGGGGAGAGTTGGCAGTCGACAAATTACCAGAGTATTAATCATACATCCCAACCTCCAGCTGCCTTTGAAATCAGAGAAAAAAAATTTCCTTTGACACCCACAGAGACAGGACAAGATAGTTAGGGTTAATTAATTAATTACTTTCTAGAAAATACTTTGAGATCCTCTGATGTAGAGAACTAATATAATGGCAAAGTGGCATTGTAATCTAGAGACATGTTTAGCGAGGTCATTCGTCAATACCAGAATACAGGTTAGGGTTTAGATGCTCTAATCAACAACAGAAACAGTAGTCTGTAAACAGGGGAGGGAACAAAACTAGTGAAAAACCTTCAATGGGTCTGTCTAGAAACAAAAAGTAATGTAAATACGCTGAAACAGTCAAATACTTTGCTGAGACATTCTCTTAAAATGTGTGTGTGTGTAATATCCTTACTTGATCAGCAGGATATTTCTTTCCTGAAATAAGCTACACATAATATAGATTTCAAAAGGCAAAAAGCATACTATGATCACAAACAAAATATTTCAAAAGATAAAGTATTTTCTTCCTTGTTTTGTTGGGGCTTTTTGTAATGTTTGAAGAGAAAAATAACTTTGAGTACCACAAAGCAATTCACTCACACAAAACTCTGCTACCATGGCTACATTTTTAAAGTTAATCCACTAGTATTTCATTGTGTATATTTATATGCACACCCATGGACTTATACACATAGATATTCTCACAGATTTACTTCCTGTGTAATTTTCAGATTCTTAGAGAGAAATTACTCCAAAGCACCCTTAAAAATAAACTCATAAGCCTGAATATATATATATATATTTAGAAGACATGAAGGAAGTTAAAGTTCCTGCCCCAAATGATTATTAGCGGTAACAAATGGCCTGTCTGTATTCTCTTTCAGATATAGATTGCAGTACATCTTATAAGCAGTCATTTAGTTTTGTAACACCCTGACAATGTAGTACAATATTACCATTCCCATTTTATAGATGAGAAGAACCAAGACAGAACAATTAAACAAGTCACCCAAAGTTATACAAGGTCTGGGGCAGAGCCAGGAATAGAATCAAAGTCTCTTGAGTCCCTGACCTTCATATTAAACACAAGATCATCCTCCCTCTGTTTCTAGTTAGAGCATTCAATTCACCCCATCTGGTGTGCATGTGTAATTTGTACCGGAGGGGTAATTCATCCCTAGAGGAGGGCAGGCGGGGCTTGCAAGGGGTGTCAGCTGTGAGCTCAAGATTTGCATACCCTGAACATTCATGGAAATGAGAATTTCTCCCAAGGAGCATCTCTGGCAAATGCATAAAAAGGGGCAATGCAAAATTCTGTTTTTTCTTCTCCAAGCTTTTAGAAGGTGATTGTCCTCAACTGTTTTCTTCATTTGATTGCAAAGCTAAAAATGAAGTTTATCTCTCAATAATCTCAGGCTTCATTTACTACCTTGAAACTGTCATTTGGTGTTTGGGACAGCTGATCATTTAACATCTTCTTCTTAACCCTGCAGGGGACGGGCTGTTGATGGTGAGTGTGTGCTGATGGAACCAATCCTTTACATGGCCTTCACACACTTAATTTGCTAGTGCAAACCAAATGCCTCTCAGATATCAGTGTCACCACTGAAGCTCAGTAGTGTTCCTTCAAAAGGAATACTAATGATTGGAGGAAAATAATTGCAATAACATTAAGGAGAACCTTAAATTATGTGTGTGTATGTGCACACACGTGTATCTACAAAAATTTACATATTGTTTGGAAATTATATAAAAGTTCCCACTTTGTGTTTTAAGAAAACCTATCTGGAAACTGAAGAATTGTTTGTTAGTTAATTGACAACTTGATTGATTATTGTTTCTTTTCATGGCACCAATTAAGACAAAACTGATCTAATGTGGTAGGTTGTCCTGGGAAGATTCACAGGCAGATGGTTCAAACCCAGGAGCTTCAAATTACGACAAGAATCCTAACTTTTTGATGCTTATTTAAAATGAAGTATTAAAGTCATTCAGATTCATCTAGGGCTAAAAATTAAAAGTAATTCTTGGCAGAAGGTGGACCTGTCCACCATGAATCTGAAACATTTCAGCTTCTGTATTTTTAAAATATTAGTCATTAAAAAATGGTACTGATTCTTCTCTCTCATTAGTTTGCTGATGATGTAATCCTTCTGTCATCAAGAGCTTTCCTCCAGATTTATGTCACTATATGAAAATGAGAAGAGAATCAGGATCAGTATCTGTGCTTAGAGCAAAAAGCAACATAATTTGATTTATTGTCTGGCATTACAACAAGTAAAGTGTCACTCACTTAAGTCCATAAGTTTTACAGTAATACTGGGCTATTTTCTGCTGAGGTTGAAGTCAATGAGTGTTTTCGACATAACTTCAGTAGTCAATAGGCTCATATTTGCTTTAATATTTTTCTTTCGCAGGGGTGCAAACTCCTTCTGGTGACTTCCCCTAAGGCAATATTTACAATGGGCTTTCCAAAGTTTGGCCCATAACAGCACAGAGTAAGAGATGAAAGTGGCTAAAGAGCAGAAGAGTCTCCTCTCACCTGTGTGGAGCTGCCAAGTCCTGGCCCTTCTTGCAAGACTGTAAT
The DNA here is from genome assembly GCA_017310255.1 of Butorides virescens. Taxonomy (NCBI): domain Eukaryota; kingdom Metazoa; phylum Chordata; class Aves; order Pelecaniformes; family Ardeidae; genus Butorides; species Butorides virescens. Next base: position 92,802 of record JADKXX010005996.1, on the reverse strand, counting down.
AATGTCCACTTGATCCAGTTGTGCAGAGAGGGGGCAAAATATGCCTTCAGACTCCTTCAATACCTTTGCAGAGATTTCGGTTTGTTATTCCATCACTGACCAAGATCAACTCTAAAAGAGTGTCTTGGAGACATAATACTTTGGGGAGTCAATATCTAAATAGGTGGACACTGTACATTCACCCTTTTTTTTCCCCATTCCCAGCCTTTCCTCTGATCAATAACTGTGCAGACAGATCTGCAGTAATCCCTGCTCAGGCACAGATTTCTTCAGAGGAGATGGAGCTACTCACATGAGTAAAGCTGAGCTGGATCAGGCCCAAATTTAGTATTAAATCCCGGCAGTTCCAGAACTGTAGCTTTAACAAGGCTTATTTAAGATGAAGGCACATTTTTCAGTGCTCATAACAGCAGCAAGATTCTTATTATACAACATTTAAAAGCAATAATTTCTGCAGATTTAACCTCATAGATTTTCTAATACAATAAAATTAAATTTAAAAAACCCTGAATGCAGCAGATATAACCCCTTCATGTGCAATTAGCAAATTTTAAATAGAAACTTTAATATTAACATTATTCTTTATGCCTCAATGAGTGGAATATTATTTAAATTGATATGACATAAGAGGATATAAATAATTCCTAAGTGTAGATCTAAACTAGAATTTCAGACCATATTGAAATGGCAAAACATTATCAATTCCCTATTTCCCAATGTATCATTCATTACAAGCCTGATGACACAATTTTTTTCAAAGAGATTAAATTAGCATTAGAGTGCTGATAAACATTATAAATAAATACAAAAAGCTATTCTGAAAATCCAGTGTAACATAAAATAAATGCCTATGCTCCACCAAATTTCATCTTCTTTCTGGTAGTTGAGAAAGTGTTGCAAGCAGACACATAAGTTGAGAGTGAACTGCTTCTCTCTTCACTGCAATAAAAATATAAACATATTAAAACCTGGAAATGTAATTTAATTAAGGACAATTCTTTATTCCAAATAAACCTATAGTACATAATGGAGAGAATTATGATTGACATTTTTACTAAGGAAAATGAACTAAAAAGATTCTCTGTGCTGCTTTGTACAAGTTAGATGAAATAGTTGTTTTCTTTTCCACAAGGTATAAGAGTATACCTATAAAATCATTACAATTTATGACCAGGAAAAGCCCTATGATCCATATATATTTTTTATCAAAGCAGTAAGGTCAGCCCAAGAAGATCAGATGTATTGCAGTCTGAGTGGTTACTTTTCATTGACTACGTTTCTTCACAATTTCCGAATTATTTTTTTGTTGTTGTTTTTTGGGGGGGGCTTGGCTATGTACTTCATCTAGAAATATATAACTAATGAATGTTATTTTTCTGTGTGTAATGGCAACATATCCAGCAGGTACGAGACCTGTGTAATTTTTATAAAAAGTCACTCCGGGCTACAGGATTTTTTAGATCCTTTGAGGTGAGTAGTTTAAGGTACAGATCCAACAATTCTTTCCCAAAATTCTCTGTAAATTCGGTAGGATTTGGCCCTTGAAAAGTGACATTTCATTGCTGCTTCTTGTTAAGCAGATAGGAAGCAAATGGCAAGGGTCAGGCATTACCTAAAACTTGCTTTCCTCAAGACGCTTAATAAGGAAGTTTATCTGAGTGAGGAAAATAGAATCTTGCCTCAAGCTTCTCCCTCTATTTCCCACAGTGGTCTTCAGAAAGCCAAAATACATTTCCCTTCCCAAGACTATCAGGGCAGAATAATTAACCCATGGTACTGTACAAGATTGCTTGATATCTACAGCTTTTAACAAAGCCTTCTGTGACAGGACAAGGGGTAATGGTTTTACACTAAGGGAGGGTATATTTGGACTGGACATAAGGCAGAAATTCTTTACAATGAGGGTAGTGAAACACTAGAATAGGTTGCCCAGAGAGGTAGCGGAAGCCTCATCCCGGGAAATGTTCAAGGCTCTGAGCAACTTGATCTGGTTAAAGATGTCCCTGATCACTGCAGGAGGGCTTGGGCTTGATGACCTCTAAAGGTCCCTTCCAGCTCAATGCATTCTATGATTCTACGATTCTACAATTCTATGATACAGCTACAAAATACACACAGCCTAATAGTCTCTCTGACACATGAACCACACTTTCCCCTTACCCTCAATTCAAGGTTCAAGTTTGGTCCATTTCATTTTTAAGGTTATGTTACAACTCAGTCTCCTATTTGATATTATTATTTAGTGAAAAACCCACTTTGCGAAATTATTTAAAACCTGAATTGCCTGAAATAGGCTGTCCCCAGGTCACAACATGAGAAAGAGAGCAAAGAAGTGCTCTCATCAGACTGTGCCTTGCCAATGGTACTGAATGATATGTTGCTTAACATGATGGGCAGCTCAGTACATGCTGCACCCCTGTGACAGTCAGTAAGGCCAGGCATACACACAGGTGCCTATATCCCTAATAATGACATTGCAAATTACCCATGCCTTCAACACTTCAAGAAATTATAAATGCCTGTAATTCCATGACCTTGCCATCATAAATTCTTACAGGCCCCATGGCCAAGTCTTCACCGAGAGTAAATTGCCAGAACACTAATGAAGTTGATAGAGCTATACTGAATGAACAGAGCTAGTGCCTGTCAGAATCTGCAAGTCAAAATAACTAAAAAGAAAAGAAATTAATGCCAAAAGGAATAGATAGGTCAACTGAGGACTTTGAAGATTAACAGAAAGAAGAGTGTCTCACATGGAAATGAGAGAGAGAGAAGGAAGGAGGGAATAAGGCCCAGGACTGAGAATCCTTAGAACCCAGACTTTCTTCTGGCTGTTCTTACTTAACTATGAGGGTTAAAAAAGAAACAAAGCACAGAACACTTGCCTCAGTTTAGTTTTAACATGAGTTAAATCACAATGCAAAGATACATTAATATTCACATTCTATAGGTTGAAGGAGGGAGAGAACTTCTCTACCTCAAGGGTTTGTAGAAAAATAATCAATTTTCAGCAATAATGCTTCATAAAAAGACAGTCATTTTGCAGAAGTAAGGAGAAAAATTTATTTTCTAATACATATCAAAACTTGCAGGTTTACCAATCTCTCTGTTGAAATAGAGCTGTTCTGCATAGAACACTTCTCAGTACTACCACTAGTTTTTGAAGTATCTGTGGCAAGTGAATAATGGAAAAATAACAAAAATATCCTAGAACCAACATGAACTCTGTTCTTTCTGCAGCTAAGAGCAGAATGGCAAATAAGGGGAAGTGTTTCCAGACACACAAGCTAATCAACCATATACTCTGAAGCATAAGATTTGATTAACCTTAGTGTGTGCAGGTACAAAAGCTGCTCTGAAGGTAACTATTTTTTCTTTTCTTCTTCTTTCCTTTGAAGTGATAGGGCCATGTTTTCAGTCTAGCTCTGGTCACTATTTCCTATTCTGTATGATCAAGCACATAGTCTTTGTAATGACATCCACTATGCACACAGCTCTTTGAAAGCATAAAACAACTCACCAAACCAGTCCAGCCCTGTTAAGGACAGGCACAGTTCCTCCTGTTGACCAGGATAAGATTAGGAGAATTGAGCATTAAGGATTCTAAAATAAATATGGCAGCCAAAGGCTAGCCCCATAGTATATTTGGCATTGTACATACCTCAAATATAAGGAAATCCATGAGCTGAACTGTCTGAAGGCAGGTAATGGAAATGTGTTTGCCCTCATACAGTGTTTGAAAAACTGAGACACGTAGTCCCTCTTGGCTGTCTGTAAGCTTGATCACACCAAGATACACCAGCAATGGAGTGAGCCACTCACAATATTAACAGATCAGCAAAAAATGCATATGGCAAAACAAAAATGGTTCCAAATTCCTATCTGCTATTTCTCCTTTCTCTCGGTTAGCAGCATCATTGCTCAAAATTGTGCCAGACCCAAAAGCCAGCAGCACTATCCTTCAGCTGTGTTGAAGCAGGAAGGTTAGCTTTGTTTTTACTCCAAGACTGGTGTAAAATAACTAGCCCATGTCTTGTTATGCACTTTAATGGTTAGACCGTGTCCTAAAGAAAGAAATTCAGCCTTCTGTGGATTTGCCTCTCCTTGTCTTAAGTGAGTCTCATAGTTGGCTCCTGTTGTACTGAGTGGATCATACTAAGTGATCATTTAATAAAATATTGAAATGTAAATACTTATGCACAGTTAGTCGCTCAGATTTCCTGAGTAATCACCCTCATGAAGGGAATGAACACAGCTCTACACATAAAGTTTTCAAGGGAAAAGCCATCAGAAAAGGTTTCTCTTTTTCAACATCATGCAAATTAGTTTCTTAGCTCTGTAGAGGGGAAGCAGAACCAGCCCTGAAGTCTGTGGGAGAAGAATAATACTCCTAAATCCTAAAAAATATCTCTGTGTGATATTGGCTGGACTGCTAGATCTCGTTCAGAATTTGAAAAAATGTGTGAGGAAGTAGATGGAAATGTTATCTAAAAAATCTTATAGGCTGGTGTATATCCCAAGCTATTTGGGGGAGATGTGTAATAGTGGCTGGCCACATTGTACTAAGCACAGCTTAGTATATTTTGCTGTAAAACCTAGTATCCCTGTAATGAAGACCTAGCAGTTTATTTTTACACACCCCCCCTCCCGCTCCCCCCTTGAGTCAGGTTAGCTGGGTTGTCAGGCTGCTCTAAAAAACTTTTGGAACATGCAATTTTGCAAACCAATGAGCATTTCCAAAGGCTTTCCTTTGTTTAGGATTTTTTATTTTCATGGTTCATAAAACTCACTTTTGCCCACTGGGATGTTTCTGCCATTGGAGCCAGCATTGCATCTGGCATGTCTCCTGTTGGCTTAGTCCATTGCACTGCACCAGCTCCTCTTTCTCTTTTAGTACATGGAACTCTTTTCTTACACCCTTGCATCAGGGTCTCTGTCCCTTATTCTCCATTCTCACATCTCATTATTCCAGTCGCCACCACAATTTTTATTTATTTTTAAACTGCACAGGAAATAATGGACAATTCTCTATGGTACTAGGAAGAAGAATAAAACTGAGTTTGTAAGTGTTTACAGGAAAAATGTAAATAGATGAATCTTCCATTTAACAAACACAGGACTGACAATATCCAGTGGCTACCAATTTACCAGTAACAAATTTAAAGCAAAAAGCCAAAACCAGTAAAAATAAAATTATAGTGGCACTAGTAAACTCCGTAATGGTGGCAATTTGAAAACATATAGTTTCCTTCTTTTTCTTTCCTTCTTCTGCTCCACCTCCACTTTCTTCTCTTTCTTCTTCTCTGTTTAATATCCATTCTAATTCCATGGAGAATTAACTCAAAGCTTCATGATCTATGTTCTCTAGAAGATTGTGCTGCATGACTACAATAGCCTGCTTACATTATAAAGCATGAAAAGGCTTATAACAGAGGGTGATTTTAATGGCTGCCATGAATGTTTTCTTTGACTATTACACAACTGTTGAAGATGGTGGACATACTAAGGTGGCATGAGATTCTTTGTGTACCTGATCTGAAATACAGCTTTTCCCCAAAGCCCATTGACAAGTCAGATTGAATGGGGAAAAAAAAAAACTAAACCACAAAGCCTAAAATGAAGAAGACTTCTTTCTCTTTCCCTTTTTTACCAATAATGGTAAAAATCATGGTGGGAAAATTTAATATCTAAACTTATGGTCACTTTTATTTTAATAAATGTTTTATTAATGTTAATTAGCATTGATCTCAATATTGCTTGGGAGCCTCAGTCATACATCAGGATCAGATGTATGTACATCTAGATTACAGTACACTGTTCAGTCCATGTGCTACTTTTTTCATGCTACCCCCACAAAAGAAACTACCTGTATTCATAACTGAGCAATGCGAGAAATAAGTGGAAGGAAAACTCTGCATTTGGATTAAGAAGGGTGACTTCCATTGGGATTAGAAGTAGTTATACAAACAATACTATGAAAGCCCCTTTATCTAGGGAGATCAAAACTGAGATGGAACAAGCCCAGAGCAGTCTAGGGGAAGAACTCCACTGTCATGAGCGACTGAGAACAGCTTAGTACATGCTTTCTTCCTCTAGTTTATATGGTCAGTGATAGCATGGGTTATTTCTGACAGTCTGTTTTACCAGGTAGTGAATAGAAACCTTTGTTAAACAAATTTTACTTCTCTGTATTTGCTTTCCTACCCACTAAGAGGAATATCATCTTTCAATCTTTATGACTCTTACAGCACTCCTGCTAAGCTTCTGTCTCTGCCTACAAAGGTCCTCTTCAGTTTTATCATTATAACTTGTGTTTTTCCTTCAAAAATGTCTTCAATGATTAGACAAATTTTTTAAACTGTAACATATTGGCCCCTTTGCAGTCAGCTGGGGATTTACCTAGATCCAAAAACTCTAGAACTAAAGCATCCATACCTGAATCATTATGGTTGATCTAGGTTTTGTCAAATGTTCAGAAATGGTATTCCCTTTGCTTCAAAGACCAACAATAACTAACTCTTAAATTTATTAAGGCTTCTTGGACAGGATAGTCTTTTCTATTCTTCCAGCACAGGTATTTTTGAAGTTGATGGGAATATAAGACATCAGACAAAGCAATTAATTCAGGTTTTTAAATGAACCCAAGGAACTCTAGTCTTTCTTTATTTTATAGTTACTTTCTAATTTCTTTTAAAACCAGTCACTAGCCAAATCTCATGATTTTTTATGTCTCACAGTGTTAAGGATTTTTTTTTTTCAAGGCTAAACTTTAAAATTATACCAGTTATCAATAATGTATGGAGAGTAATCTCTAATACAGGAAACACAGCTGGAAGTTATGTTGAGAAACCAAGTAGTCCATCCTCAAGGACTCAAGTCGACTTCCTCAAGTAAAGATAAATTCTATCCACATCATTCCTGATAGATGTTAATAATTTCTTGAAGACCTCCAGTAATGAAGAGCCTACAGCTTTCCTTCACTAATAGTCCCAGAACTTCACTATTGTTATCTCAGGAATTTCTCTTCTTCCTTTTCTTTTTGATAAAGTACCTCTGTCCTCTTGTGTTCTCTCTGTGATGAACAAAAAGTTTCCTTCCTTGTTAGAGTTTAAAATTATGGCTAAACTTTTACTACTGCTGAGTGTCTTCTCTGCTAAGACTAAGTGTTTGAATGTTGAAACAAAGTGAAGCCAAAATGGCTGCAAACAAGAATCACTTCAGAAATGGTTTTCTGATTCAAATGAATATTCAGGGCCCTCTCCTGTGTCAACCAGATTTTTCTGTAAAAAAATATTTTTGTTTATGAAAGGTATAATACAAAACCCACTACATTTTCTTATTTCTTCTCCCTTTCCAGATTTTTGTATAATAAACAAAATCTCCCAAATAAATAATGAACAAAAAATGACTTATTTATAATCAGAAATGTTTGGCTACCAGATGGTCCAGAGTATATCTTCATATAATAGGATCTTGAGTACGGTTTAACTCTGCGGGAACAAACAGCAGAATATTAATAAAATGTCAATTAGTTTAATTTAGTCTCATATCTATTCAATATATATATTGGCACCTACATGGTTTTAATTTCATTTTGGGATTCCAGCTGCTATTGAAGGCAGAAAACTTTTAAACAAGTAAATTAAAAAAAATTGCAAACACAAATAAATATGTTAAAGCATGGAAGGAAATAATTTTAAATCAAGGTGACAAGACACATCACTGGGCATGTAAGAACTTTTTGTACATCTGCATTGTTAATGTCCTTAATTGTTTTCTTTCTGACATTAAACTGGAAGTCTTATCTCAATTCAAAATAGTTTTCATTGTCAGCATGATCCTAAAATATTCCTAGTCAGTGTTCCTCCCTTTTCCCCTCCCCGTTTTCAGATTCCTAAAGTTTTTTGATGCATGGGTAGATTTTTGTATAGTTTATGCAAGTTTATTTTCCTCAGACTTTGTTGACTCCTCTGAAATCTGTTCTTAGATCCTAGATTGAAAGTCACTCTTTTATGTATTTTCCTGAATTACACTTTTGTACACTACATCTCAAAGAAATTCAACAATTAGAATAAACTCACTATGAGTTAGTCACAAGATTGTATATGTCCATCTCTCAAACACAAGGTACCTGAAGGGTCAGGCTGAGAATGGATGATGAGGGCAAATATACTAAACTTAAATTTAACTTCAGCTGTTGTACTGGATCTGGCTGGTATGGAAATACTTTTCTTCACACCAGCCTCTATGGTGTTGTGGTTTGGATTTGTGACTAAAACAGTGTTGTTGACACACCAGTGTTTTAGCTGTGTTGAACAGTGTTTGCTGCGTGAAGGTCTTCTCTGTTTCTCACTCTGCCCCTTTACACTGAGAAGGCTGGGTACGAGCAAGAAGTTGGAAGGGACACAGCTGGGACAGCCAACCTAAACTAACCAAAGGGCTTTTCCATACCATACAATGTCATGCCTAGCAACAAAAACTGGAGTGTGTGGGGGGCTTGTCTTCCAAGTTAGTTGTTGCTTGGAGACTGACAGGGCATCAGTCTGGTTGTGGGAGTTGGCAATTGCCTTTGTATCACTTGGATTTTCCCCTTTCCTTCTTTTGAACCATGAGTTTTCTTGGTTTTGGTGTTCCTATTTTCTCCCCTATCCTGCTGGGGACAGGAGTGAGCAAGAATCTGCTGGCTGTGGTCCACCTGCCACAGGTGTTCATCAGTTGCGGCAAGGGCTGTAAAATCCATCTAGGAAGGGAATCCATGGATGCCTATTCTGATCAGAGTTCATGGTGCATGCTTGAATCTGATTTTAGGCATTGAGATAATACAGGATTCATTCCACCCAAGTTCCAAAACTTTTACTGAGGTGCCCCACTTTCACTGAGGTGAGAAAAATTACTGTGTCAATGGTGATTGAACTCTGAATTAAGAATAAGCTCAGATCTGTGCTTAAATTACAGTGTAGTCTTCACTTTTAATTTAAAACTAGAAATGTCTACACAAGTAGATGTCAGAAGTGACTGCATTAAGGAAAAACCCTTAAGACAGTATTTCAGGATTACTTAACTTTCTATCTGCTGCAATGTGAAGTTCAAGTCCTGTACTTCTCTGAGCTCTATACTCCTACATTTCATCTTAAAGTGTTGTCCCAGAAGAGTCTAACCTTCTGTCCTTGTAGTGCTGGATGTTAGAGTTATGTAGATAGTTCTGTCTTTCCAGATTCTTTTATTTTCACCATTTTCTGTGAGGATGAAATACACAATTTCACACTCTCTGGCTATAGCAATTTCGTTTAGGGAAGGAAGTACTAGGGTGAACACAGCTACAGCTGCATTATCTGAGGCAAAAGCATGCACAGTACATAGGGAGAGGCTAACAGAAGGGACCATGGTCTCATCTTTCCATCCAACTCTTTTCCCAAGAAGGAATCTATTCCTGTCTTTCAGACATACACAGACACAGAATCACACAGAATCACAAGGGTTGGAAGGGACCTCGGAAGATCATCTAGTCCAACCCCCCTGCTAAAGCAGGCTCTCCTAGAGCATGCTAGACAGGACTTCGTCCAGGCGGGCTTTGAATATCTCCAGAGAAGGAGACTCCACAACCCCCCTGGGCAGCCTGTTCCAGTGCTCAGTCACCCTTAGAGTAAAGAAGTTCTTCCTCATATTCAACTGAAACCTCTTATGTTTCAGTTTGCACCCATTGCCCCTAGTCCTGTCACTGGACACCACTGTAAACAGGCTCCTTCCGTCCTCTTGACTTCCGCCCTTAAGATATTTGTAGGTGTTGATGAGATCCCCTCTCAGTCTCCTCTTCTTCAGGCTGAACAAGCCCAACTCTGGCAGCCTTTCCTCATAGGGGAGATGCTCCATACTGTGCTTTTTGAACACCAGGTTGCTCCATTTCTTTCTTGGTACTCATATGCATTTTACATCTAGATACAAGCTCATGTGCTTGTACTTTTACTAAAAACTTTACTGATATTTTATCCAGGACCCAGGTTTTTGCAGCGCTGCATTGCACAGGAATTGCTGATGCCACTTAAATCCTGTGTTGCCAGGGGATAGTTTTGTTTATTTATATCATCTAGATACTGCATACAACCCAGAACTTTCTGCAGCCCCACTGGCTGCAGAAAGGTAGATTACCATTATCTCCAACATGTGGATCTTGGAGGTTTGTTTCAATTATTATTTGCAGGATATTCCAACAGAGAGCAGAGCTCTTTGCACTTGGGGCTGTATAAACATGCAGAAATGGATGGTACTTACTCTGAAGAGCCTACAATATAAATAGACAACAGAGTGGGGAGGGAAAGCTTGCTCAGAAACCTGCCTAAAGTCACACTGCAGGGAAGAGCTGGGAAAGAAAGATGAGGAACTCCTAGAAAGAGTCCAGAGGAGAGCAACTAGGATGATAATGGGACCGGAGCATCTCCCCTACGAGGAAAGGCTGAGAGCGTTGGCTTGTTCAGCCTGAAGAAGAGAAGACTGAAAGGGGACCTCATCAACACATACAAATATCTTAAGGACGGAAGTCAAGAGGATGGAGCCAGACTCTTTGCAGTGGTGTCCAGCGACAGGACAAGGAGCAATGGGCACAAACTGAAACATAAGAGGTTTCAGTTGAATATGAGGAAAAACTTCTTTATTCTGAGGGTGATGGAGCACTGGAACAGGCTGCCCATGGGAGTTGTGGGGTCTCCTTCTCTGGAGATATTCAAAGCCCGCGTGGATGAAGTCCTGTGTAACATGCTCTAGGAGAACCTGCTTTAGCGGGGGTGTTGGCCTAGATGGTTTCCCGAGCTCCCTTCCAACCCTTGCAATTCTGTGATTCTGTGAATAATATGTAGGTCTCCTGATCCCCTCTAGTCTGTTGCTTTATTCACTAGGCCATGTTGTCTCCCTCCATTTAAATTCCATCTCCTTTTCTTTATTCTACTGGATAAAATTCATCAGGACAGGTTCTTATATGCAAATAGACATTCTGTTAAGGGGGAAAAAACCTACAAAAATCAACCTTCTGGAAAAATACCCCTTCTAAAGATTTGTTACTGTGCTCTTTGAATAAGGTAGAAGCAATGTTCATGACATGCCCCTCTGTCGACGTGGATCAGGTTAGGGATCTTTTAAGGAAGCTGGACACCCACAAGTCCATGGGCCCCGATGGGATGCACCCGCAAGTGCTGAAGGAACTGGCAGATGACATTGCTGAGCCACTCTCCATCATCTATGAAAGGTCGTGGAGAACAGGAGAGGTGCCTGAGGACTGGAAGATAGCCAATGTCACTCCAGTCTTCAAAAAGGGCAAGAAGGAGGACCCAGGGAACTACAGACTGGTTAGTCTCACCTCTGTCCCTTGAAAGGTGATGGAACAACTCATTCTGAGTGTCTACTCCAAGCAAGTGGATGGAAAAAAGATCATCAGGAGTACCCAGCACAGGTTCACCAAGGAGAAATCATGCCTGACCAATCTGATAGCCTTCTATGATGGCATGACCAGCTGGGTAGATGAGGGGAGAGCGGTGGATGTTGTCTACCTTGACTTCAGCAAGGCTTTTGACACTGTTTCCCATAACACCCTCATAGGGAAGCTCAAGAAGTATGGGTTGGATGAGTGGACAGTGAGGTGGATTGGGAACTGGCTGAATGACAGGTCTCAGAGGGTTCTGATTGGCAGGGCAGAGTCCAGTTGGAGGCCGGTAGCTAGTGGAGTTCCCCAGGGCTTGGTACTCGGCCCAGTCTTGTTCAACTTGTTCATCAATGACCTGGACGAGGGGACAGAGTGTACCATCAGCAAGTTCACTGGTGACACAAAACTGGGAGGAGTGGCTGATACGCTGGAAGGCTGCGCTGCCATTCAGCAGGACCTGGACAGTCTGGAGAGTTGGGCGGAGAGGAACCTAATGAAGTTCAACAAGGGCAAGTGTTGGGTGCTGCACCTGGGGAGGTCAAACCCCATGCACCAGTACAGTCTGGGGGCTGACCTGCTGGAAAGCAGCTCTGCCAAGAGGGACGTGGGAGTCCTGGTGGACGACAAGCTGACCATGAGCCAGCAGCGTGCCCTTGTTGCCAAGAAGGCCAATGGTATCCTGGGGTGTATTAGGAGGAGTGTGGCCAAAAGGTCGAGAGAGGTTATCCTCCCCCTCTACTCTGCCCTGGTGAGACCCCACCTGGAGTACTGTGTCCAGTTCTGGGCTCCCCAGTTCAAGAAAGATGAGGAACTCCTAGAGAGAGTCCAGAGGAGAGCAACTAGGATGATAAAGGGACTGGAGCATCTCCCCTACGAGGAAAGGCTGAGAGAGTTGGGCTTGTTCAGCCTGAAGAAGAGAAGACTGAAAGGGGACCTCATCAACACCTACAAATATCTTAAGGGCGGAAGTCACGAGGACGGAAGCAGTCTGTTTGCAGTGGTGTCCACCAACAGGACTAGAGGCAATGGGTGCAAACTGAAACATAAGAGGTTTCAGTTGAATATGAGGAAGAACTTCTTTACTCTGAGTGTGACAGAGCACTGGAACAGGCTGCCCAGGGAGGTTGTGGGGTCTCCTTCTCTGGAGATATTCAAAGCCCGCCTGGATGAAGTCCTGTGTAGCATGCCCTAGGAGAACCTGCTTTAGCAGGGGGCTTGGACTAGATGATCTCCCACAGTCCCTTCCAACCCTTGCGATTCTGTGATTCTGTGATATTTGTATAGGGAATTTCAGTGTATATTTATTTGTAGTCTTTGAAGCAGTGGTAGGTTTAAAATGATGTGTAGCTTGGCCAGTATCGTATGCCTGTGCATATTTACTAGGAACTTGTCATTTGTGGGATAAAGGAAGAGTGGCACTGGAGTGGGAGGAGGAGAAAAATAAATGTCTTTCGATATTTCTCATTATTTCTTTTAAATCCAGTGCATGCCCAACATCAATTCAAAGAATTAACCTTAAGTTGAAAGTTAATTGGCATGGTATCCCCAGACATAGAATCATATAATCATAGAATTGTTTAGATTGGAAAAGACCTTTACGATCATCAAGTCCAACTGTTAACCTAACACTGCTACATCCACCACTAAGTCATGTCACTAAGCACCATGTCTACACATCTTTTAAATACCTCCCCTTCCCTGGGCAGCCTGTTCCAATGCTTGACAACCCTGTCAGTGAAATTTTTCCTAATATCCAATTGAAAACTCCCCTGGTCCAACTTGAGGCCATTTCCTCTTGTCCTATCACTTGTTACATGGGAGAAGAGATGAACACTCACCTCACTACAGCTTCCTTTCAGGTAGTTGTAGGGAGCCATAAGGTCTTCCCTCAGCCTCCTTTTCTCCAGGCTAAACAACCCAAGTTCCCTCAGCCACTCCTCAGAAGACTTGTGCTCCAGACCCTTCAGAAGCTTCGATGCCCTTCTCTGGACGTGCTCCAGCACCTCAATGTCCTTCTTGGAGTGAGAGGCCCAAAACTGAACACAGGACTTGAGGTGCAGCCTCACCAGTACCCAATACAGGGGGACAAACACTGCCCTCGTCCTGCTGGCCATGCTATTTCTGATACAAACCTTCTTGGCCACCTGGGCACACTGCTGCTGTCTCATATTCAGCTTTGGTCTCTTGAGCAGTACCCCCAAGTCCTTTTCCTCTGGTCAGATTTCCAGTCACTCTTCCCCAAGCCTCTAGCATTGCATGGAGTTGTTGTGACCCAAGTGCAGAACCTGGCACTTGCCTTGTTGAACCCCATGCAGTTGGCCTCAGCTCATAGATACAGCCTGTCCAGATCATCTGTAGGACTTTCCTGCCTTCAAGCAGATCAACACTCCCACCTTAGTGGGAGTGCACTCGGTCCCTTTGTCCAGATCATTGATAAAGACATTTAACAGAACTGGTTCCATTACTGAGCTCTGGGGAACACCACTTGTGACCAGCCACCAACTGGATTAACTCCATTCACCACAACTCTTTGGGCCTGGCCATCCAGCCATTTTTTTACCCAGTGAGGAGTACGCCCATCCAAGCCATGAGCATCCAGTTTCTGCAGGAGAATGCTGTGGGAAACGGTGTCAAAGGCCTTACTAAGTGTAGGTAGACAACAACCATAGCCTTTCCCTCATCCACTATGTGGGTCACCTTGTCATAGAAGGAGATTGGGTTAGCCAAGCAGGACCTCCCATTCATAAACCCATTGTAACTGGGCTTGATCACCCATTATTGATCTTAAAGCTCGCTGGAAGATTTCATTTAGTTAGTTAGTTAGTTAGTTTTTTTCAAAACAAGTGAAGATTCAAACAGCCATAAGTAAAATTTCTGGGTCACATGACACATGCTTGACTACTGGGCATTCCTCATAACTCCCATGCCTTTTCTGCTTGTTTAGTAAACTGGATGAGTGTAAATAAAAATTGCATTAATGCACAGGTTGTTTTATAAACTGGGGATCTTGTACAGTACTGAGCACAGGGAGCTATAAATCAAGCTTCTTGGATTCTTCTCACTTGAAAAAGCTTTGCTGATGATCTTTGCAGAGGACGTTTAAGGTGGTATTTTTAATATGTACAGTAAAAACATGATCCCTTTGTAATATTTTCCATAAGTTCTTCTGAATTCTGTGTAAGAAGAAGTCTGAATGTAAGTAGAGCCACTTCAGAGTGTTGTCCATAAAGTACTTTCTTAGTATGTGCTGAGCACACCTGTAAGGAGGGCTGTGCTGTGATCATTGCTAGCAATGAACTTCCTTCCCTTTTGACACAGGTCCCATGATTTGCAAGAGAGGATCCATAAATCCCATTGAATGTTATATGCCTAAACTGAGTTTGAATGACGTAGCTCAGAGAGGACTGTTGTAAGGCATCAGGAGTGAATTCTTTCTATAGGATTAGGGATATATGTGTGAGAAAAATACTACAGGTGGTTACTCTGGTGGGAAGAGCTACCTATTGATCAGAAAGATGATTTCACAGCTAGCTCATTTGATATCTGAGTTCAGGCCTGTGTCTTTCCACAGATTAGTTGTGTTACCTGGGACAAGTCAGCTTCCTAATCATACGGCAGCTCTGTTCCCTCTGCTGCAAAATAGGGAATAACAACTACCCTTTGCCTCGTTTGCTTAAACAGCAAGTTCTGCAGGCAAGACAGGATTCTTTATTATGCATATGAACAACATCTGGTCTAGTGTGCCAGGTGCACAAATCATTTATTTATGTAATTAGTTAAAACGTGAGCTAAACTGTGATAACAAATCCATGTAGACACTCTTAGTCCAGGATGAATATAAGGTAAGTAGAGTAAATTCTCTTTCTTTTAAAAGCTTAGTGCATATTACCTCGTATTTGCTACAGGCTAGATACACGTGAGTTGTCCCAGATGAGCTGACACAGGATCATTCATTACTCCTTCCTGTTCACAGGTTTGAGCCTTTACACACCTGACTATAATGCTTTTAGTAAAGGAAGGGATGTTTACAGTGTTGTACTAGACTTGACTTTGGAGGCCAGCTAAATCTCCTCACCCTTGCTTAGGCAATGTCTGTTATTGCCCCTTCAGGGATGAGGAAATTGCAGGAAACTCAGTTCCTCCAGAGAAGCTTTTGCTCTCTGATCAATTAAATGTCAATGGAATAAGTGGAAATTTGGGGAAGTAAGAGCTGACAATCAGTGCGACTACTTTATCTGCACAAGTTAATGGTTGTGCATTGGTTTGTCTTCTGATCCAGAGCAAAGTCAAGCAGGTTATCTCAAACCATCTGTGCTCTGCATTAACTTGTTTGTCTTGAAATCAGAATGGGACAGGAGAGTTGAGCTTTCACAGCCAAGCCCATCATTTTCCAGAGATTATGGTGCCTGTGGTGTTTCATCTCAGAGACATGTGTTGCTGTAGATATATTATGTAACAAAACTACTTAGATCAAGGGCCAGGCAAGCCCAGGATGAAGACAAAGTATGCAGAACTGCTATGGTTTTCCAGATAAGTAGTGGAATAAGAAACATATAATCTCAGATACCTCTGTAACAAATCCAGCTCTTCAGTAGGTGGTATAAACCTGGAGAAGTATGCTAAATTTTACTGGATTCACACAGGAAAAATGGTTGATTGTGTAACATCAACCACAAATTCTTAGAAGGAGCAGTAAATACTTGTTTTCATTCTAGAAATGCAGTAATAGCAGATCATTGCTCTGTGTATAATTTCTTTTCCTTTATCTTCTAATTCAGATTAAGTACACCTGTAATGAAATTAAATCATTATTTCTCATTTGTACTTCCTTCTTCCCGTGTGGATTAAGCTGCAAGGTGGTGTGGGTTTTTTTCTTGTTTTGGTTTTTTTTGTTTATTTGTTTTGACTTTGTCAACTGACATTAAGTGGGAATGGCTTTTCTTTGCATCTTTACTGACAAATCTATATTAATAACAACATCAATACTGTATTAAACCTGAACTATGGGAATAATTTGTAATCACACTGAAATTAGTAATGCCGCATGTCACGTAGCAAGACATAGAGTATGGGAAGTAAAACTACTGTTAGTTTGGGTTATTATTACCTTATTATGGCCATTTAAGTAGGCTGTAATTCTGGAAATTTAAAGGTCATTTTGATTTATTCAGTTTAGTTTGTGACATGTTTAGAAAACTAATTAAAGAACAAACAACATGGTTATATCGTTCTTAATGGCAAATATGTGCGAAGGGGCTACTCATTCCGAAACCAAACAGAATAATGAACATTGTTATAATTTTCAATATTCAACATTATTTCTTCTCAGAAATTATTATTTATCCCTTGCATTAAAATAGTTTAATGCAATTTTGCTCTTAATATTTTGAAAGGGATGTCCTATGAATATTTACCCCCAGGCCTGGAAGACTAAATGATCTCTAGTTAGCTTGAGCTTTCAGAAAAATTACAAAAATAAATGAATACAGAAAAGAATAATAATCTCTGAAATAGTCTTTAATCCCCATATCCAACCTACAATTTGTTTGCAAAGTAATGACTGTCAATTGTTTAATGTTTCCCCAAAACCTTAAGCTATGATAGTAATTCTGCACTGCCTATTTAATGAAGTACCTAAGCTTACACTTATGCTCAAAAAAATGCTGGGGTACCTTTAGCTTCAAGTGTCTTGAACATCTATAAAATTGTCAGCCAGGTTTAAATCCTTTTTTGAATAGGAAAGGATGTTTACTCTGTGTTGAGTATTTTTCAGAATTGGACCAGAGTGAATAATGCTGTTTAACCCAGTTCTGATTTGAAGCCTGCTCTAAGATAGATTGTGGCAAATATTGACCAACAGAGCCCAGGACATGGCTATGTAGCATGTTTGTGCAGAGGTAGATGTAGAGGATTGCAGACAGATGAAAGTTAGGGGAGATATTTCTATTTAATAAATACATATTTCCAAAAGAAATTAGTATAGCCTTCTCAAGAAAATGAACATCCTGATTTTACAATAAAAAATGTCATTTTTCTTTTGGCCACCAATGGCAAAGTGTGCTGGTTTTTTCCAGTTCAAGTCTTAGATTATAATGCTTTACTCCTTACCCCTTTTTACACCATCAAGATCAGTGTCACATAAATACTACTTTCTTTACCACATTGGCATTAATATGAAGGCTTCCTATCTGAAAGGAGCCAAATGGAAAAGAGGAAGTTTATTAATCCTGTACTTTACTAAGAAGTAGCATTCCTGACAGTGTCAATCAAGACTTTTTATTTTGTGGTTTTGGTTTAAAGCTGAATATATCAATTTGGAAATATTTCCCCAAGGCTTTGGGACCCTGTGGAATTCAAAGGTAATGTGCCTTTTTCAAATAGAAAAAGAAAAAAAAAATATATTCAAGATCGTATTTTTTCTTTACAAAAAAATAAGAATAAAAAAATAATGATATTATTTTTGGGTTGTCCTGGTGTTGAGTCAACTCAGTTTCCACTTGACCATAAGGGGTCTTCTAGAATCATATATATTAAGTCTGCAAATGATCTGTCATGTCAATCCAATCAATCTCTCTGCAAATGTACAGTCAACATCCAACAAGAGCCCATTACACCTGATGCAAATTCAGTCAAATATTCATGTGAATTTCCATGTGCTTCTGGAACGGGAGAAACAAAGACAGCCTCCATGCTGACAGATATGGAATATGTGGCAAAGATCTTATCAGCTTTGCATCCAGATGGGATTACAAGAGGCTGGTTGAGCTCCTAAGTCCATTCTACTTTTGCCAGAGACAGAAAACCTGTTGCTAACACAAGTAATTATTCAATGTCTTATGTAGAAGGTGGTGTTTCTTCAAAGCTCAAAATTCTGGTGCTTGTTCCCGGCGTATTTGGATGGGGAGAAGCGGATGCCACTTTTGTGTTACCAGCAGAATTTCCCACAAAGTTGTCACTGTAGCTCTTATTCAAAAAGTGACCCTTCCAGCTTATCTAGGGAGAAATGACAAGGTTATCACCAGAGGCAGGATGCTAGAGGCCCCAACTGACCACAAAAATGAGGGTATGTGAACGTTAATATCCAAAGAGGCAGCTACCTGCTGGAAGTACTTGCCTGGAAGAGGTGCAGGGAGTGAGGGGAATGACTATATAAATATAAACCTCTCCTTGTCTCATCCCAGGATGTTTTGAGGCCAACCCGAATCTACAGAAGCTGGGATCGAAAAAGCAACAACAGGATTGTCCTTTTGTTATTGTGCTCTTAATAAATTCTCCATGTGGAAACTTGTTAACCTTGGCTGTTACTTCTGTGTCTGCTATATGCAAGCCCTCTGCCAGCAAATCAATCCTTACATTGTAATGGCACTCACTTGACAAGATATGTTTGGCTTAGTGCACTGCTGCTATTAGTTCTGTGTGCAGAGTCACACTGGGATGTGATGTGTAAGAAAACCGAACAGAGGAGCAGTTGATATGCACAAAGGATGGAGAGAGCAGGCTGTGCAACAGGGTGGTGAAGTGGGGAAGGACTCAATTTCCCTTAGTGTTCTGTGACATGCTGAAGGTACCTGACACTTGTTTAAACCAAAAATAAATAGAGATGGTCACTGTAACTTTCATAAATACTACTCTATTCTGCTTTTTGCTGATGTGCCTGTGGCTTTCTTTGTTCATTCTCATTATCCCCTTTCTCCTTAATGTGGGCCTCCAGGTCTCCCAAACAATGGGTTAGGGAAGAGACTGCAGCCTTGGAGAACTACAGGGTAGGGGATCTGACTGCTGACTAGGTAACGCCTCAGGGTACTGCCCTGGAAAATGCTATGTGCTTAAGCTTTCCTGACCCAGGAGGCACTGATCCTCAGAGACATCTCCCTGAAGAGACATCCCTGACTGTGTCTCCAATGCTTCTTGCTTGATCTGCCAAGTGGAGGAGCAAATGGAAGAAGAGAAACTTCCTATGTGGAAAAGTTAAGCCCGTCATCCATCTAGTTCAGCCCCAAACTGGCAGTGCGGATGAATACTCCCATTTCTCTCTGCTCCCTCAGTTTGACTGCTGCCTTTGGATGTCTCAGAGAGGAACAGCAGAGGGTTTGCAGCAGTATAGAGTCAAAGGGTTGGACAGGTCTGAAGCCATGCCCCTTCCTCCTCTCTCTGCCAGTACAGAACCAAGACAGTAAGAAAGGAACCTTTAAAAAGAATTTAATTTAATTTAATTCAATTCATTGTTCTATTTCATTTTTTAATTTATTTTCCTTTTATTTCATTATTTATTTTAATTTGATGCCTGTCATGAGATTGGACTGCAAAACTGGACTTCCTTGCTTGGCCCAGAAGTTTTTTGTGCAAGTTTAACTGAGGTAGTGCAGAGCTCCAGAAATGCTTAGCCTGGCCTTGGGCTTGTTCATGCAACAAAAGACATTGAAGTGCAAAGGAATATTAGGTGAGATGTGGAAACAGGTATCTCAGTTCCATGTTCATTTACTTACAAATATTTTCTTAAGTAAGGGGAGAAGCAGAGGAAGCATCTTAAAACTCTTTTCTGTCAAATCTTTCAGGCCAGCCCCTCTGCCTACTCACAAGAAATTCTGAGCTGTCCTTCCGTTTGTTTAAATCCCACCACAATGTCAGTTCAATTCCTTTTTTCAAACTGGGATTCAGCTGCATATGCACTGTATAAACATTTCTTATCCTGAGAAAGGAAAACTGGTCTACTTCTCACCTGGAACATCTAGAAAATGAGGAGTACAGGTATAAGGCTTGCTTCTTACGAGGTGACCTTGCTGGAAATAGATCTTTTGCTCTTTTTTTTTTTCTTTTTGCACAAGTTACCTTACAAGGGTAAGTAAAAAGAAGAAAAAACCCAAACAAACAAACCATCAAAAACTCAAACAAAAAACAGTGTTAGAACAAAGGCTGGGATCAGTGGACAAAGACCAGCTTCAGGTAAGGACGTCCAATATGACATAAATGAGAGGTGTATTCAGAGGTCAGAATCTCTTCTCCAATCCTCTGCTCTGACTGTGATCTATTCCTTTCCTGATGTGAAGCTATGGAGTATATTAGTTGCCCCCTGCCCTTTTTGTACCTGGACGTGATTGCTTTTCTGCACCAGAAACAGAGTTCATGCCACCTCTGACCATAGCTGAATGATACGAGATGACATCTGATTGTACAGGACACCAGGGCTGCTTCTCTGATGCTTAGAGTTGCGCTTCCGAATATGCTTAGAATTTTCTTCTTCTTTTTTTTTTTTTTTTTTTTTTCCTGTGGGTAAAAGTGAAAATAACTGTGCCTTCAATATGAGTTGACTAAGCCCAAGCCAACTTCAAGCTATGGGTTGCCTTGCTGTTCTACAGTGGCATTATACTTTAAGAAGCACTGCAGAACAGCTAATAAGCTGTGTTAATGCATCTCCAACTCATCCAGGATGCTCAGAGGACAGAGAGGGTAAGCTCCCATCTGTCTGCAAAAGACTGTATAGACTTCCACTGAGTCATGAGCTGGACTTTGTTAATGTGTAATGAAATTAATTAAAACCTCTCCCTTCCCCCAATATTGGTTAAATATTATGACTCACCTGGTTGCCTTCTGAGCCTAATAAAACTTGACAGGATTGGAGGAGGGGGGAAATACGGAGGAAGGAGGAGATGCGAGATGTTTCTTCCTCTGTGTCTTTTTGGCTTTTCAGTGCAAAGTCACATTCTGTCATGTTACATACACACCAAAATATTTAGAAACACACAGGGCAAAGATCACCTTGCAAGTGTGAGTTCATGAACTCTGCCAGCACACAGATCTCTCTGCCAGAGCAGCACAACATCCCAGAGGCAAGTAAAATAAAACCAGTCAGAATAATACGCTCAGGTAACAGATAAGGCAATTGTACAGCCAGGACCAATCCTGAACAGAATACATTTTGGCATATATTGAGACCTTGACAAAAGGAAACCTCCAAGGTTACCAGCACAGTTGACTTAGTTTTTTATCTACCTTTTTATTATTTTTTTAAAGGAGAAGGAGTGTTTAATTATCAGTTCTCAAGCAAACGGTGGTTCGGCAAAATGTCAGATCTCCAGCTGAGATGCCACCAGTTTGTGCTTGGGATTGTGTGCCAGGCGGCTGTATGGACAGGCGAAGACCTCCAACTGTTTGCTGAATGAATTTCCACTCGTGCCTTTCGACATTGATTGAAAGCGAAGGCTGCTGTTGGAGCCCTCAGGCTGTCTTAAGAAATCCATCCCTCCCCATGCTAGATCCTTGATGAGTGTAACTCCAGCTTCAAGACAGACCAGGCAAAGTGGGAGGAATTTAACCCTTCTGGCCCCTAGAAGCAAAGCACTATCATTGGTTTGGGCTGATACTCAAGGCAAAAGAAAGGAAAGGAAAGAGAATAATGAAACAAGAAGAGGCCCAGAAATATTCTGGTTTTTTCTTTCTTTTTTCCCCCCAGTAAGACATAAAAGACATCAGCACAGAATCTGTTGTAAGATGTTCTTTTAAGTTTAAAGTCAAACTTATTCTCTGAATCTATTTTAATATCAGAATAAAAATGAAGGGGAAAAGTGAGTGATGGATTTGGCATGGAGAGTTAACTGCAGTCTCTGCTGAAGGAAGGCAAATTGGACAAGACATAGCTTGTGTAAATCTATCTTAGAGCTCACTATGGTAATGGTGCTTGAACTAATTGTACTCGTTGAGAATCAAACTTACACAATTTGCTGATGATACAACTCTGATTGTCAAACACCAAGTTTGAGTTAAATAGCATGACACAAGGTTAATATATGTTCTGATAGAAACACCTGACAGCCAGATCCTACCAAGGCATAAATGGGTACTGTCCCATTAGTGCCACACCAATCCATTCTTTGCAGGAATGTAGCCCATGATATGCAGCAAAAGTGTTTGTACATCACAAGCAGCATTCTGATTTGCATTTATCATGCCGTGTAGCTTTTCTCCTAGAGCTCAGTCCTTTACGTTATATTTTTAATATTGGGAATGAATTGCGTGTGACCTAAATCAGACTGCAGTAGATCATACAAACCAACTAATGTACATTGTTCATTTTGCTTTGGTTTGGGTTGGGTTTTTTTGTTTTCATTTTGTGCTCCCCTCTCTTTATTGTCCTGCCTCATATTTCAGGGGCCATATTTTGATTCCATAGCTGTATGTCATGTAGCACAGTGGGGTTCTGATACATCACTTGCAAATATTACAGTAACAGCACTAGCAGCTGCAGACAAACCAAGAAAGTCATTGCCACTGCAGACCACAGACACATCAGGTAGAAAAAAAAGGAGTGAAATATTAAGCAAAAGTTCCCCCAGATATAAAGACAAAAACCACAGTTCATTAACAAACCATATTAAACAAAAATATAGAAGAAAAAATACACACTTCTGTCTCACTGCTAAAGCTAATCAAAACCACCATTGATTATCATGGGATTTAAAAATATTTTCCCCTAAATTCCTGACATAGGCATTCCCTTCTAAACCAAACTGCATAAAGGCCATTTCCTTTACACTTTTGGATTTTGGTAAAAGTGTTTCATACAATAAAATCCCATTTTACTTGCATCTAAACCAAAAATACAAATAATATAGTCTTCAAAACAATAAAAAACCTGTTTGAAAAAGGAAAACAAGTAAGACAATTTCCCATGTATTGTTTTGGTTTTTAAATTTAATTAAATTTCACAAAAGTTCTTACTTTTTTAAAGTATAATTTTTATTTGTCTCCCCTTTGCCCAACAGAAAACCAAGGAAGTTATATAGAAGTGAACATTTTCATGCAAAGGGAAATTTTTCTATGCAAATAGCCTTTCAGTATAACACCAAACCATCCCCACTTGCTTCATTGGGGGATGGATACAATGCTAATTAATGTTCTTTAAACATGTGAAGCTTAAACTACTCCCTGCTGAAATTAATGAAACACCTGCTATTGACTTCAGTGCATTTTGGACTGGTCCCTAAAACAGACTGATGAAAAGAGGAGGGAATGTAGCCTTGGTTTCTGCCCTGGACATCCCTGAAATCATTGAAAGCTCTGACATTAACCTCAGCCTCTGGACCAGCAGTTTCTACTCATACACTAAAGCCAATTAGCTTCGCCAAAATAGAGCAAATTGTGCAGATGGGATGGAGAAGCATCGGTGTTGTTACCCGGTGGTGGAAGACTGTCTTCAAATGCATAGAATCGCTGAACCTTCCTCGCGGACCAGAAGGTTCACCTATAGTTGTTCTCTCCTCTGCCACAACAGACAGGGCCAGGACATTAGGCAGACAGATCATTTACCCTCCTGAAGCAATGTTGGAAATATCTGCTCTCCCTCCCACATCCCGGTCTCATGCAAAGGACACAGCTGTAGTGTTGTCACTGCCCCAGCAGTGCTCACCCTACATAAATCCATGTGGTGGTTTCTGGCTCTAGTATCTACCCCAGAATTGCCTCAGTTTCCCATTCAAATTACAAAACACATGTACAGCTTTGGGCACCAGAGCTCTCCCCTGAGAAGCATCCTGCAGTCCCCACATGCATGCCTCCCACCCAGGGACCCTCACAGTCCACCCAGAGTAGCCCAAGGAGCAGGGAGATGCACTCTGGGTATGGGAATCAGGATTTTAGGTTCCTGGTGAATGTCATAGCCAGTAAGAGATCAGAAGAGAGGTGTGTGGTAAAAAACCTCTTGCCTCCCTTAAAAGAAGTGAGCCATATGCATTTAATTCAAAGAAGAGATGTATGAGACTGCCCCTGATGAGGGGTCCTGGCTACCAGATACCAGATGATTGAAGGCAGCTACCTGCAGTCTCGATGAGGAGTCTGATCTCGACATATGGCCAAGATTTTCTGACAAACCCAAGTATTCAAGTGTGGGTTTTTTTCTCCTTTCTCATCCCTTGACTTTCCTTTGTGAAAACACTCTTTGACGTACTTTATATTTTTATTTCATCGTACGGAACAGCTGAGGTGCCCTGGAGGTCCAATAGTCTATTCTTTGAGGCAAGGACTGTTAAATTACCACCTCTTTTTTTCCAGCACCTTCTACATTAAGTGATTTAAATGGCAGGTAAAAGGACATCATTATCAGGCTAGTACCTGAGAGTAATTAATACACACAAGTAATGTGAATTGGTTTAAGGAAGTAATATGCATCATAACTGCAACTCACACTTTCTATTTTTTTTCCCCTCTGTAGCTGTCAAATATGAAAGGCTTATTCTTGCATAGACCACACCAGAATAGCTCTTTCAAAAGGTTTCTTTGGTGGTTTTGTTGGAGAAGTTAATTTATCTGTTAAAAAAAAAAAGGACAAGAAGGAACCAGTAAATTCATTGTGGGTATTGGTTTATACTCTTAGGAAAAGAGGCTATTTTTATTACAACACAAGTCTCTGTGTTTGCTCTCTGTGACCATCAGAACCACCACACCATCCAGGACATGTAAAGGAAGATCTCATTCAGACAGATACTTTGTCTCATGCATAAAATTTAGCGTGTGAATTTTCTCCTGCTGTAAACAGGATTTTGCAATGTTGAAGGAAAAAACATACATGCAAAGTCTGCTTCCATGCTTACTGCTGAATATAGTAAAGCACCTTGTCCAGTTGGATTAGGACATAAATGCATCATAGGTTTATCCACAGTATTGTCTGCTGGAAGTTACAGACAAGCAAAGTGAGATGGCAGGAAGTTGTATAAGAATGCACACTTTTAAGCTCAAGTTTATACGGCCTCTATAGGAGTATAGTAGCTAAGATGGTTTCTTTTCTCCTAGTTTAGAGACAGCTTGTGCCCTCTGGATCAAGTATGATTTCCCAAGTACAATGAAGAAATACCTCTAGAAGTAGTCCTGCAAAAGCAAACTCCTGTTACATGTTTACTCTCATCAGCAACAGTATTCCTACAAATAGCCTTAGATGAGACAAGAATGGTGTAAGCCTGGTATAAAGGCTTTGTGAATGTTCACTTAACTGACTTCTGTCACAGCACAGATTTTTAGAAGCCTGTAAAAAGGTCAGAGGAAAAGGAATTTGGAAAATAAAGGCAAAAACCTTAATGGCTGAGCTTCCAGTGCTCACTCTGGAAAAAGGTGTTTTAGCAACTTCAGTAGAAGTTTGGGACTGTAATGTGTTAAATAAAATGGAGCCCTGTCCTGCCTGGTGATGAGAGACACATTTGCTTCTTATAGGACAGCAGGAATATTTCAGTTAGCTTATGTAAGTTTTTTTGAAGCTTCCACTGTAAATAAGTGGTACTGTTGTGCATGAGTTGCTATTAGAAAGTGAAGCCTATTACATGCGGTGCAGAAGCTCTTATGTTGCTATTGGTATCTGCGCACAACACATTTTTCTTCAGAAAGTTTTATCTGGAACACAAAGAAGGAATTGGAGCAGACAAAGTACTAGACAGACTGAGGAAACCCACATTACTAGCTTTGAATTTCCTAGTTTGGGGCCCTTCTTTTGCTCCTGGCCATTGCCTTCCTCATCCATTTAGCTCAGCAGTTATCCAGCATGGAGAAAGGAAAGAGTCTGAAAGTAAAGATGAATAGGCTACTTTAGCCTGATGAAGAAAATGAGAGAGCGATATTTAAATTCTGTCTCTTATCTCTCATGTTTTTGTTGGACACCTCCAAGAGTAATCTGGCTCCATATTTTTCTAAGTACCTATGAGGCAGTCGAAGACACACAAAAAAATATCCCCTCAGTCATCTTCTCTCCAGAGTGAACAGACTCATATCCATCAGCCTCTCTATGATCATCTTGTTCTCCAGATCCTTGACCATCTTGATGGTCTTTGGCTAGACTCTCTCCAATGTATCCATGTGTATGATGTCCTGGGGAGCAAAGCACTCCAGATGTGTCTCACCACAGAGCAGAGGGGAAGGATCACCTCCCTCAACCTGCTGGCAATGCTCTGCCTAATGCAGCCCAGGACGCTGTTGTCCTTCTTTGCTGCAAGGGCACATTGTTTTCTCATGGTCAACCAGTCAATCAGGACCACTCCAGGTCCTTTTTTTGCAAAGCTGTTTCCTACCCCTCACTGAAATAAAATAGCAATTATAATAATAGGAAAAGAATACAGAAAACTCTAATTAGCAAAGTTATATCGATATTTTCTTTCCCAGCCAGACTCACCGAGCACAATACAGCAGGGGAGAGACATGGCCCTCCATTCCCTGGGGAATCAGGGGCCAGGACTGCCAGCAAGAGCAGCATGGCTGCCTCCTGTGTTTGTTTTCCATAAGGGGAAGGGAGTGTTTGCTGATATGCTGTGCCTGTGTTTAAACTGACTTTAAGAGTCTAATTGCCTGGTGTTTTCTGGAGTGTATTTGCTCGCTGTCTTGACTTGGTTTGGACTGGAGTGTGTTTGTTCTGAGGGATTTTGGAGTTTGTTTGCTTTAAGGGAAAGTGGGGATTTATCTAGACTGAAACTTGCATTGTGCCTGTGCCAGCTGCTTCACACAAGGAGTTTCTCTTCCCTCGGGGCACCACTTTCTCTGGAGCTTTGTCCTTATTTTTCCTCTATGCAAGCAGGGGTATCTCATGCAGAAAGGGGTCACCACTTTTTTGCCTGTTTCAGGTCTATTGCAAAAGGAATTATTTAGGAAGGAAGGAGAAAATTCCCTTTAAGATCACTTCTAACCAACTCCTTGATGTTTTTTCCACAATAACAAACTGGATACATTTGTTATTTTTAGACATAATCACAACACCTCTAAACTGAACAAACAGCCACAAATTTATTTCCTGGGAGGAATGTGAGAATTAGAACTGACAAATAGAATATTTAGGGTTAATTATATATAGTCTAAAGATTTACATCAACCACTAGCCTATCAAGGGTAGGCAGAACCCTAGTTTTTAACAAGGAAATTTCCTTATAAAAACCCCTTGAACAACACAACAAACAAACCCTCAGAACTCAACAAAACCTGGACAGACAAGTTGGACAATTTTGGGGGGAGGAAGAAAAAGAAGAAGGAAAAAAAAAATCTTTGTTTCTATTTGCTCTTCTCATCAGCAGTAAAATGCCAGGGAAGTTTCAAAGTAATAGAAATCAAACTAAAACAGAATAGGAAACCAAAGATATTTTTATTGTTATGGGAGTAACCTTAGCCCTATGACTTCTCCACAGTGAGAAACTTTCACTGTTTTTTCAGGATCAGAGAAAATAAGCATCAGTTGCTTCAGCGTAACCTTTTTAGTTTTAATTATTTGTTTGGTGAAATGCATTGTGAGTAATTAGACAGGAATACATTAAGCAAAGCATAGACCAAGGAAGTGAAAGAGGAGCCCTTAACTTTCTCACAGGAGAGATTTATAGGAAGGGAGCTCTGAAGCATCACCTGTAGTTCAGTGACTGGGGAAAGTTTTCTTTCAATGGGAATGGGACAGAACACTAGAATCCTACTTGAAAGGACTGGGTGAAAGGGATCCTTAAAATGTCAAGACAGCTGAAGCTGTTTATGTGTCTTGAGCACTTATGAAAAGAACTGCATGCAATTACATGTTTATTTGCAATTTATCAGTCAGCCACTAGATGTCTCTGATTATTGCACACAGTTTCAGGCCAGTTCAGCCTCTGGTAAACAAAGGAGACAAAAGTGGATCTAAAGAGGCATGGAAGACTTTTTGTGTAAATCTCAACTTACATTTGCTGTGTTAGATAAATATCATCCTTTTAAAATGTCCATTATCCTGCATATTACATCAATATCAATTTTTCATGTATACAAACTTCCTTTTATTGCAAAAGATCCAGGTGCATTTCTCCTCCTTCTTCTGACTTCCAGATCATGTAAATAAGTATTTTTAAATTTTTTTTACGGTAAATGAAAACAAGTCTAAGGGACCACGTGGTAGCTATTTATCAGTTTAACAGAATACAGCACTGTGTTGTACCAAAGCCACACTATTTATTTACAAATATGCCATCTAATGAATGAAATGTCTTTAATAAATACTAATTGTGTTCACTGAAAATGCCTAAGTATTTTTCATGCATGTTTAACAAACAGTTGAGAATGACATACTGGCCAAATTCAGTTGACGGCACAGTGTGCATCACCCATTTAAAATCTCCTGGAAGTTTTGATTGAAAAGATGATATACAACATATTTTTCCTAGATAGAGTACATGATGCTATAGGCCAAGCCTTTCCAGCCCAGAATGCTGATGATAAGGAAAATACATAAATGTATACAAATATACACACATGCATGAAGATCTGTAAGTATTTAAATTTTTGTGTAAGTGTGTAAATATAAGGGTCAACTCTTTGCTGCCATTTTCTTGGAAAACCATGTATAGTGAGTTTTGAACAGTGCATAAAAAGGAGTTACACTGGACCTGAGGTAGATACAGCTGTATAACTTAAAACAAGAGGGAAACCTAAACAATGAAGTAGGTTAAAGCCTCTGGGATGTTAAATTTATCACTTCTTCATAATAATGACCATTGGAGAGGTTTATTCATTGCCATTCTTGGCAACAATTTTTTCTCTGTGCTGTGCCAACCACACTGAAGGAAGGCATCTCCCTATTCGACATTGTGATTAAATGTGCTGGTATGTCAAACTAGAAAAGGACTTCCTGGTAGAGAGAAAAAGTGATAGAAATAGGAACTGAGATTCTCAGGGAGATAAATGAGTAGCAGAGATTTATTGATAAAGCATAGATAGTGCTAAGAGTTGAAGTTACAATAGCAGAAAATGAGGTTCAGGGGCATAAATTGAGGAAAGAGATTTGCACTACAGGGAGAAGTAGCAAATGGAAAGTGTGTAGCCGTCACGAAAGAGCATGAAAAACATGAGCAAGAAACAGAGATGTGAAGCTATAAACATCTCCTGGTCCTCCCATATGAGTAACCCATTTTAGCAACCTACTTGCAGTGTCATTACTGGAAATGAAATTTCGTATTTACATGATGGCTTTGAAAGGTGGTGGGCCACATGTATTGCTGCTGTAATCCCACTGGTGTCACCACAGACTGTGAAGTTCCTCTGGGGAGAGAACACCTGGATGTTACACCTGCAGGTAATAAACCTCAGCACATCTCAGCCCCTCTTTTCTGATCAAAGGCAGTGGTTCATGATAAACCAGGCAGAACAGCTGGCTTGAGGCTTTTGTGGCTGCTCTTAGGAACCAGGCTCACTGGCAAGGTTGGCTCTGCTATTTAGCTAGTGTAATTCTTACTCTATTCATCAATTTACACCTACAACAGATTTGGCCCAGAGCTGTAAAAACTTAGCTTGAACAGCCTTTGCTCTAGTTATTTAGGGCAATGATAATTATAGTGGGTTTAAATTCAGAGTGTTAGAAACACGGAAAGTTACATTTGCTTGGATGTGTCTGCAGATAAGGTTTGTAACACAATTGTAATGAGCTTTGATGGAGAGAGGCTTAGCTAATTCTGTCCTATTGAAAGGCAGTAATTCAGTGCAGAAACAAAGGAATCAGATGGGAAAGATTTCACCTGAACTGTAAATGCAAAAAGGATTGACTCTTGTAAGAGTAAAGTCAGATGGATAGATCACAGTTTGGGTTACAAGAACATAAACTCGATGTAACTATTTCTGCATTGGTAAAGCTTGAAAAAGAGCTCATTGTGGCTCAGCTGGAAGCTAGATCTCGTTCAAGCCCAGGGCATGGTTCCTACCACTTGCTCAGTTTAATACTGATCACAGAGCTGCTGTAAGGATACTATAATTAAAAATAAATTACTCAAGGTACCTGGGTCAGAGATTTCAAACTAGTTCAGTACTGTAGTAGCTAGGAGGGCAACACAGTTTATGCTGACTGATCCAGTGGAATTAGGATTAGGTGCCTGCCTGTGGCAGTGGAATCACAGCCCAGACCTATGAACCCAGGCATTACCTTTGGCAAAGAAAACTAAATACATCGAGCACCCAGAATAATAAAACACATTAACTACATTAAAAACAGCTAAGGACAGGGGTCTGCCCAACCAGGACTTAAATGCCTTAGACATAGTCTTTCCTATAGGCACCAACAATTTTGTTTCAAAGTCAGAATGGGGAAACATATTTATTTAGAAGTCAACCAGAGTAGTCTGCACTCCTTGCTGTTGCAGTGATTAGACCTGCATGGCTCCAACCATACTTTCCTCTTCAGGTGATACTTTCAATGCAAATACTACCTATCCACCTTACCAGTTAATTGGCTATATCAGGCTTCACAATATTTTCCAGATTGAAAGACACTTGACTATTCTGAGTTAAGCTAAGGTAAGTGGGAGAAAGATTAAAACTAAAGATAAATATTCAACCTGGTAACAATGTCATGAACCCAGGAAAAATATATCTTGTCAGCAGCTGAAAGATTGGATCTTGGGTTCTGTTCTCCATGATCCCCAGGCATATAGGTTATGCAGAAATAAGGATAAGAAGTTAGCCTTCTATCCACCAGCCATTGCAATGATAATATGAAAGGTCCCTCTATTCATATCTTGTCTAACCAGTGAGTTCCTTCAAATTATGCTGTTTTTCTAGGCTGGCCAATATTTTCAGACAAACCACATTCAAAGACAAGTGCAAAACTTAACTCTACCTCAATAATTTTTTCACATAATTACCTATAGAGAAACAGCCACAGACACAGCCCAGCAAATCAAGCAATTTCCCTCCTCTGGGAAAGAAGAAAAAGAAAAAGATTATAGCTGTCCTGTCTAATCTGAAATATTTGAGACATACTGAATTACTGCACTGATGAGAACTATGATTTCCACAAGAAAATGAGACATGTAGGCTCCCTCTGGGAAGGTGTTTGACTTTAACAGAAACATGCATGTTCCCTCAGGCTGGGATGCGACTGGCAATGTACCATCGATCCGTAAACTGACTGATTTCTTATCCTGCTTGCCATGCACAGTGTTATCACCAAAGTAGCTGTTCCGCATTTAGAACAAGAAGCCACTGCAGACCAGCTCTGGTGGAGGGTCATGAGTGTATCTGATATCCTAGATGACATATTTGAAGAAAGGCAAGAAGATTAATGCCTTTCAGAAATTTCCAGCTGCTTATGCTGTACTCATTTCAACATTTTTGTGGGGTCCATCAATCCTATGCATTCTTCCAGCCATGAAGAAAAGTCAGAGAAAGGGCTGTTCCATCCCAGATCCTCTCCTCCATCCCCTCTTTACTCTCTGTAGCCTGGAGGAAGCCATGGAGGAAGAAGTGAAATTTTCACTCCTCAATCCAAAAAGTAAAGCGTAAGCTGATGTACAGGGGAATCATCAGGGACAGTTTGACAACCCTCTGAGTTAAGAAGACATGAAGAACAGCAAATTAAAACATACTGGACAACCTGAAGTATTGCATAGTGACACATGCCTCGCATCTGGGCAGGTCCCATAATGTTTTAGGCTCTCCTGTAATACTATGCTCTGATAGACCCATCTCAGATATCCACCAACATCATTAGTCATCTCCTTTCCTCCTCCAGCAGTGTAACACTGATCAGCCTTTAATGCTGAATCACTGGACAATCTGTCCTGGGATTTGGGATGAAATGAATGAAAAAAGATCTGCAACTGGGAAAAAAAATAATTAAAGGAAGACTCCTTAAAAGCATACAGTCAAACCATAGTACTGTTAGATATCTTTTCCAGGTACATTCATAATCTCTGATACAGAGCACAGAACTGGGATACAGCAGTTGCTGTTTGACTGTTATTTCACCATTTCACATCAGTTAATACATTCGAGGTCTTTCTTTGTCAGATTCCTCATCAAAAGGAAAATAAAAAGCCCAAAACAAGACAGGCCATAAATCTCAAATCCCATTATTGGAATGATTTGTTAAATGCTTTAACATCTATTGACAAGATTTTATTAGAGGCTGGTAGGTTAGTAACTGTCCAGGTATGAACTCCATGTTTTCATCTGAAAACCTACAGACAATGGGTTTGAGGTGTAGAGAGAACAATACACTAGAGGAATGAATGAATGAATGGTGAGGGAGACAAACAGTGGATGGATAAGTAGAAGAACAGATTTTCATCACTGGAAGTAAATAGAGTATTCCCTTTAACTTCAGCCCAACAAAAATGGATGTGTATGGGTTAAAAAAGATATAAAGCATGAAATTCAGGAACTGGTCTCCCAGCCCATTGTTCAGGTAACAGATGACTTTGTAAATGTCACACAACTTTTCCCCTCCCATATGGAAGAAGAAAGAATCTGATCAATTCCTCCCTGCTCCCCCCTGCTTCCCGAGGCAACTTCTGCAATGGATGCAAAGCATAGCATTCAGTGTCAAAGCCTGTTACATGCTGCTATCTCCTAATAATATTAAAATGAAAATGAAAGCAACTCCCAAACAATCTTTAAATCAATCCTAATATGATCAAATTGAATATCTCCCTCTTTCTTTTCCTCCTCCCCTCTCCCTTCCCTGTCTCTCAAACGTTTACTACAGCATTTTGTCTGCAGCAATGGATTCAATTGTCACATTGCTGATTGGTGTCCACTCTCTCAAGTTTGACATAATTGTTCTGTTCAAAGGGTTGCTGTACCTATCTTTTTAATGTGATTTTTTTTTTTTTTTCTGACCTGGAGCTGCAGCATGTTTTTGGTGTAATTGAGCTGGCTGTAAGAAGATAAGAACTTCTACAGTGACAGGGAAGGAATTAACTTCTGCCTCTTCTGGTCTAAGGATGGCCTAAATTTCCCAGACCTTGTCTTTGTATGGGCTACCCTCAATGTTTAGCAGAACTGTTGTTTCTGGCTACTCCCTCCTCTTTTTTTTTTTTTTGCTGCTGCTATGAAACAGCCAGGATAAAAGTGTCCTTTGACACTTTTCATAATTCTCATTTGTACTTGCCTTGTTCTGCAAAGCTAAAGGTATTTGAAGAAAGCTGAAAAAGTGTACAAAATAGTTACCACAGAGTTTGTTTGCTTTTTCTCCATATAAAACAAACTAGTAACTGTTTTTTTATGATCAGACATTGTGAAGTATACTAAATTAATATTTAATGCATCAGTCATTATAGCTTGGAAAGAGTGATGTTGTGGTACACAAACAAAACCTTCAAAGCCCTGGCCATGTGTTGGTTGATTATAAGAATATTGTTGCAACAAGAAGTTAGAACAGTTGTCTAAGAAGAAGGGGAAGAGGTAGTTGGTAGTGCTGTTTTTAATTATTAATATAATTTGCTTTTCACAGATGAAAACATACTGACTATTGTACCTCAAAATATCACATAAAATGAGCAATCAGCCCTCAAAAAATCCTTTCAGTGGAATTCCAGAGAGGTCATGGTTCATACCTATTGTTATTATATAGTTTTAACAAGGACCTGGGAAAAAACCCAGACAAACAAACCAGAAAATCATTACACTGAGCATTTTCAGATGACATAAATTTATATATGGCAGTTAATAATGAGCAAAATAGATGACTGACTTGGAGCTCTCTAGATTGCTTGGTAAGCTGGGTGTAAGCAAACAAGTGTGCCATTACAGATACAGGGAAGAAAAAGAATTAAAGTTGTCTATACAAACAGGAGTATAATGCAAGGAGGTACTGACCCAGTTTTAAAACATGGCTATAACTGCTCTTCTTCCAGATTCTCTTCATAAAATCTTTTTCACATCAGGGTTCAGGCATATTTTTTTCTTACGTGTCCCCATATGAATTCAGTTTTTCATTTAAAAAATGCGGAGATTTGATTAGTCTGTAAGCATCTACATAAAGAACGTTGTGGACAAAGTTACAGCAATGTTCAAAGGCTAGTTGTTAAAGCTACAGAAATTCAAACTGAAAATAAAGCATAGATTTAAACAGTAAGATGATTAACCATGGGAACTATTTACCAAAGATGATGATAGATTTTCCATCTCTGGGTGTTCTTAAAATGGGTTTGCTATTCTTTTCCTACTTCAAACAGAGGTTTTGGACTCAATGTAGGAATTAATATAAGGAACTCCCAGGGCTTGTTTTGTGGAAAGAGGTTTTTCTTTATCCAGAGAGCTAAAGAAATTACTCTGTCAACAATGCCTTGTTTGGCCCAAGATTTAACCAACTAGAAAAGTGACCATGAGGCATTCACCCATATGTATTTTACACGAAGACCAATTCAGCTAGCTCTGCGAACATGGCCCAGAGGACCAAGGGTATACTATTAATTGTCTATCTGCCTTTAAGGTAGCACCTATTTTTCCCGATACACTCAATCTTTTCAACTCAATCCCGAATTTGGCACTGCTTCAAGCTATTTATTATGATTTAGAAATAAATCCTCAAGTCTCATGACACAGCTGCCTTTGTCACAATAATCACCTGAGCACAACATGTTCCTGTTGTGAAGCTTGATAGGTTAATCGAGCTTCACAAAGCTTGCAACAGGGTTTGAGATGCTTGGATAAAAATTATAAGTACTGGGTGAAATCACTGCTAATATTCTTTAAAACCTCTCAGGTATAGTGGCACCCAGTTAGACATGCTGAGAACATTAGCAGAGTATTAGTCAAGATATACATCAGCACCTTTCTCTCCTCAACCTTCTTTTCTATAACAGAGAATTAATTTTTTTTTTTTTTTTACTGTAGATTCAGCGCTGAATCATTAGGGCTGGAATAGGGACCCTAGTGGGTGGCATATCTTGTGCTTGTGCTTCACAGCAAGACTGAATTCATTTTCCTTAAGCCATTACTGTTAGACTGATTATAAGTCTGCCCTTGAAAGCTTCTAAGTGAAAGTGGATCTGTGACCTCCCTTGGCAGTTTGTTCCATGGCTCTAGCTATCCTAATAGTTATAAAGTTTGTCTTAATCATTAACTTAAATTTCCCCTTTGTTGCAGCTTCATCCCATTACTTCTTGTTCTGACCTTGGTGACTAATTAGAATAATTGTCCCCTGACCTCCTTCTATTATTCTTTATGTATTTGGAAGAGAGATGGGTGTAGACCAGAAAATGTGGAACCACATCCTAATGCCCTGACAGCCTCAGGAAAACATACAGCCTTGGGACTTCTGTTTGACCTACAGTAAGGTTAAAAGCCACATGTAAAAGTTAGAACAGCATTCTGTCTTTAAAGAAGCTCCCTTGTACTAGATTTCTTATGTAGGTTGATCAAACTGTCCATATTAGTAAACCAAAAAAGGTTTGCTGAATTGAACCTACCTGGCCACAGCCACTTGGTTACTGAAGTCACATCTCCCCTTACTCAGCCACAAAGGTAATAACGAGCCATTAGTAGCTCAGAGCTGTACAGAGATTTCCATCAGGAGAACTTGCCCAGAATTCACTGCTATAGTACCTGAATGCTGCCAAATCTTAGTGTATCTATCCAAGAAAGCAAGGATTTGTCACCATCCCTGCTTTATGAAGGAAGAAAGGTATTAGTTTAGATTGTCAAAGATATTTGAAGAGATATTCTTACTGGTTTTGGTAGAGAAACCGAATCCATGATTCTCTAAAATACTAATTTTTACCTTAATCACACCCTTCCTCTACCTCTGAAACTTATAATCTATTGATTTTAGGAGTCAGGATCTTCTCCACAGTTACAGGTGCAGGTTGTTTTATTGGACCCCTTAATTTCTGAGAAAAGGTCTGTTAAGATTCAAAATATTTGTCTTTTCTATGGCAGTCATTTGTCTGGGTAATGACTACTTACTATTGAAAAGAGTAATTTTTGATGAAATAATTTTATATTTTTCTATGTATGTTGTCTTACTATGGTAGATCTTGGAAGGATGGTCAGAAGAGTCCATTCTTTCTCACAGAGTTTATAATTTCTGTTGCATACAAACTGGTGTGTACTTAATGTTATTTTCCAATGCGATGAGCTGAACCGAGAATACTTATGACTTTGAGAATTTCAGCCTGAAGAAGAGAAGACTGAGAGGGGACCTCATTAACACATGCAAATATCTTAAGGGCAGAAGTCATGAGGACGGAACCAGTCTCTTTGCAGTGGTGTCCAGCGACAGGAGGTTTGTTTCAATTATTATTTGCAGGATATTCCAACAGAGAGCAGAGCTCTTTGCACTTGGGGCTGTATAAACATGCAGAAATGGATGGTACTTACTCTGAAGAGCCTACAATATAAATAGACAACAGAGTGGGGAGGGAAAGCTTGCTCAGAAACCTGCCTAAAGTCACACTGCAGGGAAGAGCTGGGAAAGAAAGATGAGGAACTCCTAGAAAGAGTCCAGAGGAGAGCAACTAGGTTGATTAAGGGACTGGAGCATCTCCCGTACGAGGAAAGGCTGAGAGCGTTGGCTTGTTCAGCCTGAAGAAGAGAAGACTGAAAGGGGACCTCATCAACACATACAAATATCTTAAGGACGGAAGTCAAGAGGATGGAGCCAGACTCTTTGCAGTGGTGTCCAGCGACAGGACAAGGAGCAATGGGCACAAACTGAAACATAAGAGGTTTCAGTTGAATATGAGGAAAAACTTCTTTATTCTGAGGGTGATGGAGCACTGGAACAGGCTGCCCATGGGAGTTGTGGGGTCTCCTTCTCTGGAGATATTCAAAGCCCGCGTGGATGAAGTCCTGTGTAACATGCTCTAGGAGAACCTGCTTTAGCAGGGGTGTTGGCCTAGATAATCTCCCGAGGTCCCTTCCAACCCTTGCAATTCTGCGATTCTGTGATCATAGGAACTGGTAATCTCTCAATGCAGAGCATTAGTATGTTGTTTACCCTCAGTCCTCCCATTCAGTAAATAAGATGATTTTAGATGAAAAGGAGCTTGTCTTCCTCTTATTAGATTAGCACCCTACGTATAGACTAACCATTGACATTGTCTGAGTTGCCTTGAAATGCTGTAGAAATTAGGTCTCGATAATAAGACTTATAATAATATTCATCAACAACTTAACTATCAACAAATGTGGTTTTTAGAAATTAATAAAATTATTTTTGTAGCAAATGTATACTTTTGGTTTCTATTATACTCTGAGTTACACAAGATTGGTAGATTACTCATGGAAAAAAAAAAAAAAATATATATATTTACACCAGTGCCTAATAGTTTAATTGTCTGCTCCATGTTTCTTGTACTGAGGGGAAGAATAATATTTTTTTTTACACCCTTCTATAGCTGTTTTATTTGAAAGACAACTGCTGCTTCTCCCTTATCTGTGGAGATCTAGTATTTTTGCACTTGGTTGTACTCTACCACATTGAAATTGTTGGTGTCAGTGAAATCTGTAACTCACTGATTTCAAGAGGAGTATATGGGAACAGACCTTTCTTGTTCTGATAAAAACATTTTTCCTCTAAATGGTGAAGGAAAATAATTTGGTACACAGAATAGCACACTCAAATTCAGTGGATAAACTTACAAGTGATGTGTAAAGAAATTGAACAAGATTTCCTTAACTTCTGCTCCATTAATGTGATACTTCCCTGGGATAGTACAGCAACGGTATATTGAAGTCTCAGTCCTAAATTAGGAAGGGAGATAAGTAAATTTTACTGTTGGGACCAGATTTCATGTCCGGCTTGACAGTTGTGACAGAAGGTAACTTCTGAGTTACAGCATCTTATCATTCATGGCATGTCACAAAATATTAACACCCTTGAGTATGATTAAGTAAGTGACACATCATAACAACTTATCATATATCTTGAAGGAAGTCAGAAGTCGGTGCTGGCCTCATTTGATGATCTCAGCTACTACAATCATGAAAAAAATTATACATTGTTTGCAAGCTAAGAGCCAACATCTCACTGAGGCATCCAGTGAAAGACTTCTCCAGTAATAATCAAAATGAAATGGAAATAGTCCTATCAAAGGCAAGGAAGAACTATGTAGCCATCAACATAATTTTTGTTTGTGCAGTACACATTGCTCTGAAATGCAATGATAGGTTTTGCATACAGGTCATTTAACTTGGGGATGGAAGAGGGTAACATAGTGTCAAAAGGTCTGAATTCCAATTGGCTGATGGTGACTGCCTTATCACGGGAAGGAGGTTGTCAAACTGATCTATGAATATGCAAATACATTTGCTATGATTTGAAATAGATCCAACAAGAGATAAAGTCTCTTTTTCTTTATTCACAATATTGTTTAGGGTTATTAAGATATATTTAATGAAGAAAAATCCCTTTCTGTCAAAAATATTTTTCTAGAATATTAAGATTCTGAAACTGTAACTTACATGTTCAATACTTATAAAAAGAACACCAGTTTTTTTTTTTATCAAAATAATGATTTTTTTGCCAAAACGCCAGCTATTTTTACCTGTTCAGTTCTTGATCATTCAAAAAGACTGCAGGTTTATGGATTTTTCCTGTAACATACTGCAGACAACATTTCTGAAGAGGATTTTTGATGAAAAGTATAATAAAATATCTATTTTTCAAAATCATTCAGACTGAAATACAGACTTTCCCAACAAGCTTTTATCTCTATTCATTTGAAACCTTCAAAGGGAGGTATCAAACAGTCTTAAGAGTGTATTTTTTATCATTTACATTAGTTACTTTGCAATTCCATATTTCATTATTCTATGCAGCTTGTATCAGGTGTCCTGAGATTCTTTCTCTTTATATTATAGAGTGTCTTGATCACAGTTCATCTAAGGTAGAGGATAACTTAGCTCTTCTTCACAGGACTGCAGCTGAGAACCACATCTCCCAGGAGACTGTCTGTGATACAAGGTAAGTAAGTGACTCCCTGGAGGATGTCACACAAATTTTCATCAATTAATATTTTCAGACACCAGAAGTATCTGGTAGCTTGTGGAAGGAGTTAAAAAAAACACCACAAACAAACCCAAAACACCAAAATAACCCCTTCTCAAAATTCATTAATGTCCTCATTCAATTACCCTGCAGGACTATGAAGCTGTAATGGAGATCCATGACCATGGAAGAGACAGTACTGCTGCCTTTGAGTGTCTCTGATGGCGCTCAGGCATATTTCCATGAGCCTGGTTCAAGGTTCATATATTTCGACAAAATGCAGCGTATTCTTATCTCTCCAAGGCAAACAACCCTCCCAAGATTTAAAAAAAGTATAGTCTGTGATCTACAGTTTAATAGCATGACACATTTTAAGCAGAAGACTAGGTAGAATCAGTCAAAGGTTACATAGACAGAGACACAGGTAACCATACATGGAGAGCCCTTCAGGAGGAATTTCTATCACCCCAAAGTACAGAAGAATAAGAAATTTCATGTTACATTGCTTGAAATCTTCCTAGTGCCAATCTAAAGTGGGTAAGGGTGTAAAAGTTTAAGACAGGGAGTGTAACACCCCAAGTTCATAAAAAAAACCCCATTTTTTTTAGTTTGGCATTGGTATTTTCACTGAGAGTCTTCCATTATCATATTTGGTCTCCACACTAGTCACTCAGGTCTTATTAGTCACATACTATGGTATGGGTTACAGATGTCGTCTCTGAGTGCTGCAGAAAAGGAGGAAAAAGAAAAAGTCTGCTAGAGGAATATCAAATTACACCTATTTTTCAGAAGTGCAATGGTCATTGCATGTTCTATAAAGCAGTCATAACTCAAATGTCTCTGTGGTACATGTAACCCCCTAAACCATTTTCATATCACCTTCCTAGAAGGTAGCAAAGTACCATGATATTTTTGGTAAAAAGAAACTCAGAACAGAGAGAGTAAGAGGTATTGTCATGACCATACAGAAGATAAGTGACAAAGTAGGAACTTGAATGAGGCTCTCACCATTACTTGGTGAGATACTTGGTACATGTATTCTAACTACCTCTACCTCCTAAAACAGTGGACAGATATCAACCAAGTAAACTAGAGTCACAAGTTATTAAGAGAAATCTGCATGGGCTCAAGCTGAGGAAATTGATTTCTTAAACTGTTGAAAGCAGATGTGTAAGTGTAGGTAAAATCTTCACATTTATTATTAATCCCTTTCAGCTTTTTATTTTATCAGCAGAATGGAGAAAAAGGGGCAAAGAAAAGAAAAAGATATCTCTGTATTAGGGGTGATCAAAAAGATTTTTTTTTCAAGAAAAGATGTAACAAGGCTTCAACAACTATAAACCAAGAAGGACAGGGCAAGAAGAATACTTGGCAGGTTGGATTTTTATTGGTCTGATCTTTTTTTTCCCCTCCTCTTGCTCTTTGTTTGTTGTCTTTGCTCTTGTGCTCCTTCCTCAACCAGGAGCAGTTCTGCCACAGCAAATGCACACCTGATGTACAGCACTGGTTCATGGTTAGACAATTTTGACAGCTACCCTCTGGAAAGTTTTGGGTTGGTTTTTTGGGGGGTGGAGGGGCAGGGAAGAATGGAAGGGGGCTGGCTAGACTCTGTGTGGGTGTAGGACATTGTGCTTCTCTGGCATTTTGCCTCTGAGTGTATAGTCCTATGTCCAGCTTGGAACCTTCAAAGTCACATGTGCAAAAAGAACACCCAGTATTGAGATTTAACGGCAAATATTAATATTATTCAGTCAA
This sequence comes from Butorides virescens, assembly GCA_017310255.1. Taxonomy (NCBI): domain Eukaryota; kingdom Metazoa; phylum Chordata; class Aves; order Pelecaniformes; family Ardeidae; genus Butorides; species Butorides virescens. The sequence continues at coordinate 51,961 of JADKXX010005996.1, read as the reverse complement.
AGGGGAGGAAAAAAAAAGTCTTTCAAGATCTGATGATAAGTTCTCTTCCTTCGGCCTGCACCATGACTGCTTTCAATTCTGCTGAGGAACTAGTTTGCTCTTTCTCAGTCCAAACATCCCTTTTCTTCTATTTTCTTCATTTTTTTCCCCCCTTTCTTTCTTTTCTTTTCCTTTTAGGTTCTCAATTTTTCTTTTTTATCTTCTACCTCTTTGTTCCTCTTCTCTGTGGACCCCTGTGCTGAGATCAGATTTCTTTTGTTTTTGCCAGTTTCATTTTCACTTTCTAAAACTCATTATTTCTTTTGATGACCAGCATTCATCCTTCTAATAATTCAGATATAAAGAAAGACAGTATGTAAAGAGAATAGCTAATAACTTCTCCTGTTAATGCTTCAGTCTGCAACAGGAGCTGACATCCTCAGGAGGACATGGTAACAAGTTTTGGAGCAACTTGTGAGGGACCTGCCATGGAAATTAACAGGAGAGACCCTAGTCACAAAGAAAGAAAAGCAAATTCTTCCCTGGGCTGGTGACAGCCCCTTAACTCATTTGCATTTTCTTCTCAGAGGCATGACAGAAAAAGCCTACGGATGGGAAAAGGGGATGCAAGGATTGATGTTCAAATATCATGAAAATGGCCAGATCCTCAGCTGGCATAAATCAACACAGACCCACAGGAATCAATGCGGCAATGCCAATTTACACCAGATGAAGACCTGGCCCGATAAATCTATCATGCTCTGGATAAAAGGGTGAGTGGGGAGGGGTAATGTACTATGAATTAGTGTCTGGTCAAATAGGCAGTGAAATAAAAACACAGCTCCTGCTTGTTGCAGAGGGCTAGCTGTGGAAAATGCTTCTTTTAGAGAGAAAGCGAACCCCTGGGGACTCTCTGTGTCCTTCATTCCTGCTCCTGTGAGAGATACAATGGCCAATGTAGCACCACAAGTGCTTGCCCAAAGGTTCAAAAGAGATTGAGGCATTGATTCCATGTTATGCAGAGGGGTCTATTAAGATGTAGCTGTTTAAAAGAAGCAACCCTACTGTATAGGCTCTTCCTCACAACTGTCCTCTCTTTGCCCTGAAAACCCCAGCCCAGAGGGTGTCCTGAGTTGCTGCTCAGTGTGTGGTATCTCCTCTACCAGCCATACTGTTGTTAACCTACAGCTCTCTGGTATTTGACCATTTTGCGATGATTAAATGAAATACTGCATCTGTTTCTTCACCTTTGGTATCTCTTTAGTGTTTAAAAGAATGGTTTGGGGTTTGCTTGTGGTTTTGAGCTATGTGATATGAAGACTGTGACATCTCTGAGGTGTTGCTGAAAGACAAATAAACAAGGATATGAACCACTTTCCTTTATTTCTTTCCACTGGTGCATTTCTAATATTTACTGTTCCTCAGTTTCCATCCCACATGGCAATACAGTTAAGAGGAAAGTGGAAAACAAGAAGAAAAAAAGTCTGAAAGAAATCAGACCGAAAGAAAGAACAGAAGGGTTTTTTTGGGTTTGGGTTTTGTTTTTTTTTTTTCTATTTGAGGAGTAAAAATCTCAATTAAAAATATCACAGAAAAACAAAGCAACTCAAGTCAAACATAGGATGAATAGGAAGTTTTGCTCAGTTCTCAATGTTCTAGGTTGACATTTGCTTTTCAAGAGCAAATTTTAATAGCTTAAAAGAAGTAACTCTCAGATATTGTCAATGATGCCATGCAATATTGGAACTCTCCTTTATAACTCGCTGGAAAGGGTTTTTTTTATAATTTTGCTGCTTTTTTAAACTTTTTTTTTCTTTGTTTCTAATGTAATTAAATTTCAGTATAGACAAAGGAATACAGAGCATATCAAAACAAAATACCAGCTGTTTGTCAGAAACTAACACAGAGACATTTACTTTTCCAGTAGCAGAAGTGAACAATTTCTCACTTAACATAAAAAAGAGGCAAAAAGAAAGTATTGGATATAAGGGCAGAAGAATGAAAAGTGATATACATAAAATGGCAAAATTACATTCAGACTCCAAATGAAAAGATTCTGTTTCAGTTCATCTCTGGAAACTTCACTGGGAGAAGTAAATAGGTAATGCTTCCATTTGTTTTACTGATAAAGTTTGAAAAATTAGCAAGGTTCAGAAATGAATGGTATCAAACCATCAAAGCAGGGAAATTGTGTCATAATCAGGCCAAGCACAGTAAACAAGCACAGACAACCATGTTTAGCAGGACATGATGATTTTTAAAGCTTTAGTTAAAAAAACAACAAAGGAAAGTAAGAAATTGACCTTAGTGACCAAGAAGGTCCTCTCCAATTTTATGAAAAAAAAAAAAAAAAAAAAGATGTTAAAGCAGTTCGAGGTAAATCTTTCAATGTCCATTGTAAACAGTCAAACTCAGACAGACCTACCCAGCATGGGAATTTTACCTTATAAATGCTGACACTTGGTTTTCCTTCAGAGCCATCTCAGGGATGGAAAGAGCCCAACCTGCCTGCTTACACTAGGTCTCTGCAGGTTACTGAACTACACTACAGACAGAGCCCCCCACGTCTATGCCCTTCAAAGGCATCAAAAAGATAATTCCTCTCACCCAAACAATTAACAAGGATTTGCATGGAAAGGAGTAGAGAGGGTCTGGATCTCGCTTAACTCTGGAAAGGAAAAGGAACAAGATATTGATTTCTTTTTTTTCTATTGTTCATTAACTTGAGCATATGCACAATTTTGACTTCTGGACACAGGAAGACTTGAGTCACAGAAAAAACTTTGATAGTTCCTCTCTTTTGCCAGGGCATTGTCGTATTCTTTCTTCTTCTTTTCTGACTTTGTTTCCTCTTTTTTCTTAGCCATATTTTCAGGCCTTTTCTGGCAGTATGGTCCTTCTCTATTAGTTCTATTTCTGCTTCTGCCCCTTCACCCTTTTCTTCCCGCCCCTTTTCTGCACAGCTGCAAACAAATCCACCCTCCCTCCTTCCCCAACACTGCTGTATTCTGATTCAGACCACTGTGAATTTTTCCACCCACATAGTCCAGATTCCTGATTTATTTTATATGTGACCTGTACTCGGGGCAGCGGCTCCCATTGTTTCAGCTGCTTCTAAGGAAAGGGCTATTTAATTGTTCCCTCATTTATCTCCAACAGGAGGTGGCTGCTGGGCACACCCACTACCCTGAGGTTTCCCTCACCATAATGAAGCTGTTTTGTTATTTTCTTCAAATTTAAAATGCAAGATAACAACAGGCTAAATCTGTTTGGGCAGATGAAACTGCATGGAAGGGACAAAATATCAAGCGTTTAAAAAGGAGAAAGGAAGTGAGAGAATGTGACTACTGAATAGAAACAAAATGTAAAGATAAATGCATATTTAAGTTTAAAAAATGTTCTAAAAGGTCCCCAAGGAGAGACACAGGACTTTATTCAGAAGAAGGCAGTCTTATCAGGGGTTGCAGTATATAAATATTGAAAAGCTCCCTAACAGGTTAGCCACACTGCTAGATGTCAGCACGTCCTTTTCAAGATCTAACTTGCAGCAAATTGACTGTGAAAGGAAGGCAGAAAAAAAGAAGAAAGAGAAAGGAAGGAAGGAGAACTGCTTGACAGAAGGCCTTCAACCCCCTTTTTTTTTCTCCTCATTCAGTCTTACTGCATATAAATGCACTTAAACAAAATGCCTTGCTCATACACCCCCCTACAACTTCTGTCTTGGACTATGATTTTCTCAGAAACCTGCCTCTTTCACTTCTGGAGGAGAGGAAAAAAAAATATTCTCCCTGCCAATAACACCTCTGTGAAATCTCCTGAAAGGACAGCACTTCTTGCACCTATGCTTTTCCTCCACAAGCTGCCATCTGCTGTAATGCATCTCTATTTTAAGCTTTAGAGTCATGTGACTTAACTCCACATAAGTGTTGATTGTACATGATTGCCTTTATTGATTCTTCCTGGGACACAACTTGCCTCTATCCAACTTTATATATAGTCTTACTCTGGACTTTTCTTCTACTCTTTTTCTAATATTTTCTTTTCCTGTTCTTCCATTTTTATGATTATTCTTTTTACTGTTGCAGTGCTTAGGAATTTCACAAAGTTAGTTAGAAAAAGTCCTCTTATGCTATATGTGCAACAAGTGTTTCTCCAAGAATGTAAAGAATCCTCTGTCTTCCTCTGAAGTGTATCTTACATTGCAATAACAGCCAGTAAATCTGAAAAAAAAATAAATGTCCTGAGTACTATAAAATTAAGGAAAAAATAGAAATTATTCTAGTGAGGAAAAGTGAATTTCTTAAAGGGTAGTTTGAAACAATTATTGCTGTTGCTTTGTTGGGGCTAAGTAAGAAAGACTCATAGCCCTTTTTGCATCAGGTAATTACATTGCAGTAGAAACTAGATATCAATGCTGTTTCTACCTGTCTTTTGCCAGATTACTTCCAGGATGAGGGGTCTTTTGAGTATCTCTTAAGGTACTTGATTGAGACATTTAGACTGATGGTTTGGGGCTTTACTCTAGGTCTCTTTTTCTGTTCATCAGAATCTGTCAACAACTACTCAGTTATTTCTCTGATTTGCTTTTGTCCTTTCTTATCTCTAGTAAATTCAGTTCTGATACTGCTTTCAGCATTAACGCTATTTTGGGTATCCTTATATGGGTCTGAATTTTAACATATAAACTCATGTTCAGATTTCTTCAGATTTTCTTAAAAATAAAGGCCGACTAGTGCTTGTTCCAATGTTTATAATTTACATCCTTTTTCCATGCAGGGATTGAACAGGTATCCTGAGTGCCAGGGCAGCCCTGATCAAATCAGCATGTTACTCATATGCTTAGAATTAGGCACCTGGTTACACTGTCTGCCTAGTGAGAAACTGAGTGAAATGGCTCATGAACATCCTGAAAACAAATCTGCAGATTTATCTCCAAAAGTAGTTGCTAATGCTTTAAAAATATAATTTCCCAGTGTTCAGTCAGGAGGGAGTGTGACTCCTCTTGGGCAGGATTTTACTATAGGAAGTAAATAGACACTTTAGAGGAAAGATCCAAAATGTTTCCTGCTTTTATTTTATAACTCCTTTCCCATCCCCCTTTTCCCTCCCCCCTCTTCTTTTCTTTAAATGATGGACTTGAGCTCAGATCATTTGCAAGACTTTTGGATACAGATCAGCAACTATACACAGAGAGTATGAATCTTGAATCTTCCATTTCACACTCTGCCTGAACAGGGTAATAGCTTGAGGTGCTGTCAGGACCTTCATCTGCAAGAAATGATGAGAGTAGCATACGTTCTGTGATTACACAGCTGGGGAACAGGCCACCGGATCTCTATATGACTGAACCAGGGAGAACTAAAAAAGCCTTTGATTTTTACTGATGCTTAAAGATGTGCACACTAGAGATGATAAACTAAATGAAGGACTCTATATTCCTCCTCTGGACTGGAGGCAGATGAGAAGATAAAGCACAGGGCCGAAATTCAGCTAATTTGGGTGTGATATTGCTATAGGCTGCTTAGTAGTCTTGTTTAAGGATGAGGTAATCTGTGACCCCAGCTGTGGTTATGGTGGATGGGGAGACAGAAATAAAAAGTAGTGGTGAGGACATGTGACTAACAGGTTTATCAAATAGAACATGTCCTGTTGGCATGGCCAGAAGTTGCAGCAGATGCATATTTACAGATTTCCTCTCTGTCTGGGAATTGCCCAAAAATCTTGGGAAGTCAGTATATTTTGTCTCTTCTACCAAAGGCTTTGATAGAGATTTTTGCTCACTGTTTCATTATGGATTAAATTTAAAGAAAATCAAATATCTCAGATATTTGAGTGAAGAGCTCCTGTGCAGTTTAATGTAGAACACAACTGATGCAAAGACCTGAAGCTGATTGTCTCCAGAAAGATGCTTTTCCCCCAGATTTCTTCAGCCAATGCTACCAAAATATATTTTGTGTGTAGGTAGCATGCAATCATATATCAAAACTAGCTAAAGAAAAAAAAAGGGGCTATCTAAAGGAATATTCTGTTCAACATGTCTGCTACATCAAATAGAAAAGGCAGTTTTATTTTATCTTTAAAGCAGGAGAAGCACTAGCATTTAAGTAAGTTGGTTTGAAGAGGAGCCACTGCATCATGTGTCTTTGCTTTATCTTTACGATTTAAGAACAGGATTGCAGAAAGCAGTCTTGGACGCACCAGGCCCAGCCCAGAAGAGTAGTTGTGATCTAATTCATTATGGGTGATTTTTTTCTTTTTTTTTTTTTTTTTTTGTTGTAATTTAGAAGAATGCAATTAAAACTGAACTTGATAATTAATTCTGAACCGGTGAGAACCAGTTACAGAGATTATGACTATAATGCTATGTAGCCATTGATATAAATATTCATGAGGTTTCATTGTTTTATGTTTTTTTATGAAGCACACAGCTTATCTGAAGAAGTAAAATTAAAGTACTATTATTTAATGTTACAGTGTAAATAAGACTCAATAGAGAGAGACAAAAATATATGCACAGAAAAATATAACATACATATTCTGTAAATATGTTTATGGGTATTTGTGCATTTAAATGTGTGTGCTCTATGCTGCATTATGTACTTCTTTATATGATGTACAGACATTGTATAGTTATATTTTTAGAAACTCTTTTACAAGTATATACAGAGTCACGACATATGAAACTGTAGCACTCAAAAGCATGTGTGTACATATTCCCAGAATCTCCATGAACCATAAATACAGCAGAGAATTAGAAAAGACTAAATAAGTTTGGATCTCAATCTGGGCACTACCTGGTGCCTGAAATTCACAAAACCTGACTTATCCTATCACCAGAAATCAATGAACATATAAAACTAATCATGTGTAGTTGATGACAGAGTAAGAAAATGGCCTGTCTTATTCCATTCTTGGCTCAAGATGTTCATTATAGCTGCCTCCAGAGCAAAATCCATTTCAAACATGGAATCTTCAAAAATCCCAGAAAAATAAAAGTACACTGACAAACAGTGCCTAAAGGAAATATGACTAGAGGAAAGCTCAATACCTGGCTAGATTGAAACAGGCAAAGAAGTAACACAGAAGAAAAGAAAAATAATCTGTAAAGCAGAAGTTCAATATTCAGTATTCTCTGAGCTTTTTTTTTTTTTTTTTTTTTTTTTTTAATTAAAGTAGAGGTAGAGTGGCTTAAACAATATTGCCCCATGTAGTGTTGGAGACCTGGGAAAGCTGGCTGTAGCTCAGGCCCTCCAGTCAGCCAACACAATATTCAAACTGGAACAAGATTTAAATCTCCTGCACTGGTATGTTCAGTTCATTTATTGTGAGGCACTGAAAAGTCAAATTCAGTATTATGTGATTAAGCTACATCTGTCTCAGCACAAGCAGTAACCATATTTCTTTAAGTTCAGCAGGTGTTTTGCAAAGAATCTAAAGGATTTTGCACAAAATTAGTGCCTATAATAAAGCACTAGTGATGAAGAGACAGCTCTTTATATCACTGATATATTATAGTTTCGTACTAATAAATGTCATTGCCAAATATTTCAAAACCTAAAACAGGTTTGCTGACTGAACTGTTTTGCAAGCATATTTGCTATGCCTTATTGCAAAGATGTTCTTTTATAGACATACAGTTTAGAAATTTTATTTGACACTGCTGACTACTAAATTAGCAGCTTTTCAACTTTGCCAGACTCATGCAACACAATTGAGATAAAAGGTAAAATGCATAACTTCTGCATTAATTCTTGTTGGCAGTGTCATAAGAATCGGCAAAATGTGTTAATTGAGCCTAGAGTATGTGAAAAAAATGACAAAGCCCCCCTCCCACCTTGAGATCCTCTCTCTCCCCTTCCTCTCTCTCCTACTTTGTCTGTTCAGTCTGTACTGAGTCTGTCTTTGCGATATGTGAATGCAGCCTGAGCACAGTATGGCTTCACTGAAACGTGACTCTCCACAAAGAAAACAAGTCTTAGGTATATTCTGCTTCTTGCAAGGGTGTTTGAGAGAAAATAGATGACCTTTCCAGCTTTCTGGTTCTCATTTCTTGCATTTACTGCTGGGGAGTTACTTTGGGCTATGAGTTTAAGTGTGTAAAAGTACAGCTTCCTAATGCATCAGGGATACATGCCTGCAACCCTGCTGAATTTCCAGTAGAAGAGACTCACAAAGATCCCACAGAAGTTTTCAAAAGTTTCAAGACACAGAATTCAGCAGTGATTTGTCTTTATTTAAAGTCAGATTTGTAATATGAGTATACATTTTTTCATTACTGAATTTTATATAGAAATAAAAAATCTCTTAAGACATTAAAGGTCTTTTCCGACCATAGGATTCTATGATTCTGTAATTTTCAATTAGATTTATTTTTATCCTTTCAACAAAAGGAGGCAATTAGCAAAAAAAACAAGCAAAATTCTCTAAATTTTATAGAAGTATAAAGTTTTGAAAAAGACAAAAAAAAAGGATATGTTTTTCTGTGATGTTTTTTATTTGGTTGTTTTTTCCCCCCTGGACTCCTGGAGCAAAACCTTATGAAAATTTTCTTCAGTAATTTCTGAGAGTTTTCCAGCAATGTCCAAAAGCCTGAAGAAGATTGGGACTGTGAGTATAAAACTAGAAAAGTAAAATATTTAAGTGGGACATTCTGATCCCATCACGTGCTTGGCCAGCAAAGACCTGAGGAAGTCACATGGTTTCCTGTAAGTACGTATGTAAAACTGACTTTTTTGGGGGCAGGGGAGTGTGGGAGGGAAGGGAGCTTCATTGACTCTCATTTGTCTCCTAAAAAGTACTAGAGTAGGCAAATCAAGCCCAGCAGACTCAAGAAGAGGTTGGGCATGTTAGTTCTATGGCTTTTAATTTTAATTGGCATAGAAACACAATTTAACAAGTTGTCCAGCCTTTTATTTAAGCTATGAGGGAACAGCAAAACAAACAAACAAAAAAATTTCTGGGTGAATCATAACTCACAAACGAAAAACGACAACAAAAAATAGGAAAGTGCAGCTCAGAAGTCCACAGTTCTGTCTTAAAATATGCTTCAGTCTTGAATCTTATTTAGCTCATCTTTATCTTGCTGTCTGGGAAACTTGTATATACAAGACTCAGATTCAACTGACATAATATTAAATATGTAAGGTCTCTAAACTAGGAATGCGATCACTTTAGGTTCTTCCTACTGCTACTGGAGAGAAATAAATGCTTCTCAGTTCCTGGGTGAGCCAGTTCACCCACTAGAGGCACCTATTTTTTTCCATTGATTACAGAGGGAGCCTACTGTGACTGTGTTTCTAACTTAGGCATCTCAGTCAGGTTCCCATAGATAGCTAGGATGAATCCAGGACAAAATCTGTAGCAACAGCAAAATCTATGCCAGAATTCTGGAAAGGCAAAGAATCCCATTCTCTCCCTCTCTCCTCCCCTCCTCTGATAACCACGTAAAACGGGAGCCTTCCTTCAGTGTGCACTTTCTCTGGAGCATTCCAGCTGTTCTGCATGGAGAATGCTGAAAACAAGGATAAAACGCACAAAGCATAGCTCCAGAAATAACCTCTGCAATGTGTCCCTAGAGTACATCTCCTTCTGCAGAGAAACTTTCTGGGTTCAATGGACCAACTCTGCAGTGAATGGTGACTGATGGACAAGAATAAGAAATCTTGTGTACGTTTCATGTTGTTGCTGTGAATAGATGCCTGGAATTTATCTTCAAATTAATTTATCTGCTGTGACCCCGAACTAGTACACAAGAAATTCCTTGAATACCCACTTGGCTTCCATGGTTTCATTAAAACATATGAAAATGAACACCACAAAACGTTGTAATTTTTGTTGCTTTTAATGGGATTTGATTGCTTCAAATCTTTTTTCTCTTTTTTTTTTTTTGAATAGAAAGTCAAAATACTTGATGAGTTTCATGTAAGAAAACACACCCCATTTGTAGTTAGTACTCTGACAAGAAATTGTATGAAATACGAAAAATGAATCTATAAAGCATTGAAAATGCATTAGAATTAATGCTTGTACCAATGCTGTGAAAAAAACCCAACACCGTGAATCTCATGACTTCCACACCTGCTCGTAATGAAATGTGTTAAGGAAACATCAGACAGGTAGATAATTTTCTCTCTGTAAGGCCAGAGTTTGTTGTTTAGCAGAATCTTTCACCTTGTTTTCAGTAACATACTTCAGGAAATATGTCCACCATCTGTAGAGATTTTGGAAGAAGAAGTTATTGGAGATCTTAGAAATATGTCTTTGGGATGCAATAGTACTGTCAAGTCCTACAAAAGATCTAGGACTGTTATGACAGGACAAGAAGTTGCTCATTTAAATTGCTGCAAGGGACATATCGACTAAACTTATTAAGAAATTTCTCCAATGGTGAGGCTATTTAGGGGCCAGAATATAGTTTCATAAGGAAATGGCGGGGGTTCCGACTGTGAAAGGCTTTCAGAACAGTTTAGATAAATGTTGACTCAAAACAATAGGGCTGGTGTCAGATTTGGCACATGCCTGGGTCATAGAAGCAGTCTGTCTGACCTCTTGACATCTCCTTGAGCCATGTTCTTCTGTGATCCTACAAAGAACCATTTGGGGATAAAGGCACACATGTAAGCATTGATAATAGGAATTCAATTTAATCTTTTCATACCTCAGTGTAGTGGTTTAACCCCAGTCGGCAGCTAAGCACCACGCAGCCGCTCACTCACTCCCCCTCAGTGGTATGGAGGAGTGAATCAGAAGAATAAAATGAGAAAACGTGTGGCTTGAGAACTCACAAGCAAAGCAAAACACAGAATTCATTCGCTCTTCCCCATCTACAGGCAGGTGTTCCAGAAAACAGGGTTCCATCACGCCTAATGGTGACTTGGGAAGACAAGCACAGTTAACTCTGAACATCCCCCCTTTCCTTCTTCTTCCCCTAGCTTTTACTGCTGAGCATGATGTCATATGGTCTGGAATATCCCTTTGGTCATTGGGGTCAGCTGTCCAGGCTGTGCCCCATCCCAGCTTCTTGTGCACCCCCAGCCTCCTCGCTGGTGGGGTGAGGAGCAGAAAAGGCCTTGGCTCTGTGTCAGCCCTGCTCAGCAGCCATGGAAACATCCCTGGGTTATTAATGCTGTTTCCAGCACAGATGCAAAACATGGCCCCATACTGGCTACTGTGAAGAAAATTAACTCTATCCCAGCCCAAACCAATGCACTTGGCTTTGTAAAATAATACAAACTCCCTGGTTTGTCAGGCCATAAAAATGCTGATGAATTAGCATCTGAGAGGGTGTCCAGTATAGTGGTGAATTAGGCTGTAGAAGACCCAGGAGAGGTTAAATAGTAACAATTATTTTAACTACCTACTCAGCCTGAAAATAGGCTGTATTTACATATACATAAATAGACCTAGCTGTGCAAAAAAATGTTATCAATACTTGTTTATAGATAAGAAATTACAGATAGTTTACAGATAAGAAATTATAGATCCTTTAAAAAGGAAAAAAAACTATTCAGAAAAAGGATTTTCAGATTATTTTTATCTAAATAATTTTTATCTAGATATTTGTGGTGAGTTTATTTAAATGATCTCTTTAATTACATCTATGAAACAAATAAACTGGATAGAATGGATAAATAGAATTGATATTGGTGCCAGTGGTTATATTTCAGTTATTTCAAAAAGTAAATAGCTGTAACTGCGTATTGTTACCGCTTTCTTTGACCAAGAACTTCATTAAAAATCCTAGAGTTGCGATCCATTGGCAAGTTGCTTGAGCTACTCCTAGGCAATGTTACCTGTGTTTTATTCCTGCAAATGTTGTGCTTATATCCCTTTCATAGTTTCTTCAGTCTAGTGACTAAAAGGCACCCGTCATTGATGTTCAGAGCTTGCATGTAGCCCTGTACCATCCTACACTGAACCTTAATGACAAATAATAAGAAAAGGGTGAGGGTGGTGTATGAATAAGGTGGAATTTGTTTTGGAATAAAATTGAATTTAAATTGTTATTATAGTGCATCAGCTTTTTTTTTTCTTTGGGGTTTTTTTTTAGAGATATGAATTCTCTGTTATTTATGGAATATTGGCTACATAAAAAGCATATGAAATTTTAATGAATCAGGTTTCCAAAACCAGAAAAATAATATACAAATGGAAAGCAGACCCTTTCCATGTTATCACAGATACAGGCATATTCATTATTTAGCAGTAAATAATGTAACCCAGACATGGAGTCACCATATTAGGATGGAGATGAAGTAGTGACTCCATGACCAAAGTGCAACTGAATTCTGAGTCACTCCTCCCACCCCTTCTCCCCAAACACATAAAAGAAGTTACATGAAAATAGCTTGCTTTTACTTTAAAATTATTTTACATGTTTTGATGCTGTGGAGGTTTTCTTTATTTTGCAAACTTTGAATTTAACCAAACAAGTTCACTCAGAGATATAAGAGAGGAGCCTGAGCCATTTTCCCCTTTAGGGAGATGTCTCCTAATGTTTATGGAGAAATCTTCAAGGATCAAAAGTGACCCTACTGTATGCCAGCAAATGGATTACATTTAGGTGTCTGCAAGAAAAAAACAATTACCTGGACTGTTTTCAAGAAAAGGGACTGAATCTGTTTGCATTTCCTGTGGAAGAACCAATCTTTAGAAAATTCTGAAATTGCTGTCCACTGCCGAGCTCATAAACATGTGTCTGCAATGAGACCTGTTACTTCCTTGCAGCCATGCATAATCACCATAACTGTATTTAAGCTCTGAACTGACCTACATTAGCAGGTCTTATGAACAAAATGAACATAAAGACAGCTCTACCAAGTCAGACCATCCATTTATCCTGTCTCCAACAGCAGTCAACAGTAGATGGCTGATAAGGAATATAAGAATATGTCAGCCATGGAAAGGCACATTACCAGTACTCTTCTGGACTCCAAAAATTTGGGACTACAGGATTCTTTTTGAGAGAGGTGGTATCTTTTTATTTACACCCTGAAAAATATTATTCTTTCATTAATTGTCTTTTGAAACCACATAAAATTTTAACATTCATTAATTCCTTCCTACATGCATGTTATGTGAAGAAAAATTCTCAAATTTGTATTATGTAAAATATAACTGAGAATTTAATTTAAGGTGTGATAAGTTGGAAACTGTTTTCTATTCACCTCCACGTCACCCACGGTTTAGCTTAGTCTGTCTCATGTGTACTGGCATTACAGCAGCAACTTACTTGATTTGGCCAACATATGCAAGCTTGGCTGCATATATTAATAGAGTCTAATTTACAGTTTTTCATTCAGGCTAAAAAGAAAATCAATTTATCTTCTTTGACATTTAAGAGATACTGGACACTTACCTGCTTTAAACACTATTGGAAATGTCATCCCTAAAGGTAACATTAATCCAAAAAATCCTCCCTATGATTAGACAATTGAAACCCATGACAGCACTAAGCAGGTAAAGTCCATTAGTAGCAGACCTAAATAGAGCCAGGAGATAGAATCATGTAAGACTTCATAACCTAAAAATGGTTACTGAAGTCATGCTTTTCTAGACCCTATGCTCACTTACAAACATTTGTTTAATTGAGGGCAGCAATACAATGTACTAATTAGGGGTTTATAAACAGAAGCTACAATCATTTGCATTGGTTTGGACAAAATTTATCTTGTCTCTAGCAGTGGTCAGTGCTGAGGCAGAATTTATCAGAAAATAAAAAGGCAGAGAGAAACACACACACATTTACAGAGGTATAGAGGTATGGTATGTGGATCATGATCATTAACCTGAGACACTTCTAGCTGCTGACAGAGAAAACTTGGATGAGAGGCTGCATCTAGAGTGTGGTTTTTGCTCACCATTGCTGCAAGATCTTTAAGTGCTCTTTAATAAAATATTTCAATCCCTTCCCTACTAATTCATAGAATCATAGAATCATAGAATCATAGAATGTTTTGGGTTGGAAGGGACCACTAGAGGTCATCGAGTCCAACCCCCCTGCAGTCAGCAGGGACACTGCTAACTAGATCAGGCTGCTCAGAGCCCCATCCAACCTGGCCTTGAATGTTTCCAGGGATGGGGCCTCCACTACCTCTCTGGGCAACCTGTTCCAGTGGTTTACCACCCTCATTGTAAAGAATTTTTTCCTTATATCTAGCCTAAACCTACCCTGATTTAGTTTAAAACCATTACCCCTTGTCCTAACGCAGCTGGCCCTACTAAAAAGATTTTCCCCCTCTTTCCTATAGGCCCCCTTTAGGTATTGAAAGGCCGCAATCAGGTCTCCCCGCAGCCTTCTTTTCTCTAGACTGAACAACCCCAACTCTCTCAGCCTGTCCTCGTAGGAGAGGTGCTCCAGCCCTCGGATCATTTTAGTAGCCCTCGATTCCCTCCCTCCCTTTTCTGAGGTTGTACAAGAATGCACTTTTTCAGATTTAGTCTTTAGTTTTATGTTGCTGTTTTCTGTTTTAATCTTCCTTTCAAGAACTGCAGGCTACTCATTGTCTCCTATTACATTATGTACTGCACCTAGCACCATGGAGATGTGGTATTATCAGGGGATTCTAGACATTACTGAAATGCAAATTATGATAATTACAGTATTGCAGCTGCTCAGCTGATATTTTAGTTTGGAGCCCAAAAAGTTCCCCTCTCCTTTCCTCACACCCTATTTCCATCTTTATAAATTTGCATATGTAAAGAAGAGAGGAAAACAACTATAAAAAGCCCTTGTGATTGTTTTCTGGAAGGGACAATACTTTTATGAATCCCTCTTGAAACAGTACTTGATTTTGCAATAAGTTTTTCTTTCTCTGGCAGTGCTCTTTCAGAGGGGCTGCACATGTTCGAGGGAGCGGGGGGAGAAGTTGCAGGGGAGAGAGGGAGCGGAAGGCAGAGGAAGGGAGGCTGATAGCTTGCAACTAAAAGTGATGTCCTCTAACCTTCTAAAAAAAAATCTTCCGTGCCCTTAAGCACCCATTGCAGATCAGGCATTTGTGGCCTTAAGTACCAAACTACCCATCTTCTTTTGCAGCAGACACCATTCAGGAGGTGCCAGCAATGTCAGCATTATTCATGTAAGGAGGCAGAATTAAATTCCTCAGCTCCTGGCAGAGCAGGGAGGAGGCTGGAATTTACCTATGGTTGTTCAGGCATAGGGTGATAGCAAGCCTGCAGCTGCTTGGCTCCCTCTTAAACAAACCTCCTAACCAGCCACCATGGAGCATCTTTTGCTCTGTTCCCATGGCAACACCTCTATCCTCTGGTGCCCATGGTGCCTCTAATGCTTTTGACTAGTTGGATTCCTTGGCACCTGCCTCCAGTGCCAGGTCTTGTCAAACCTTATTAGACTGAGAATCCATTTCAGCTGCACTAGTGGGAAAAGAAAGCAGACAAATTTAGTTCACCTGAGATCTCTTTCAAATCCCAGTAAAGTCAATTTCTCAAGTTTCCAACTAAGAACAGAACTTGCCTAGGGCAAAGATGTGCATGTGCACACACACAAATACACAGAATCTCCTTCCATCACATGCGCTGTTTCTTCCTTCTTCTGTAGAGTACACATACATGATCACGCTCTTGTGCTCACAGACTAATACAGATGCTCTGGCTTTTGTTCGCAACAAGAACCCCCTAAAAACCTTTTTTTTTTTTTTTTTTTTTTTTATGCATGAGCAAACAAATAACAAAAAACAAATAACTTGCCCCTCAGGTTTTACACATTAGCTCATCACAAACTTCCTTACACATATGTTAAAGGAACTACCTATCCCTCTCCTGGACACACAGAAACTTTCTGTTTTACAAGCATTGATATGATTGACACATGCAGACTCACAATACAATACACTTACTTTGTCTTTTCACACACTCTTCTACACTTACTATAGCTCCTATAAAGTCATTGTGTTTGTCTGAATACAGATAAAACTTTACCAATTTAGGGCAGAAACAAAAGGCACATTTCTAACCAATATGTGTGCTTACTGATAGGAGGAATAGTGTTATAAGTGCACCTGGTTATGATTATATCCCACGCTCATAACCCTCATATCTAAGTACCTACATATGTGTAAACATATTAATATGCAGGAATGACCTATATGCTGTACCTGCATTGCATTTTTGATGGGCATATTTTGCCAGTTAGGGTGCTATCTGTTTTTACCTTGGTCCCCAAGCTGACTCTTTCAATCAACATGAAGTTCAGAGTGTTTAATAGAGACACACTGTTAGTCTGGCTTCCATCTGTATTTAAAGTTGTAGACTGTTTAGTCAAGTCTGAACAAGACCTGTCTAGTGATGTCTAATCTAAATAAGTCATCTAAGCTCTTTCTACAGAGATGGAAAGAAAGATGATTCAGTACACCAAACTTCTCCTTAAAAATTTTCTTTTTAAAGGAACTTAGGTGATTGTATACTTTGCTAAGCATATAAATTACATGTCTAAAAATTAAACTGCAGCAAAATGGGTATATATTTGAATCCTCTTTTGGAGGAAAAGCTAAGAGTATCTTAATTAGTTTAACTTCCAATGTGCAGGATTCGTTCAGCACAGAATACAACAATTTCTTCTGTTAATACCCTTCCCTAAGCTGTCCAAAGAAGCAACAGCTCCTTAGACCTGGGCCCTCACTGTGTTTGCTAGGGCATTGCCTTTTTACTTAGCTGAGTGATAAGCAACCCTGGATCTCTCTGAACAAATCTACTTCATTTAAGACCTTCCTATCTTTTGAAGTTGTCTATGTTACTACATGTTTATGTGACACAATTCAAAGTACCACTGGTCTGGATTATCTCCAGTTTCTAGGGAATGTTTAAAGCTAAGTGTTGCTCGTAGCTCTATCAATATGCTGGGCACCAATTTCTGGAATCACATCATTCCAGAACACTTTTTCATGGAAACATCTCTCTTCATCAGATTTTTCCTACATGAAGGCTTGTTTTGTTGACTATGATCTTAAATAGGATTCCCAGGAGCAAAGAACACAGGTATGAGAAGAAAAATTAGTTTTTAACTTATAGGCTGTCATACTCTTCCTGGTGTCCACTCAAGGGTGTGGTAGATGATTCAACCATGAAGACCAGTCTGTAGAGATATTCTTGTGTCACCAGTCCCCCAAAAGAGTAATGACATCTAAAATGTCTGCCCAATCTTAATGAACTTTGCTTTGGCTAAGGCATGCAAGAAGGATGTCATAGTGTCTACTATCTAAATTTTCTTATTTTTCAGTGTTGTGTAAGTTCACGCTTATCATCAGATGTGGTTAAAAAATATTGTTTCATTTTATTCTGTCTGCAGTAAAAGTTAAAGGAAGATTTTAGTTTTTGGTGTGATGGTTGCAAAAATAAATTTGATAATTGCACTGATTGCACAACATTAATGAGGTCTGTTGTCAGTAATTTCTTTGAGACCCCCCTCTCACTGAGGAATGACTAAATCTCCTTCACAACATTTTTGTCAGAGACCAGATCATTCAGTAGGGTGTCACCCAGCATGGGACACAAGCTCCATTCACAAAGCTTCCCGAAATTCTCTTGCTACACCGCACAGGACAGACTTGTGTTTGGAGGCTGACAGCTGAGCCTGTGGCTTAAAACTCTGTTTCATCCATTAAATTTGAGGACAACGTGAACAACCGCTACTTCTGTCAGCAGCACATTCTTCTAAACTGTATGGTGGTCACTACACCTCTCCGAGCCCTGCTTACATAGATCAGAACTCTAAGAAGGAGTTTCTAACATGCAACTTTCTTTCCTCTCCTGGATGAGTAATCAAAAAATGCCTCTCTGCCTTCTATTTCACTCATAACTTTAGTGAAACTCACAGTAGCTGGATTTCTAACTTACCTAATTAAAACTAATCATCAAAAAGCCAAGGAACCTGCCTACTCACAAAACTCAGTGGCTATGAAAATATTTTAGCTTGGGCTATTTATTTGATTCTTACATTCTAATTGAAAAGCTTGGTTTCTCCAATCTCTCTGGCGCATCCTAACACAATTCACAGTTTAGCTTATCTAGTTGTACCAGTTATGTAGTTTAAAGATAATTGCATAAAATCACAGTAGTATCATTCAATTCAATTCCTCTTTAAGAGTTCATAACATATAAACATAACAGGAAACTAAATTAAATGAAGGGTATTTTGATTGTTTCTCACTGACAGTTTTGAATAGCTTTTCAGTTTTTTCAAGGCTTCCTATTGGGTAGGAAGTCTTCCCATGTGGCTGGGAACCCCAAATTAATCCAGAGGTCTCAAAACTTTTAAGCTTCTAGTTTTAAGCTATCCACCTTAGGGGGGGGGCAGTGTTTTGATTGCTAAAGTAGAAGAGTCCTTTCTGCAGGAAGTGCTGAAATTCTTTGCCTTCAAACCAACATGTAAATTTTTTCTTCTTTTTTTTTTAAACTCATATTTTCCTCCAAAATGGAATCATGAGTTTCAGACAGCATTACTTTATTCCTTGTACTTGTGTGCAGTCAGAAAACCTAATCATATTCTGGTTTGTAATCTCAGTCTCATCTGTGCATCAAGATAACCTGAGACCATGACAGTCTTCTGTTAGTTGAGTTTAGAGGTGATGTTCCTTTCATCAGAGAAGTTTTAATCCCTGGAGAATAGGGGCTCTATATCTCCCTCACAAATCGTCTAGGCAGAAAGATGGATAACCTTGGTAACGGAAAATTTAACCTTGCAAAAATTCATCTGCGGAATAATAAGATGTAATTTGTACATGCACTTGTTAATTCCATTCAAAGCTCTGACAGTGATGTTTCGAAGGCTTCAGTGCATTTAACTAACCTAAATTGTACATTTCACATTCAAGACTTAAACTAAAACAATAACATGTTTAACTAAAATTTAGAATCCAGAAATGCTCACAGAAAAGCAAAGGTTGTCTAATGAAATTATTAATTTTTTAATAATTTTTTCCCCTACTGTTTCTAAACCCCAGTTAGTATAGGTATAAACCCACAACATTTCTTCATTTTGCCTTTCATGTTTTTGTCACTTTTAAACCTGCAAAAGTAATTCTTCCTTCTCCTTTGCCCATTTTGCTCTAATGCACAGCAGAAGGGCTGTGGAGTGGAATGACATACAGGCTTCTTGACTATCTGGGAACAAGAAATTTTTATTATGATCCTGAAAACCCTTAAGTTTAGGCACATGGAGCAAGCAAAACATGACTGAGTGCTGGTGGGGTGATTGGTAGATACTGGTTCATGCTACTTGATGTTCCTAGTAGGATGGGTTCCTATGTACTTCAAAACTTCAAACTGGGTATCTGGATTCCTTATCAAAATTAGGTATAAACCTTCCTGGATCTGCAAGCCCACTGAAAGTATAACAAAACTGTGTCTTTATTAACCATTTTAAGTCCAAAAGAAAGACTGCAATATCAAATAAACATATCAGCCTTACATCTGGTCTCAGTCACATAGAACTGTTTGATTCTGTTCTTTTGTTAAGCCACCTGAGAGCCCCACTAGGTTTTATCTCAATTTCTGTTGTGTTTCACATTGTCTGATGCATATATATCAATGTGCACACATAAAATTTATTTCAAAGGGGTTCTTACCTTGATCATACCCTTTAAGATCAAATGCCTGAAATGTTCTGATTTCTTGAACTGAGGTCACATTACTACATTCTGTGGCCCTTTTCACTCTCAAATGTGGGCTGGAGCAGTACTTTAATGGAAAAAAAATGAAGGACCCAGGTGGTATTGGAGATGGGTGCTCCAGATCGCAATAACCCCTAGAGAAGTACTTCTTGATTAGTGACTCCATTGGCTTTAGCTGGAAATGCTTCATTCCATTGCCTCATCCCATAAAATACTTTGGACCTCTGAGATGCACAGAGAACAATTGCCTTGTCATATTAATTTGCGTCTAGCTAGTAAACCAAAAATGGGCTAAAAAGGAGAATTATACAGACACATTTGTTAAATCCACACAGTCACTCAGGACAAGACTTTCAAGTTGTTTTCTGTAACTTCCCTTCTGTAGAAGTGAGGCATGTATACCTAGGCTCTGACAGTAGCAAACCAGTAGAGGAGGAAACCTTCAGAGATGCTTCAGCTCACATATCTTAAGCAGCATTCTTAGGAGGAGATGTCTTCATGGCAAACAGAGGGAGCTTGTGTGACCAACTTAGACTCCATATCTAGCATTTACACAGTTAAGTAGGTGAGATGAAATGCGTAATTGACTTCGTTGGTTCACCTACTGAGGTACATACCACTTTACATATTAATCAATTGTTATTCCTTTTCTTTTCCAAATGTAATTGATGATTTGCATTATTAAAGAATAGTGTTACATAGCTGAAATTAATAGGAGTTTGTCACTGGCGTTTGAAAATTTATTATATTCCTGCCCAAATCTGGGATCTCTTTATCATAAGTTGAAACACGTTTACCCCTTGGATTGTAAGGAACCTTTATTATAAGAAACTACATTAGGATTCTTTAATGAAGTATGCTCCTCTGTAGAATGTCATCATTATCATCATCATCTTTAATGTTATTGTTAGTTTTATGATTTTAATTTTAACATTCATACTACAGCAACAAGAATTAAAACACTAAGTAGAATAATAGTCATAATCATTGTCAAAACAATAATAATGATCATTGTATGTCATAGTAGTGATGCTGTGAATAACCATTGAAAGTAGTAATTAAAATAATCGTACTATGATACAACAGATCTGAATGAAGGTGGTCCTGAACAAACTGTCTCTTCTCAAATCCTGGAAGATTTAGATGCTAAATGTTTTTGAATATTAATGTTCACCAGGGGAAATACTTGACAGAAGACAACAAACAAGTGAGCCTTGGCAAGAAGTTTTTGGACGCAAGTCAACAAAGTTAGGGAGATTTGCTCAGTTCTTTGCTGGCTATGATCACAATTTATTATCCACATACCCAAGGTCTGGTTCAGCCATATGAAAGAAACAGATCAACAAGATTTTACAGCACTTTGGTATCCATCAAGATGGATGTCATTGTACAAATGCAATGTATCATTACTATTATCGCTGTACATTACAAATAATGTTTGTCTAGAATGTTTTCTGAAAGAGACTGACACTAGTACAATCACTGATGTTCTCTGTAATGGGAAAAACAATTAGTTTTCAGTCATTTACCTTCCTGGGAGTGCCACATGCTAAATTACATCCCTTGCTCTTCAGCGAAGAGACTCTGTAAGACTTAATATTTCTATTGCAAGACTTTCAGACAATAAGGGTGGATCCA
Source organism: Butorides virescens (assembly GCA_017310255.1). Classification (NCBI taxonomy): domain Eukaryota; kingdom Metazoa; phylum Chordata; class Aves; order Pelecaniformes; family Ardeidae; genus Butorides; species Butorides virescens. Next base: position 30,719 of record JADKXX010005996.1, on the reverse strand, counting down.
CTCCCCTTGTTTGCTGTCTGTGTCACTGTTTTTGGAAGCCATAATCACACTGCAAGCATCTAGGTTTGAAAGCATTCTCTGATGATTTTCCAAAGCCCCTGTTGATGTCCTGGGGAGTCAGATATGTGAGGAGTTTCAGGGAATACTGGTGACAATGTGACCTGGTTGTCATTCTAAAAGACTGCCTCTAGCGGAATAAGAATAAGACCTGATGCAAGAACTGCTTGGTAAAATATTCTGGTTTATGTCACATAGCAGGTCAGATTGGATGCTTATTATGGGCTTTTTGAGCCTTAACAAAATATAGAATCACAGACTCATAGAATAGCTTACATTGGAAGGGAACTTTAAAGACCACCTAGTCCAACTACCCCTGTCATGAGAAGGGACATGTTTAACTAGATTAGGTTGCTCAAAGCCCCGTCTAACCTGAGCTTGAATATTTCCAGGGATGGGGCCTCCACCACCTCTCCGGGCAACCCGTTCCAGTGTCCCTCATCATAAAAAATTTCTTCCTTATATCTGGTGTAAATCTACATTTTTTTAGTTTAAAACCATTACCCCTTGTCCTATCTCTACAGGCCCTGCTAAAATGTTTGTCCCAATCATTCTTACAAGCCCCCTTTAAGTATTGAAAGGCCGTAATAAGGTCTCCCCAGAACCTTCTCTTCTCCAGGCTGAACTCCAACTCTCTCAGACTTTCTTCATAGGAGAGGTGTTCCAAATCTCAGATATTTTTCGTGGCCCTCCTCTGGACCTGCTCTAACAGGTCCATGTTTTTCCTGTTCTGAGGGCTCCAGAGCTGGATGCAGTACTCTAGTTGAGGTCTCACCAGAGCAGAGTAGAGCAGCAGAATCACCTCCCTCAACCTGCTGGCCATGCTGCTTTCAATGCAATCCAGGAGATGGTTGGCTTTCTGGGCTGCAAGTGCACATTGTCAGTTCATGCCCAGGTTTTCATCCACCAATATCCCCTAAATCCTTTTCTGCAGGGCTGCTCTCAATCCCATCATCCTTCAACCTGTATTGATACTGGGGGTTACCCCAACCCAGGCGCAGGACCTTGCACTTGGCCTTATTGAACCTCATGAGGTTTACATGGTCCTTCTTCTTGAGCTTATCCAGGTGTCTCTGGATGACATTCTGTCCATATCTGTCTAACATTTATCTGTGGTTCCTGGCAGCAAGAAATGCCAGGAGGATATCTTGAGAGAGAAAGCATACACATAGTTATGGTGGAAGAAACATGTACCTATTTCCAATAAGTACACAAAGTTTAACTACTTACCTGAAGTATGTCTGAAATCTAAATCTCTTAGAAGGTCACAAAGTTTCTGGTGGAAATAGTTTTCCTGATCTCTGGAGTTGTTACCATTATCTCTGGGCCAGTTTATAGATGAGGTAGTTTTCCGTGCCTGTCCAGTCCAACTGCAAATCCAAGACAGATGGAACAAGTTGAAAAAGCCTCATAAACTTACATTAGAGTTCCTTTCACCTAAATATAGGCATGTAAAACATGGTGACTAAAGCTGAACTGATCATCCTAGATTGCCCTTCTAATCACGGTATAAAATACATTTCCTGGCCTATTTTACGGTATGTACGGGTGAATTTTGAGTATTTTGTAGGCTTCCTTCACATGAATAAAAATATTACAACTGTTCATTAGAGAAAAAATAATCTTGATTGTAAAAGTTCTGTATTCAGGGGAAAAAACAACAAAACCTCTAGAAGGTAGTGTCATTTCTCCATTTGCTCTCTACACAAAGTGTATATCCTGAAGGTGTTTTACAGGTATAAGATGATGACATAAAGATACCTGATAGATAAAAAGAAGACATTTATGTTCATATTCAGATGTACCTGAATCAAAGGCAGGGCTTTACAGGTCTCTGATAAATCTTACAGTAACAATAATACTGGGGTGGGGCAGGGGGGGGGAGGGGGGCGGGGAGGGGGGGAAATCCCTAAAGACACTGAGACCTTCCACTTAGGTCAGGCTTCTGGTTACCTCCTGGATGTTCTGAGAATTTTCAGGTAAGTACCCCAGAGATTAGTTAGGTTAAAGTCACAGTTTTGTTTATAGCAACACTTTCACTTAATCTAAAGAAAATCTGAACACTGAAAAGGTCATAACTTCTTTGTACCTATCTATATATAAAGCTAAGAATTTATTGTTAGTATAATTGAAATCTTATCAGTCTTATAATTATTAATTCAGATCTAATTATTTCAGAAATGAATATTTCTGTGCAGAAAAATTTCAACAATAATGACGATAGAGTTATAATATTATAAAACACTTAGGTTTTACTTCTTCTGTAGTGTTATGTTAACCTTTCTACTGCTCCTCTAGGTCCCAATGTCACTGGCATCATTCAGTCGTAATGGTGCTATGGTGAGTTGTTCAGGATCAGGAGTCCTTTGTTGTTTATTGCTATCATCTATATAAAACTATGTTTTTATAACTGAACTTGGTTAAAAAAACTAAACAGTTAAAACTGTACTAAGTTTTAAAAACTAAACCTCAGTACATTCTACTGGTCTTAGTGGAATTTCCTTTGGTGTGTTGGAAAGGGGGAGCAGATTTTCTAATAAAATTCTAATCATACATGGTTAATTTGCTTAGAGTGTCTTAAGCACTCTACAGCTGCTTATCCTACTAGTAGATCAAGCTGGTTATTCAGTGTTGAGAAAAATATTCAGGCCTGATTTCTGCTTCAAAGAGCTTACTGTCTAAGTTTAGGTATGTGACATGGAAATAAGAAGTGACAAGTGAACAAAAGAAACAGCAGGGGAGAGAGGGAGCACAAAAAGATACAGTTTACAGAATTATCATAGAGTTTCTTGAAGGCATGTTTCATCTCACTGAAATTTAGTCATCAAAGTTATATATCTAGTATTAGCAAAGAGAAGACCATTTCCACATGTGATCAATGGAGCCAACTGGATGCCTTCAAAAAATGATTTAATTTAGAGCTTTATTTTAAACTGGGTGAATGACTTTCCGGATGTCACTCTCTCTCTCTCCTCCAACAATTAAAAGACCCTTGGCTTGTCCTACTCAGCTAGCTTTCAGTTTGTAATGTTTTAGACGACAAATCTTTTGTAAGACCATATGGCTAGCTAAGGAACGTTGATAAAGTAACAAGGCAATGATAAGGGATTACATTAGAAGAAGATCATGGAGCTTAATCTTGTCCTATACACCAATTGAGAAGTGCTTTAAAGAATGACAAGATGGATCCCATTCTCCTTTCTTAATAAACATAATTTTAGGACCCTGTCAGCAGTGTTTTTTTCTGTGGTGGGATCCTTCTTGCCTCAGAACAGCGTTCAGAGAGGAAACTCTCACCCAAGCTTAGCCCTTTGCTTTGACAGATTGCATAGGCAGTACCTTGTGCTCCTGAGCTGTGTGTCTACCCAACCATGTAAGTCATTTAGTAAAAAGATAAAGCAAGTGTTTTCTCCTGAATGCATTAACGTCCAGTGGTAAACAGCCCCAAAGGCCTGGATCAATGTGGATACTCAGACCTCAGAGGACTCAACAGCTCCCAGTTCTGTGTACACCCAACTGAAGTTCACATACTATTCAGCTCTCACAAGCTAAACAGGGTAGGTCTGGTGTTGCAGGAAATCTTGAAAATTAAGCCTCTGTATCAATCTGTGTTGAATCAAATCTGATTCCAGGGGCTGGGCAGAAGGAGAAAAATGTGACAGATGCCCAAAATGAAATTTCAATTGTTCTCCTAGACCGTACGTTAGAAGTAATTACTGGCTTAATGTATGGGACTGTTTGACTTTGTATAGACATCTCGAGATGAAAAAAAATCTTGTTTTCAATGGGGAGTCTGCAAGATAAGTTATGATTAGGAGGAAAAATATGAGCAGCCTATTCAGACTCTGCAGCCTTTAAAAAGCAGGAATCATGCAAGTAATCAGAACTCTTGGCTGAGATATTAGCTTCTTTCTATTGACTATGTAAGGAGTGCAGACACTTCGAGGCTCCTGAACGCTGCATAGAAAGATACTTAAGGTCTCGGAGTGTCTGAACCAGAGGGTGAATTAAGTCTTCCCTGTGGGCATCACTATCTTTTCAGCATTCAGAAGGCTACATCCTTTTCCAAGGTTATGTGCCTATTGTGGGAAAAAGAAGAAGACTGGGACTGAAATTTAATTTAAGCATTCTGGATATGGTCCATAGTGACTTCAGAATGGAGAAATGTCTTCCAGCATATGGCTTTGATCGGTGGCTAAAACATCTTTCTTTCTTCTGTAAATGTAAATTTTTTAGGATGTAAATACCACTTACATCACAAGTAAGGATAGATTTTAAAATGGACAGATTTAACATTCTGTTCTAACCCAAGGAGTTTATTACAATCTAAAAGACAACTTTTTTTTTTTTTTTTTTTTTTTTTTTCTTTATGCTGGAAATGAAAAATGTAGATGTAAAGCAATGCTCTGCCAACAGTCTTTACACATCACATGTAAATGAATTAAAAATAATTGCTGGAAAAGCTTTTACTCTCATACACAGAATTCAAAGTTAAACTTGTCCCCTCATGCCTCACACTCAAACATCTCCATAAACATGTAGTCTACTCACCAGAAATTACTCATGCTGAGACACTACCCTTAGCCTCTCAGAGGTCTTTCTCTATACGTTGTGTAAGCTCATAGCAGCCTCCACATCAGGAACTGCATCTATATATGTGCTAGACAATAAGCAACCTGAGATCTACATCTGCACCCTTACACCCTAGACTCTGCATGTGGTCAGAGACATTCCGTAAAACATGCATACAAACTTTGCTGTGTGTATTCAACATAGACTCACATTGTGGACACATGCTTAAAGAGCACAGGCTATATACCATTTAAAATTTAAAAAGTGAGAGATTTGTTCCTCTTCAGTTTAGACATTCTAGAGGACATGCAAGAATAGAAAGATGGAATAAATTTATTGAAAAAAGAGTGTAAATGATGGATTTCTTTTTTTGTTTGGATTATATTTAAACAAGGCTTGTGAAAAGAAAATACATTTGGTGATATCAATATAGCTTTTGTGCAAAAATTTTGACAAATAGAAATGTTAAGAATATGTTTTTAATTTGAAGCAATTGTTGCTTTTTAGCCACCTTTTCAACAATAAAATTTGAAATAAAGACATTTTGAAATATATTTTATATTTGAATAGGCTTTTTGAAAGGGAAAAATCTCAACATTTTATACTAAAAAAAATTAAAAATATTTTTATTTTCTCAAAAAAAAAGAAATAACAGAACAAGAAAGCCTAAGTGAAATGATGGCAATGCCATTTATTGCTGATGGTCTGAATCCTCTTCTTAATGTATGAGCTCAAAATGTTCACCAGGTTTAGCCAGCAGGCTTCTCAGTCACACTTGTTGACTATTGATGACCCCTCTTTATTGTTCTTGATTTGCTCTCCTAGATTTTCTTCAAATGCAATTAATTTATCATATCAGATCAACATGGATCAGAATTCTACTCTTAGAAATTGCTATACAACCCTCAAATCAACTTCTGCTGCATATTTCACTCAATTATCCTATTTCTCTCCACAAATGTGTAGAAAAGTAGTGATTTTAAATCCTGCAGGGAACAAAGACTTAGGAATATAGCTGCAAATATTAAGATTAAATTATATTTCACTTGAAAATGCTGATACATTAACTTGAAAGCCTTGGAGTTCTTGTAAAGTTTCTTTTGTGCAAATATTCTTTGTTCCAGACAGAATTTTTATGGACTTTCATTCTCTGACATATAAGATTAATTTTCCAAATTTTGGGCTACTAGAGGTTCTGGATTTGATCCATTTACTGAGACACTGAGTAATACATAAGTAAATAAATACTGCTTTTATTGCTATGGGTTGCAAGAAAAATACTCAAAATTTGGAAAAAAGCCTGTCTGCACAGATAACTCCCAGATGTTCAGTTTTATTCAGAAGTAGAATTTCCACCTCCAGCTTTGCTGACATCTATTTTCTGAGCTTCAGTTCTTTTCTTCTCTATGACTCGAATTTCTCATTTGTAAAACAAGAATAAGTATACTTGCTCTGGTTATACAGAAGATGTAATTACAACTTAATGGAAACTGACAGAATCGCCAATTTCAGCTGCATATGGCTTGAAAGGAGAACTGAAATTGTTAATTTCTCATCAGGAAAAATATCTTTAAATCATTACGACACATTTTGAAACATTTCAATTGACTTTTTATCATTTGTATTATGATGTAACGTGTTATGGAATGTTATTGTGTGGTATGTATGCAATATTAAAACACAGGAATGGAAAGTATTTTCAGAAGAAAGAGCCAAAAAGAAAGAAATAGCTTATTTCAACAATGTCAAAATGTAGTATTTTGAATTGTGAGAGCTTTTATTCTATTTTCCTTTGGAACAATATTATATTGAAGCTGACCCAGTTTTGTAAAGTGTTTAATTTCTGAGTGAACCATGCATTCCTGATGGGAATATGGTTTTGAGAAAGATTCTTCTACTTCCTTGAAAAATGCTGTAAAATCTAAGACTTAAAAGTGCTATATAGAGACCAAGAATTACTACAATGGGTCTGATCCCAACCAGGCTAAAGAAGGATGACAGCTCAGATAGCTTCCTCCTCTCCCTTTACATAGCAATGAAAATGTTTCTTGATCTCTGCAGGAAGGGTGTGAAGATCTGGTCTTGAATCCTGCATCAACTGATACAGAAGAAATGGTGTGAGCAGCATAAGTAGTAGAACCTTGCACATTATTACGGCTTTATGTTTGGCTAGACTTGGCTAGACTTTCTGATGTCCTATAAAGTATGAATATTGATTGCAGCATTTTCTGTTGCTGACTTTATTGCTATGGGTTACAAGAAAACTATTTGAAATTTGGAAGAATGTCTCCTCTTTACCATGTGAGCTCTAGTGTGATTATTAAGGATATTTTTCATTATCTTACCCCTCAGATGATAATATGAGATAATAAGATGTCTTTTCCTTTTTTCAACAATTATTTTCATGGAATATATTAGAACTTAAGAGTTAAAAATATCTTCGCTATCAATTGTGCACAAAACTAAGTAACATGTTCACAAGCTGTTGAAGAGGGAGGGCTGACACATAGAGAAACAGACAAACCTGCACACACTGACATAAATGCAGAATGTTATTTTACCACATTTTTTAAACTTAGAAAACCAGGCTTGAATATGCACAAAGATACAATTCTACATGCAGAATATGTCTGATAGATGAGAACACGTGCATTTTCCAAGATCTAACATGTAAGTTGAACAAAGCCATAGACCAAAAAAATACTCAGAGTAAATTTGAAAGAATAAAACTTTCTCAGTTTAAGTTGCATGAGAAATGTTTGTGTGTGATTGGAATAAGGGATATTTGAATCAATACTTTAGTGAGATCCTGGGTCGTCGGTCATAAAGCCATTGCCTGAGAGCTCAAAGTAAACACTTGACTCTGCCAGAATAAGATGTGTATTCTAGGAAGCCAAAGTGTAATCTCACAGGGTGAAGCATGAAAAATCCAGTCCTTATGAATGAGTGACACTAGCAAGGATAAAACAACAGGGGACCTCAACCCTCCTGCTTTAGGGCATGAATTGTTTAAGAAAGACAAAAGGCATTTTCACCCCCTTTTCCCTGAAGTATAATACTGAACAATTGGTTCTTCTGGCTGCATGTCAGAGTCCGTTGCTCTGAAGTATCAAACACTGACCATCACTGATGAGAGGGCAGTAGGAGAGTGGGACCCTTGGTGGCTAATTCATGTTTGCACACAAAAGCAAGGCATGGAGGAAGATGGATATTTCAAAGCTGGGAAAAAGCTGTGTGGCTTCTTCTAAGAGGGAGAGGTTGAGACATGCAGATCCTCATGCCTCTAGGTTAAATAAAGTTTAGTCATCCTTAGCCTCCGAAGTGATTAAATTTGTCCCAGTAACATTACAAAATGGAATTAACAGCAATTCATGGAGCCACAGTAGCCTGGGGGTGGTTTCAGCAGATATGGCGACACTGCTCTAATAAGAGCTGAGAATGAGATGTCACAATTACTGTTGGTGCTGCCGTTGATTTATGTCAATGCAATAGTTCCATGGCAGCTATCATTCAGTTTTATGCTGATTTCCTGGCAAGTATTTCTGGGTATGCAAATGTTACCAAGGCTTTGGGATGTGCTGGTGGGTCACAGAGAGAGATCCATCACTTTGTGAAGGCAATAATACACTGAAATTGGACACTAGGAGGTTTTTGACAATCAGCCTTCAAAGAAAAGTGAGGTTATAAAAGAGTGACAAAAACCCTAACTACTTTTACAAGAAAAGTAAACCTATTTTAAAGGGATCGTGTAATGTTATATTCACAGTCAGAAGAGAGAGCACTTGATAATTCTATGAGTCCTCTTCAAGTTCCTGTGTTTCTGAGAAGACACCACTCTTTCATTTCTGTTTTGTTGAAGAAAAACTCCTAGTTTTTTTATTTCCTCTTTTTTTGATGATAGGAAGTATTAGAAATCGAGATGATCCCCCATGTCCTCCTGTTTTTTTTGTTTTTTTTTTTCCTTTTGGTGTACCAAATCATAAAATCCATCAGATTTAGTGTAAGTCACAGCAAAATACTTTTTTTGATTCAATTCAAGGCCAAGTTCATAGTGAACCTGAAGTGAGCTTTAGCTAATCTTTTGGCTTAAATAGAAACAGTACAAACACTGATTTCATTTTCTCAACACACGGTAAACACCCACCCAGTCATTACAGAAGCTAAGAAAGAGGTAAATGTGTTGATAGGGACAAACACTGTGGCTGTTGTCCCTGTCAACAGACAGAGGTAAGTTGAGAAAGATCTGGATTCCGAAGTTCCTATTAAAATGTATTCAATGCCAACAAAGAAACAAAACAAATGAGCATGAAGACTAAAAGGCATCACCTTTCATTTCCAACAAGAATTCAGTTAAACCCAAGCAATACTTCCCATTCTTTCTACCTACCACTCTTCCTATTCTGTTTCTTCACTCATCTGAAAGTAGATGCTTCCCTTCTTTTAATCTCTAGATTCACTATAACAGTAGGAGTGGAAAATGTATAAAGGAAGTATATGTACAAGAGAGTAAAAAAAGTCTATTAGATATCCCAGGCCTTTTACTTTATACTCTGAACAACAGAATCAAATGTGACCTTTGAAATGTTTGGAGAATTCATTGTGTAAAAGCCATTTTTCTTCATATGAAATAACCTGAAAAACTCACCTCTCTCACAGGAAGTAAATTCTTGCTGTGCAGAATTAAGTGAAATGATCCTTCTTCTGGAAAACTGAGTATAGTTCCAGATTAGCCAAGAAACAGAACTGCAGACTTGAGAATTAAAATTGTTCCTTAACATAGAAACACTAATCTAAAATATTGAATTTTATTTAATAATCCAATCTGTATCATTTAACAACCTTCTTATTGCCTTCCTACCCCAGCTTTAAATTTAAACTTAGTTGGGAGAAGTGTTACAAAAACACACCAGCTTTAAGATTCTTCTTAAGACCCCACATAACCTCTGAAATCCAATGTTATAATTGTCTGAGCACTTATAGATTTTTTTTTTTTTTCTTTATAGCTTTCTTGAGCTGACATAAAGGTTGACAAGCCTGGTGACATAATGGCTATTATTTTGAGTCGTTTCTAAACAATACCATTTTTGTGCCCTTCTGCTTTCAATAAAATTATAGGTTTCTTTACTTTTTATGAAACAATGGCTCTCAGCTCCCATGCTATATTTCCCAGGCAAATTTCTGATGAGACTGCCATGACTTGCTATTAATGCAATTATCACTGTTGACGTCAATGGAGGCATTGGCTATGCTGAGGTTTCCATTCGTAGTGTCACTTGTGAGGACAGGTTTATAAACACTATCTTGTTATTTAGCCTGCTTGTGTAAACCAAATAAATAAGTAAATACAAATACTACAAAACAAAATAAGCTGCTAATTCAAAATACATCCAGATAAACAAGAGCAGTATTTATAGAAATGCACTGGTGAGAGATCAGCTGTGAATGTGAAGGAGGAGCTGATAAATTCTCATTACCTGCTTGGGGCTGACAACTGAAATGACCTGCTAGGCATCTGCTGGAAATTCAATCAAGTACCTGCAAATAGCAGACATCCCCTGCAAAAATCCAACATGTGTAGGGTTTCACTTAGTGTTTAGGTGTTCCTTCCCTGTGCAGTCAGGAGTGGAGGAGGCCTGTCAAGATTTCAAGCTTGTCTAAGGCACAAGGAAACTTTAAAGGGCTTGCTTTATCCCTTTTCCTCCCTACTTCATCATACTGTGAGGTTTGTGGGTCTTAGTTTCTAATAAGAGAATAAAAACTTAACATTTTTTTAAATACAAAATTTTGTGTTTAATGTCCCTTAGCACCAGCCAAAAGGAGCTCATGATTATAGGGCAGGAACATGATGTTGGCTCCACTCACACAAGTCCGCAAACGCTTAAATTGAAGGAGGGGGCAATAACCATGGTGGTGATAAAAGTTTCAGGCGACCTCAAGAACTTTGTACTGGCTCCACCAGTGCTGGAAGATCTGCATCTCCAGTCACAGGTCTCTAGCCTCAACTCATGCACTGAAAACCCTCAAACCCTCCTACTGAAGTCGTTAATATTCTTCTGCCCAGTCCGAAAAATTTATGCCAGATTCCCAATAAATTTACTTCCTTTGCTGAGATCTCAATGTTTTTCTTTTTTTGGATTGCATCATGTATTGGCTAACCAAGACTTCTTTTAGGGAAGAAGGAAGGACTAGTGCAGCCTAAGGCTGCATCCATCCAGGGGTTGATAAGCTATCTATGCCAGTCCCAGAACAATGTTAGGCAACTCTGAAAAGAGAGACAAGCTGAGCTGATACTTTTGTAATTAAAAAAGTGAAATCAAAGTAGAGAGAATATTAAGTCAACTCATTCAAATTTTGGGAGAACTGTCCACAAACGTGACCACATTTGTCCAAAGATCACAAATGCCAAATTGGATCAAGCTACTGAAAAACTCCAGAAATGATCTAGGAAAGGATAATTTATTTTATGCAATTAGTTTATTCTGTTTAGGTCAGCAAATGAAGGCAGTGAGGGAATGAACTCTTTCCTATTAAAGGAATATACAGTATCAAGTAGTTCACTTAGTTTCACTAATGTCCTGGCAAACTGAGGTATTTGATACAAATGGCTAACCAAAGATATTTCTTCCAGAAGTTAAAGAAGTTGCTAACCATCAGAGAAGTGTTATTGTGGAAGAGCCTTCTAGCAGGAACAGTGAGCGCAAAACAACCTAGGTAATCTGAGATTTCTTCGTTACTTTTTGCTTGCTGGATTTTTTGTTTTGTTTTTAAGATTAATTGTGACCAGTTTGTTGATGACATTATATAGCTTAATTTCCTATGACAACAGGGGACTGAATTCTGTGATAGAGATCCCCTCCATCCTGTGTGCTCCTATGCATTATAGTGATAGATACCATTACAAGAAACAAAAAAAAGAAACCCAAATATTTCCTTGATAGCATAGATATATGTTTACATATTCTGAAGTAGTTGATACACTCAGAAATTTTGCAGACAAGACATATCCAAATATACACAATTAACAACACTGCAGGTACCTTCCACCTGATTAAACCAACTAAATAGCCACACCCTGAATTCATTCAGGCAAGCAAAATGGCTCTTATGAATTTTATTTTAATTTTCTGCTCCAGATCCTTACTCTTGAACATATCTTAATAATTTAGTTGAACAACAGATTTGTCTGCGTAAGACAGTTTGGTAAGGCATTCTATTCTACTAAGTAGTCATTAGACTGCCTGCCCTAATGACTATGATATAGATGTAGAATTCAAGGAACATGGGGTTTATTCTGTCATTAATTCAATGCACAAATTTTTAACAAGTCACTCTCCTACAACAAGAATCATAGAATTGTTTAGGTTGGAAAAAACCTCTAAGATCATCAAGTCCAACTGTTAACCTAACACTGCCATCCCATCACTAAACCATGTCCCTAAGCACCTCATCTACCCATCTTTTAAATGCCTCCAGGCATGGGGACTCAACCACTTCCCTGGGCAGCCCATTCCAGAGCCTGACAACCCTTTCAGTGAAGAAATTTTTCCTAATGTCTAACCTAGACCTGCCCTGGTGCAACTTCAGACCATTTCCCCTTGTCCTATTGCCTATTACCTGGGAGAAGAGGCCTACCCTCACCTCACTACAGCCTCCTTTCACGTTGTTGTAGAGAGCGATAAGGTCTCCCCTCAGCCTCCTCTTCTCCAGGCTAAACAACCCCAGTTCCTTCAGCCTCTCCTTGTAAGATTTGTGCTCCAGACCCACCACCAACTTTGTTGCTCTCCTCTGGACATGTTCCAGCAAGGCAACGTCTTTCTTGGAGTGAGGGGCCCAAAACTGAACACAGGATTTGAGGTGCGGCCTCACCAGTGCTGAGTACAGGGGGCGATCACTTGCCTACTCCTGCTGGCCACACCAGTCCTGATAAAATCCAGGATGCTGTTGGCCTTCTTGGCCACCTGGGCACACTGCTGGCTCATATTCAGACAGCTGTCAACCAGTACCCCTAGGTCTTTTTCCGCCATGCAGCTTTCCAGCCACTCTTCACCAAGCCTGTAGCGTTGCATGGGGTTGTTGTGACCAAAGTGCAGGACCTGGCACTTGACCTTGTTGAACTTCATACCGTTGGCCTCGGCCCATCGATCCAGCCTGTCCAGATCCCTGTGCAGAGCCCTCCTCCCTTCAAGCAGATCGACATTCCCACTCAGTTTGGTGTAATCTGCAAACTTACTGAGGGTACACTCAATACCCTCATCCAGGTCATTGATAAAGATATTAAAAAAGACCAACCCTAGAACTGAGCCCTGGGGGACACCACTTGTGACCGGCCGCCAACTAGATTTAACTCCATTGACCACAGCTCTCTGGGCTTGGCCATCCAGCCAGTGTTTTACCCAGTGAAGAGTACACCTGTCTAAGCTATGGACTGCCAGCTTGTCTACAAGAATGCTGTGGGAAACTGTGTCAAAGGCTTTGCTGAAGTCCAGGTAGACAAAAAACACAGCCTTTCCCTCATCCACTAGGTGGGTCACCTGGTCATAGAAGGAAATCAGGTTGGTCAGGCAGGACCTGCCTTTCATGAAACCATGGTGGCTGGGCCTGATCCCCTGATTGGCCTGATATGCCTGGTGAGCACACTCTAGATGAACAGCTCCCATATTTTCCGCAGTAACTTTGAACTTCATAACTTTGGGTTATTCTTTAAGGTAGGTAGATGACAGCTGTCACATGCATCCAGCCAATGTTGCCCTTGAAAAGTGCTGGCTTCTCACCATTAGACATAACAGGGGCATAGACTGCTGGTGAGATTTACACATCTAATGTTTTGGCACTTAAATCAGATCAAAAATTCTGACTGCATATTTCAAAAAGAATATTTGCATTAAGAGGCAGTAACTCATAACCTCAAATCCTTTTTTCTAGTTTTCAGTGTGAGTAGTGATTAATTGAGGGGGAGAGGGTGGAGAGAGAGAGAGAGAGAGATATTCAACCCAAACAAGAAAAAATCCCTAGGGAAGTTCAAAACAAACCAAAGAGTCAAGGTGTCTAACTTGACTATAATCCATCAGGTAAAATGAATGATCCATAACACTACCAAGAAGAGATATGAAAAATTTTTAATTTTGGAAGGAATTCCCACTCTTCTTTTTGTACAACAGATGGATAGAGCCATATATAATTAAAAATTTTGCTTTTAAGTTGCAGTGGCTGCTCCAACAGATTTTTATGTTCCCTCTTTCTCTCAGACCAACATCATTGTCCAGGCTGAACACAATTTGCTACGAGATTACAAACTTAAAATCCTCAGAAATAGTCCAACCATTTAGCAGCAAGAGGTTTTAATAGTGGCACAACACTACCTGAGTCATAGGTTCCATACCTTAGTATTCCAATCAGCCATAAATAATAGGAGTCTTTTTCAGACCAGAATTTTGGAAATAAATTGCAGCCTTTAACTGATTTTTTTTCTTAGTGGAGAGGATGAGGTTCATAAGAGGGGCTAGTGACAATAGGAGGGCAAGTGCTTCTTTTCAGGTAGTCATCCCCTGTAGGCAAAATGAAGGCTGTCCAAATTGCTATTACCCTCTGGTTCCTTTGTCTTTATGCTATAAGGTTATTTCACACTTTAGCCAAAACAAGCAAAGACCAGAAAGGCAGGACAGTTGGGAACCATTCAGGTTTTTTTTTTCTCCACACTTAGGAGATTCATGTACTGCCTACTTTAATGAAAGTACGTAAAAATTTTTGTTGTGTTAACTGGAAAAAGTGTAAGGTTTGGCACATTTAATTCCTTTAGAAAATATGTTCCATGGAAAGTCCCAGTCTTTGTCTGCAAACAAGTTTCTCTCACATGGTGACAAATTGAGACAAAACACCAAACAACAACAACAAAAAGCCCTCAGCACCTTCTCTGCCTTTAAAATCACTAAAGTCACATGACTCATATCAGCAACTTGATCAGATTCATATCAGAAGTTTGGGCAAAGTGAAATTCTTTCAAAGAATTCCCCTAACTCCAGAAAAAAAGGACATTTTTCTAGCTCAAACTTTGATAGAAGAATGACAGTAAAATTGAGAACCTAAAAGCCTGACTGGAAAGACACATACACCTGTCTTAGTCCCCACAGCAAAAGGGAAGGGAAATTGTAATATCAAGAGATGACATATTTGAAGGTTGTATTTTTCTCAGTTCATTTCCATGATGTTGGACTCACCCTCCCTGACAAGGTCTGAAGAAGATGTAGTTTATGAGGGTGGTTCAAGTGTGATAAAGAAGCTGCAAGTTGAGGATGTGAAGGGTTAGGTGCCCTTGAGGAGTGGATGGGCTCTAGTGCTCTGCAAGGATTGATGTTATTAAATTGAATTATTATTGTTAGCACTTGTACAACATAGGGAATGGATGAGTGAAAGAAAAGAAAAAAAAAACTACACACAAGCAAAAGTGAAATTAAAATACAGTGAAGAAAATATTGCAAGAAAACTGCTAACACATTGTAATTATAAATATACATGTAATATACACTTAAAAAAATAAAACTGAAGGAAAAAATAGCATGCCAGGCAATCTTGATACCTCCTTCAGATTCTGCCTTAATACCTTTTAAAGATCAGTACTGGTCCACCAAATTATGTAGTAACCTGCCATCCCACAAATGCCTCCTTAACCCCTTGTAGCTGGGAGCTACACTACGTTTCTCAGTAAACAGTGTTTAATGGGAGTCAACAGACGCTTGCTGATATAAGGCAAATTTGGTAACTAGTTCATGAAGGTAGATGACACTACATCTATATTTTTATAGATAGATACATAGATAGATTCACCTACATATATCTATATCTCCTACATGTGTCTCTGAGTGCATGTGTGTGTATGTATACATATTTATGTATTTGTGTATGTGAACATATAGGAGGAAATATACATATATTTAAGAAAGAACAGCTCTTCTTGGATTTGTTAAAGGATAAATACACTGCTAAATAGCAACCCCACTGTTTCTATCAGAAACATAGTCATGCAATAACCTTAAAATACTACATCTTTACTTGTCACTACCTACATCTTTTTTACTCTGCAGAGCTGTTTAGCCCATGATTCATACCTTTTCTATGCTTTTTATCACCTATGTTTCCAAGGAAGAAGAGGCAGAGGAAGGGATCTACCAATCACAATGGCTTTGATGAACCTTGCCAGCATGTACACCAGAAGATAATATTTCAAATTGCATGTCATGGAAGGGGAACACAGGATAGCATTGATGGGGTTATCAATGAAAAGACAAGTCTGTGCAATTATTATGTTTATATATAAGGTAGGTGGTGTCAGTTGTTGAAAGACAATCACATATCTAATCCAGAAATTTGTCTACCTCTCCAAACCTGTCATTGTCCTTTAGGTGGGTTTTTGCAGACTCTTCTTAACTGATGTTCAGGTTTTAGTTTGTACTTAAAGTCATGCTGAACATAGCTCCTACCTTCCTTTCTGAAACTGGCTCACTTTTGACAAAAGCAGAGAGCATAAACCTCAGGCTCTTTGCTCTGAGTCCATGCAGAGTGTATTGGTATATAATTGATACATAAACTCATACAGGTTAATATACCCACAAATTCTGGGAACAAATAGTTTATATAGTTTCCTAAAAATGCAATGAATGTATGTCATGGTTTAATCCTAGCTGGCAACTAAGCACCACACAGACATTCTCTCACTCCCCTGTAGCGGGATGGGGAAGAGAATCAAAAGGGTAAAAGGGAGAAAACTCATGGGCTGAGATAAAGACAGTTTAACAGGCAAAGCAAAAGCCAAAGGAGCAAGCAAAGCAAAACAAGGGATTCATTCACTACTTCCCACTGGCAGGCAGGGATTTAGAACCATCTCCAGGAAAGCAGGGCTCCATCACGCGTAATGGTTACTTGGGAAGACAAGCACTGTAACTCTGAATGTCCTCACTTCCTCCTTCTTCCCCCAGTTTTTACTGCTGAGCATGACATCATATGGAATATCCCTTGGGTCAGTTGATGTCAGCTGTCCTGTCTGTGTCCCTTCCCAGCTTCTTGTGCCCCTACAGCCTCCTCAGTGGTGGAGTGGGATGAGGAGCAGAAAAGGCTTTGATGCTGTGTAAGCACTGTCAGCAATAACTAAAACATATCTGTAATATCAACACTGTTTCCAACACAAATCCAAAACATAGCTCCATACTAGCTTATTGTGAAGAAAATTAACTCTATCCCAGTCAAAACCAGTGCAAGGTACCATTACTGGGATGCAAGAAACTTTTAAGTGATAGATGAGTATTAATACTAATGATGATATCTAAGTAAAATTATTTTGGATACCTCATGTTTAGTCTAAGTATCTATAGGGCAAGCACTTCCATAATTTTGACCAGCTTTCTCTTCACTGATCTTTGTAACGGCTATTTAATAGGAGCATATCTTAAAGAATAATATCTCATATTTTTCACAGCTCACGTTCCCACTGTGTCTTTGTTATGATGTTCCCCACAAATATCAGTGTTTTATCTTTCCAAAACTTGTTTGTCAAAGAGATGATTAGAGCAAAATGCCATTCATAGTCACTGCTAGCCACAGATGGTACCAAGGAGCTCTCAGCTTCGACTTACCAACAAGTGGGGGAAGCCTTAGAATTGTGCACAGCATCAGATCATTCTACAGCAATAGCAGAACTGACAACCCTGTATGCATCAGGTCCTCCATGCCATAATAAGGCCTGACAGTTTTAGAACAGTGTGCATTTCTGCTGGCTAAATATGTCAGAAACCTAAAAGGAAATTGCCATAAACACCCCCCCCCCCCTTTTTTTTTTTGCACCGCTTGAACTGACAATGCCAGATGGGTCAAAAATCAGGACAAGGGACAGACTGTGAATGAAAGAAAAAGAAGGTGGCAGGTAAATGACAATGATACAACTCCCATTAACGCTAATTGGATACCATTCCATGTGTGCTTGGCTTATTTAGTGCAATGTAAATGTCTTCTGAAGGAAAAGTTCAAACGGAGAAAAATCAAAGCCAGAAGACCAATTGCTTCCAAACACATTCCAAAGTTTGAAAGTCCATTTATCACATCTCACTCTTTCTCTGTGCATGCTCATGTCTTCATGAATTAATGCAGACCTACACATGAAAATCAATGTTTCTTACACATATAAACACCATGGATTGGAATCAATCTCTCAAAGCCAAAGAGGGTTAAATATTTAAACAAGCTATGTATTGAAATGCATTTTTAATGCTGTGAAGTCATTCTGATGAAAGATTACTCAAGAGCCTTCATTACTGAGTTTAGAGAGTAATGTGGTATTATTAGAACAGATGGCACAGCTGTGTGCAGCCTCAGCCTCAGCCCTCCCCCCCGGGGTAAATCCAAGTGCCACTCCTGTGCAAAGTCATCCTCTGTCAGCCAATGGACTGAATGGATGGATGGCTGAGTCTAGCTTGCATATCCATACATGACAGCCAGGACAGCTAAAGGCTTTAAGAACGGGCTTCTTAAAGAGAAAAGTGCCTTCTGTAATCCCTTGTTTCATACACGCAGTGGAAGGCAGGGAGGGGAAGAAGGAAGCAATGCTATGAGCATTGAGAATGAACTTGCTGTGCTGCTCTGTGACTTAATTGCTAGGATTATGTGGTATCATTATGTCAACTGCAATTGTCTCTGTTAATTTCAAGCTGGCATCTCCCCCCCACACACCCCGCCTTCCTTTCTTCTCAACCCCCTTGCTGAGTGAGTGAGTGTGGGTGTTTAGAAAGTGGCAAAGAGAGGGGAGAACCATCCAGACACATTTTCATGATTATTAATTAAAAAAGGCAAAGGAAGAAACAAGCAAGTGTGAAGTCAGGGGCTGTGCTGTGGCAGTCCAAGAAAGGATTAGCTATGTGGCTATTAACACTGTCACAGCAGTGAGGAAGAGGAGCCTCGCACCTTAGGAGAGTAATTCCGGAGCTGGAATTCCTGGATACATGTACAAAGAATGTCAGTTTATGATTAAGGTCTTGGCTTCTAGGTTTATACAACAGGATCAGATTCATCACATTCCCTTTAGTCCATGCTTACAATAATACATACAAAGAGGGTGCAAAAGGCCTCAAAATGCCTCTCTCTTGGTCTTGCACTGATGTAATTTAACTGGTTTCTGTGGAAAGATTCCTAGTTTATGTGTGCACCTCTTTATTTACCTAGTGAATAGACCGGGTTTTCTGAGAGGTTAATATTACAGCTAAACAACATTCAGCCGTGCGACATGGTTGGATTTTGGGCTAGAAGCCAGAATCCAGGTTAAAAGAAACTTATGTTTGGATAACATCTTCTGGAAGGCCATTAGCCTGGTAGACTCCATCAAAGCATCCTCCCATAGATTTAAGTATCTTCTGTGAGCTGAAGCACCTATCAGCATCCTGAATACCCAAGATGGAATTACCATATCAATTTTTAATTCCAGAAACTAGAAGCAGAGATACAGAGTATTTAGTGATACCCATAATGTTCTGTGGATCCTCCAGAGGTTTCCTTTCTGATCTCAAAAATCTCTCTCCTTATTTAAAGAGTTTCTATTGCTCTGGCAATCCTCTTTCTGTATCCAAGTTTTGGGTTTTTTTCTGAGTAAAAGTGGCAAGGATGGAATTCAATATTCTATAGGAGATCACATAAATTACTTGTATAACAACATTAGCTTTTCCTTACCACAACTACAGAAAATTCATTTCACATCTGTTAAGACTGCATGTACTTTTTCCATAGCCACATGAATGCTTCAAAGTCAAGCTGTAATCAAGTAAGACAAGCAAGTTTTTCTCTTCCTTTGGACTTTACCAAATAAGTAAGTTCCTGTCTTTTTGTAAAGTTATATTTTCTTTAATTTTTCAGCATGCAATCTCTGATCCAGTGATATTTCTATTAATGCAGTTTCTGAGGCCATCTCTTCTTGGATGGTAAATAGTGACTTGTCATCTTTGGCATTCCTTCTTAATTGTTCATCACTAGGAAATTTCTTTATCTTGCTGATGATTTGAAGCACAATTATCAAATAAAACAGCAAACACAAAACCAATCCTTACTCTGTTAAAATTCTTAAATTAAGATTTCAGTAATATCAGACAGGTAAGTAAACCATCAAATGAGGTCCAGAGAGAGGAGAATACATTGCAATAATAAATAAAGGATTTGCCTAATTTAAATTCTTTGTTTGTCTAAGTGGTATTAAGTAACACCAATATAGGTAGATTTCTACCAGCAGCTTGGGTTGCCAAATGTAAAGTAACAAGGTTATTTCTGGTAAGTACCTAAAATTTGTATTCTCTGTGCACTAGGTATTGTTGCTTAATTTTCCCTTCACCAAAGAAAGTTATGGCAACTCACTTTTCATTTGGAGTAGGCTAAAAATATATGAACAGTTACTTTGCTCAGCTGACATGTGATAACTCCTCAAACTGCCACAGCTCTATTGATCTCTGAACAATACTAGATGGCAGTGATTTGTAGGCATCACAAAAAAAGGCAGAGTTTTAAGTGGGGATTTATAAAAGGACACAGCAGTGGTAATGTAGATTTTGATTTTGAGGATTCTACAGCAGTGAATATTTGATCTCAGGAAGGATAATATTTATAGGGAAAAAATAGAAATTGTTTATTCTACATTTAAGGAATTTTTCAAGCTCTTCGGAACATAGGAATTCACAAACTCGATTAGAAATGAGGGCTACCTAGTTCTGCCTTAGACAAAATCTAACCTTTTCCATTCATATAAGTTTGCAGCACTACTCCTGGAGCTGCCCAAAGATATATATTCTCATTCTCTAATATAAACTTGCAGAATGTGGCTGGTAAATTTAAAATAAGAACCTAATCCAACCATTATGCAAGGGTACTTTAACTTTTCCACTTGCTTTATTTGGTTTTAAATCAATGGCATTTCCTAGAAATCAAAAGGCTATAACGGAGATTAAAGAAAATGTACGGATCCAAACTAAGATACAGCACTCAGAGCTGTGACAAACATCAGACATTTTAATGGCCTCAACAATTGCTGCAATTTGTGTTGAACTAACCGCCAGGCAGACATGGAAACAACTTTAGAAGGTTCTACTTTGCTAAAAGAACCCTCTATTAACAGAGTAAGATACCACTGGAAATGGAGGCTTCATGTGAATTGAAGCATCTTGGCAAAGACAAGCAACTCTTCAACATGATTTACATGCTTTGCCTTCACACACATTGTTAGTTTTCTTTGGTTTTCCTTCACAGTCTCATGAAAACAAACAACCACAAAGACCATGTCACCATGGCTTGCTGGAGAAGGTCTTGTGCAGTAGATAGCAATGCTTCCAGCTGACTGTCTCACAGCCAAATCTCACCTAAAAGTTCCTCACTACAGTAGCTTGGTACCTAGAAAATTACGTAACATTTTGGTTAATGAAGTGTGTTAGTGCTTCTGTACCTGTGATGTTTTATGTCTTTTAAGTTTAAAGTAGGGGCTCCACCCACAGAGACATGCCCCCACATTTATGGAGCTGCTTCAAACCATCCTTAATGTCTGGAAGGGCTTTCTTCACATTTCCACTTTATTTATGTGACTTCCATTCCATTTACAAGACTGAAAGCATGACTGTAGAGATGCTGGCAAGCAGAAACCCTTTTTGGCTGGAAAGGTAATGGAATTTTGCTCAGTTACTTTATCTGGAGTAGAGAATGATTAGCACTAATTACAGCCTGAGACACAGAAAAATTTGGAGTAAAAATGCAAGATATCCTTTAAGAATAAACTATTGAAGTAATAATGTTATTTGTTTTGAAACAAACAAACAAAAATCAAGCTTTCCATTTACTGGACTTTTTTTTTTTTACTGTCATTTTATAATATATTTGAACTTCATGTAGACTGATACATATTTGACATTGTTCTGTCAGCTGGGGCTCAAGCTCACCAATAATTTCAGAAAGAATTGGAAAGCATTGTGCAGACAGCAGAGCAATACACAGAAATGCTAAAGTGTGTAACCATACATATTTATCTATTTAGGAAGGAAGTAAAAGAAAACAAGCTAATTTTCCTAATGCTTGTTGAGGGAGATAGTCAGACACACATCTGCCCCCCAGTCACTCACAGTGATTGACCCATAAACTACTCACCTTATTTTATTACTCCTGTATGTGATATCAGCAGTATTCTGCTAAACTGACAAATATTTAACTTGCAGTGTAAATAATAGAGGAGCAGACACTAGCCTTTAAAACAGCAGTGGCATCCCTGCTCACAGCATGGAGGTCTGAGCAGCTACAGGTGTACAATAGAGACATGACTCTGAATTCCAAAATTGCTACAGATTTGCTATCACAGCATGTAGGAGTTTATATTAAAATCTTATGAGGATGCTCCACCCAAAAAGTCTACGGACAGCAGCCATCAAGTACAGGTATTTGAACTTTATTATGGAAGACAGAGCGATTAAACTTAAAGTGCCCTAATGGACTACAGCTGCAGCTGTGCTTCTCTGTGGAATGAGCAGAACTGTCTCACAAAGGGAGGCGGCTAGCTGTTTCTCATTCAGAAGGACATTTCTAGTTAAAATTCATACACTTTCAAATCAGTGCTTCAAAAGTGTATGTACAATTTTTCTAATATGTTATTAGACTTTTTAGAACACTGTGATCAAATCAGGCATCTTCGTCTCATTGGCAGCTGGTGACAAAACTCATTCTTTCCCATTCAATATCTTCAGCTTTAGTTGTATAAAAAAAGGAAACCCTAAAATTCCAATCTTTTCACCATCTATGTGTTCTTCCCCACTAAAGCCTCCCCCAACTAATATCCCATTTTCTTCCCTTCATTGTTTTGGTAATAGAAAATCATATATTCATGGCTGTTTTTTTTTTCCTAATCAATGACTCTCAGGTGTTAGGACCCTGAAGCAATACTTTTGGCACATGGGGCAAGCAGATGTTTTTGTAAGTAAGTGAGGCCTTGAGTAATTCCAAGAAAACATTCCTGCAGGTGAAACTGAAAAGTGTCTCTTGTGTTGGAAAGAGCATATCTACAGCAGTGGCTCTCAACCTTCGAGAACTGGAGTGCCACTTTATCACTGAATTGAGCCACATGTTAATTATCCTTCTACTGCATTATGGTGTTGAATTATTTTTGAGTCACTCTCTGTCGTGGTTTAACCTGGCAGGCAGCTAAACACACAGCAGCTCACTCACCCCCTGCCCCCCACCCCCGGCCCCCCCAGTGGGATGGGGGAGGGAATAGGGGAAAAAAAGTAAAACTCATGGGTTGGGATAAAGACAGTTTAATAAAACAGCAGAGGAAAAAAATAACAATAATAATAATAAAAAAAATCATAATGGTAAGAGACTATACAGAATATAGAAAACCAGTGATGCACAATGCAATTTCTCACCACTCGCCGACCAATGCCCAGCCCATCCTCAAGCAACGATCACTCACTCTGGGCCAGCTCTCCCTGAGCATGACATCATATGGTCTGGAACAGCCCTTTGGCCAGTTGGGGTCAGCTATCCTGGCTGTGCCCCCTCCCAGCTTCTTGTGCCCCTGGCAGAGCAGGGGAAGCGGAAAAAGTCCTTGACTGGTGTGAGCACTGCTTAACAACAACTAAACCATCAGTGAGCTATCAACATTCTTCTGGTACTAAATCCAAACCACGACACTATGCCAGCTACTAGGAAGAAAATTAATTCTGTCCCAGCTGAAACCAGGACACTATCAGAAACCATTTTATGGTGATTTCACATGTCGTTAGGTCCAGGATTGAAAATCTGTAGAAGAATAAGAAAAAGTTGTTTTTACCCAGGGTACTTATACAGCATGTTCAGTAAGTCAACATCATTATATTTTGCATTTTGAATTTCCAGGCACTTAACTACTTTTAATTAGGAGCCTCCTTCAAACTGCTTTTAAGTCAGTGGAAAGTTCCTGCTGACATACACCAATTTTGGAATGGACGCTAAAAGAGTTAAAATAGCATAAAACACTGTAAACCTCAGTCTGAATATCTAATTACTGGTTTTTTTTTATCCTGATGATTTTCCTCATGCTGTGTCTTGATTTTTTCTGAAGGCACTATAGCTTACATGATCATACTGTCTGTGTGATAGTGAGTTGGTCCATGTCTCCACAGTGTCACTGAACCCTCTGGCCGATTTCAATCAAATTTGACAGAAAATGTAGAAGTCTGAGAGGTCCTACAAATACCATGAGGAAAGGCAATGAGTATAAAACATTTTTTTTTTCTTCTTAGTTACAGAAAGAAGGGTGTAATGTGAATTTACTCCATACAAAACACCCAGGAATCTGAGGGAGAGAGACAAAGGTAAGGAGGGAGAGACAGATGTAATGCAACCTGAGATGAAAAACAAAGCTTCGCTTCAATATTACCCCTCATCTAATGCCCATGAATCCACTTACAAGATACAAAATCATACATCATCACTCTTACTCAGTCTTTTGTTCACAGAATGTGGTCTTTGAGCACCAGTTTGCACAAGGGATACTTTTGACTATGTATCATTTATAAGAAATATAATATAAAAATTGTAAGAAGGCAGTTCTTATGGGGCAACTTGTGGAAGTAATTTAATACCATTGTTTGGACTGAATTAGAAGGGCTTACCAAGTCAGTTACATGGTCCAAAGAAAGGAAAGAGTAAGCCAGTATCAAAGGTCTGCCAGCCTTTCCTACTGGTGACAAGCAAAATCAGGAGGCTGAGGAGTGGCTCTACTGGCTTCTGGCCTGACACTAAGACCAAAGCTAATCTGATTTACTTTCTGGTGTTAAACTGAGATATACTGAGTAGGATTACAGGTTCTCTGTACAGACAATAAGAGAGTTCCCCTAAAAGGCAAAGCATCTTTTCTCATTGCTTCTGGGAGGGGTCTTCCAATTACAGCAACTCATAGTATCCCTTGGTGTGGAAGGATGGTGTAATAGGTTGGGCTAAAGCAACTGTGAAGGCTTCCAGATTGATTTTAAATCCCTGCTTTACCCACATACAGATTTTAAAATGGTTAGTATGTTACAATTCATAGGATGTAATAGAGTGAGACAAAGGGAGATTATCCAAAGGTGAGATCTCCTCTAATGAGCCCTATGAGGATTAAAAAGTAATTGTACCAATGTGGCTAGTCTATACCTGAGCTAAAGCTGGTAGATCACTGGCACTGAGCTACGTGGACATAACAGATCTGATCAGCGCAATATCAGATTATTTTTTTTTTTTTCACATTCTACCGCTTGGTATATGCATCCCCAGAGAAACAGTCTCAAAATGAGCTCCGAAGTCTGGTGGGACCATTGTAGTAAGACTTATTAAAAACCACAAACTACAGAAATTCAGTAAAGCAACACTCATTTAAATTAGGTGATTTATTTTAGGTAAGAGAAACAAATGGAAACCTTACTGTTTTCACTTAAAAGTTCTTAGGAAGAGAGCATACATAACAGTACAGTGTAGATTTGTTGAACAGTGGAAGACTGCTTTTATAAAACCAAAAGGAAGAAAAAAACCCCACACAACTTCTGGTCTAAATAGCTTAAAGTGACCTGATCTAACTTCAGGTACCAAAATGAAATAATTCCAGGTGTAATCACTTCAGTTTTCCCCATTAGTTAGAGGAGAAATACAGGGAGTTACCAAGAACGGTTAAGGTACCAGGTGGATGGAAAATACATTTGCTCAGAATCCAGTGTCTGGATTTCATACAGCTGCTAACTAAGCTGAAGAGCCTTCTATTAGCAAACTTCTGCTCCCTGTAAGGACATTTAAAGCAGGATTCATCTCAGTTAACTTTAAGTGTTGGCTTAGCCAAAGCTAATTGGCTCAGCTCCCTTTGTAGTCATTGCAGTCAGAAATCAGCTCCTCCGGAGGGTGATTCATTTCAGCTGTCGTAGAGCTTAGTGAATCACTGCTAGAGACACCTCTATGATAAAGCAAACAGTCTTAGACTTTGATAACTGTTAGAAGCATAAATCAAAGGTGGATGACTGTCTTAGGCCCAGTCATACCTTTAACCTTTTTCTGTTTACCTAACCAGATGGAGCTCCTTGAGTTTAGCAATCAAAGCAGCCTTTCACTCAATTTTGTGGTTCTTCTCTGCTTTCTTTCCAATTTACAGATTTCCTTATTGATCTGCAGAGATAAGTTTCCACTTACAGCTATACCAGTGTTAAATAAAGAAATACTGCAATTAGTTTTGTATAATTTGCCCTCTTTGTATGTTCAGTGTTCATACTAACCCTTTTGACCACTATGATGATGACCTCCAGAATCACACGTTCTCAAAGTTGTTTCCATGCTCTCTAATAATTGCTTACATTCTTAATTTCAAAAAGTATATTTTTATATTTAATAATGTACATTTATGCATATATGTACATTCAAATGCACATAGATAACATGTTGACTTCGTAGTGCTCTCATTTCTTGACAAAACCATTTCTGATATCAGATTAAATCTTTGCAAGTTTAAACATTAGATAATCAGAATTGGCATAATCACTTTTCTCTTGTACTTTACAAAAAAGCATCAAATTACTGTAGTTCTATTTTTATAAAACAATTTTATTTTATATTATTTATATTACTTTCCTTTAATTCTATGTTAATTAAATCTCATATTAGCCATTTTGTTGTTTGCCTTAGATTAACTTTAAACTGACAAAGGGATATTTCTCAGGGCCACCCCATTTTCCTTTCTAAATGTTTCTGTACTTAGGATTTTTCTCTGGGGATTTTTCTGTACCACAAGAGTCCCTATTATCCATTACATTCCAGAGGAAACTTCACCCAGTTCTATTGAAACTCTTGAATGTAAATACCAGGATTTTGAGGATCTCCTTCACTTTCTCTATAATTATTGTTTGAATGCAAAGTATTTCGTTTCCATCACCTAGTGATCTGAAAGCAAATTCTATCTTTTCTCCAACTACAGGGCAAAAATTCGTAAGTACTAGTCAATTTTTTATTTATTTTTTTTAAGATAGGTTGCCATTCTCCTTTCTCCCTTGTCCACTGTATCCTTCTTTAAAAGGTTATATCCACTTACTTTAAAATTCTAGTCATGCAACTCTTCCCACCAGGTTTCAGTAATACCAACTAGGTC
This sequence comes from Butorides virescens, assembly GCA_017310255.1. NCBI lineage: Eukaryota > Metazoa > Chordata > Aves > Pelecaniformes > Ardeidae > Butorides > Butorides virescens. Next base: position 3,955 of record JADKXX010005996.1, on the reverse strand, counting down.
AAATTTATGCTCATAAATGAGCAATTCCAATTCCCCGTGTTTATTATCCAGGCTCCAAGCAGTGGTGTACAGGCAATTAAATAATTTCTTCTCCTCATGTCCTTCGGTGTCTTGATTAATTTGGTTCTCAACATTCTGATTTTGTTCTAAGGAAGTACATGTTTGTTCCTGCTTTTCACCTTCTTTTTTTTTTTTTTTCTTAGTTTAACACCTGCCTGGCTACAATTATTTACAATTATTCCTTTATACTAATTTGGTTTTAATCAGAATAAAGTAATTGGCCCAAACTAAAACTTTACACAAGGATATACAGTTTTCAATTAAATTCTCATCTAAAAATATTTGAATTCCCAGGATAATTTCTGGTCAGAATTACACGTACAACATAGCCACTAGCTAGGATGTGTATTTGGGTTTGAATAAAATTTCCCATGAGAGTGTTCTAATCTGCAGGATTTTTTTTTCTTTTTTAAGTAATCAGCTTTCAGTCTTTCTTATTATGTGTTATCCAGTGGGCATGTTTGCTTGCATATGTGTTTAGTTGTGGATATACAGATTAATTAATAATTTAAAGTAGGGTTTCATATTCTGTATGGTGTAAGAAAAATATTTGAGCCAGTACAATTTTGGCATGTATTTTGGCACACCTCACTCACACTCTTACTCTCATTTCAATGTTGACCCACACACATACACACAAATATGGAACCTTCAGCCAAATAAAGCATAGGGAAGTGTTTTTAAATGGGTATTTTGCCATATGGGGAAATAGTTTTGCACTCTGGTCTTTTCAAGGCAGCTTGCTGGTCCAGAAGTTTTTTCCTAATTTCTGAAAAAGAAGTCATCCAGAGTTTAAGAGCTTTCATTTAACACAGAACATGCACAAATTTGGTTGACCAAAGCATTGTAAATTTAGGAGGACTGCAATTACACTGTTTTTCACTTCCAGAATCTTCTCTTTTATGTGTTTTGCCTTTACAAGACAGAAAGGATTTCCAAGAAAATTAGATGGGTAGTCTTCTGTTGTAGCCTTCTTTTAAGATCTCTAAAATCTCTTACATACATTGTGTGGTCTACTCTGCCCTGGTGAGACCCCACCTGGAATACTGTGTCCAGTTCTGGGCTCCCCAGTTCAAGAAAGACGAGGAACTCCTAGAGAGAGTCCAGAGGAGGGCAACGAGGATGATAAAGGGTCTGGAGCATCTCCCCTACGAGGAAAGGCTGCGAGAGTTGGGCTTGTTCAGCCTGAAGAAGAGGAGACTGAGAGGGGATCTCATCAACACCTACAAATATCTTAAGGGCGGAAGTCAAGAGGACGGGAGGAGCCTGTTTACAGTGGTGTCCAGTGGCAGGACTAGGGGCAACGGGTGCAAACTGAAACATAAGAGGTTTCAGTTGAATATGAGGAGGAACTTCTTCACTCTAAGGGTGACTGAGCACTGGAACAGGCTGCCCAGGGAGGTTGTGGAGTCTCCTTCTCTGGAGATATTCAAAGCCCGCCTGGACGAAGTCCTGTCTAGCATGCTCTAGGAGAGCCTGCTTTAGCAGGGGGGTTGGACTGGATGATCTTCCGAGGTCCCTTCCAACCCTTGCGATTCTGTGATTCTGTGATTCTGTGGTGTTCCAGAAGCATAGCCATTAAAGAGAATATACACTATTAGTAACAGCTAAAACTTTGCATGCTAACTTCAGAATTTCCCACAAGTTTTTATTCATGCCTTTTTTGCCTTGGTGTGGGAAGACTTTAGGCTGTCCTACTCTTTGCATTTCAGGATATTGTTTCTATTCCCCGTAGTGAAAAATATCTCACAAGTTTGGACTGTGTAATTTAGATGGACAACTCATTTTACTAGGATTTGAGTGGAACCATTATCCACAACTATAAATTATATTACTATGTTCCCAGTTTATTGCTCAACTGTGTTTTTAGACTGTTTTCCTAATTTTCCATGTTGAATATCTATTGAGATCAGAAATAATTGAATGCAGAATACTTTCTAGTCCTTTTCTTTCTGGCGGTATATCTGCTCACCATGCTGTCTCTAGTCATAGGGTATGGTGATTCAATGTGTTGTTTTTCCTGGCCATTATCTGCCAACTTCCCACTCCAATGCTTCTCTTGCTCTCTGGTTTTATTTTAATGGATTTTTCTTCCTATAATCAAAGAACACAGTCCTTATTTGCCCAAGAATGTTTACACTCTATGGTTCTTCATAAAATCAAAGAGATCTGGTGTTTAGTCTTCCAGTGTAAAATCTCTTGGTTCTGGATGTAGTTCAAATACAAAAGTTCTTTATGCTTTTCAGAAGAAAATGAATAAATGGCTTAACTCTTCTAAGTCAGAACTAATATTTCACCACAATGTAACACAATATTTTGTGTAATGCTGAACTGAAATCATAGTCCTTGGCAAAATCTTCTGTCTAAGTCCTCATAAATTCCTTTCACAGCTGGCTTATTCAGTAGCACTCAGTCCTTGGCTCTACCCCTTTATAAACAATAGAGAATTAATAATTGATTGATAATGGTTGACTTTGACACTGTATCCCAATGCATTCTCCTAGAGAAGCTGGAGGCTCATGCCTTAGACAGGTGTACTCTTCACTGAGTAAAACACTGGCTAAATGACGAAGCCCAGAGAGTTGTGGTGAATGGAATTAAATCCAGTTTGTGGCTGTCCAGAAGCGGTGTCCCCCAGGGTTCAGTTCTGGAGCCAGTTCTGTTTAATATCTTTATCAATGATCTGGATAAGGGGATTGAATACACCCCCAGTAAATTTGCAGATGACATCAAATTGTGTGAGAGTGTTGATGTGCTGGAGGGGAGGAGGGCTCTGCAGAGGGACCTGGACAGGCTGGATCGATGGGCTGAGGCCAATTGTGTGAGGTCCAACAAGGCCAGGTGCTGGGTCCTGCACTTGGGTCACAACAACCCCATGCAATGCTACAGGCTTGGGGAAGAGTGACTGGAAAGCTGTCCAGCAGAAAAGGACCTGGGCATGTTGGTCCACTGCTGTCTGAATATGAGCCAGCAGTGTGCCCAGGTGGCCAAGAAGGCCAAGAGCATCCTGGCTTGTATCAGGACTAGTGTGGTCAGCAGGAGTAGGGAAGTGATCATGCCCTTGTACTCAGCACTGATGAGGCTGCACCTCAAATCCTGTGTTCAATTTTGGGCCCCTCACTACAGGAAAGACATTGCTTTGCTGGAGCATGTCCAGAGGAGAGCAACAAAGTTGGTGGTGGGTCTGGAGCACAAATCTTACAAGGAGAGGCTGAAGGAACTGGGGTTGTTTAGCCTGGAGAAGAGGAGGCTGAGAGGGGACCTTATCGCTCTCTACAACAACATGAAGGGAGGTTGTAGTGAGGTGGGGGTCAATCACTTCTCCCAGGTAACAGGCAATAGGACTAGAGGAAATGGCCTCAAGTTGAGCCAGGGCAGGTTTAAGTTGGATATTAGGAAAAAAATCTGTACCGAAAGGGTTGCTAAGCACTGGAACATGCTGCCCAGGGAAGTGGTCAAGTCCCCATGCCTGGAGGTATTTAAAAGATGGGTAGACGAGGTGCTTAGAGACATGGTTTAGTGATGGAATGACAGTGTTAGGCTCATCGTTGGACTTGATGATCTTCAAGGTCTTTTCCAATCTAATTGCTTCTATGATTCTATTCTATGATTCTGTGATAGCATCAGAAGTGAAATTAAGATGCAGCATTCTGAATAAACCCCACCTCCACCTGCCACCACCCATTTCAAATCATGGCAATACCCCTTAAACAAATCCTGAGCCAAGAAGGAATCACAATCAATATAGTGTCATTAAAGCAGAATGTTCCCTGAGTTAATACTGTTCTGCAAACTGGACTCCTGTGGGAAAAATTTTGCACTTGGAATGAAGCTGGTTAAAGACGTGCACTACTGCAAAGGAGATGCTTCTAAGGTTAAGAATATGCAGCCATTT
>JADKXX010005995.1:0-74309 GCA_017310255.1 Butorides virescens | reverse complement strand
GCACCTCACGATGCTGGTGGGGGGTGGACTGGGGGGAGGCTTGGGGGTGGTGGGGGGGGCGGGGGGGGGGGGGGGGGGGGGGGAAGTGTAAAGCTGTTTCTCATGTACTAAAAGCATTCAAAGCTTTGTGTACATTTGGTATCATCCAAATATAATTTGAGAAGCTCACTTCTAATCTAGTTTGGGCTCTGATGATAACAGCTTCAATTTATACAATCAGAGCCATTGCTGAGTGACTTTGCCTTCCACTACATCAAAGGTATAGTTCAATTAGCAAACATTACATTTCTGTTTTCCTTGCAAAGATGGCGCCACCTAATTTAACAATAACACACTTATCCCTGATGCCCTCTCAGGGGCTTGATGTTATTATAATAGACTCTTCTGGACCTATTGATTCCTGGGAGCAAGTTTCCTTCCAATTTGCACCTTTCAACCCTTTTCTTTAAACTTACACTAATAGGGCAATTTGCCAGTTGTAGATCATAGCTTGCATTTTTTTTAAAAGAAATCTATATAGCATTTTCACCAGAAAAGTGCTTTTAATACCTTTTTATCTTACTGACAAGAAAGAGCAAAGATGTGTCTGTTTCTTTGTATATAGATCCAAGCAAGATATGGTTTTCCTGTACTGTAATAATTATTTTCCTGAGATGTCCAAATATGTTCATGTCCTGTCCTCAGATGAAACCGATAGTTCCCTGCTCCACCCCACCTCACCCCACCCCACAAAAAAAGGCACTCAAAAGCAGGAAAAGAAGGACATTGGATTAGGCCAGCTCTAAAGATATTTATCCAGTGCCTGTAAGATAGAGATCAGAACATCTGATTTATTTACAGAGGTTTGGCGCTGGGTCACCCACCTTTCAAGTTAGCTTTCAAATCACTCTTGCAAGTTAATGTCTATCAGTCATTTAGTCCACTATGTGTTTCCTAAAATGGAATAGTCTAAGTTTATCTTATGTATTCTTAGGCGTTAATACGGGATGTTTAGTTGCTCTGTAATCCCTGGAGAGTTAAATGTAAGAGAGAAGCTGTTTAAAGGTCAGTCAAATTTTGGATGGGCTGAAGCTACCTCTGGAGAAAAGAATAATTCTCTCTGATTTAAGAGTAGGCTAAATGGATTTAATCTATGACCATACCCCTTACACAAAAGAAAAAAAGAAATGGCATAATTACCTTGTTTATTAGAATAGCCATCTGGAGCATGAATGTTTTTACTCCTTGATCTGATGTAATCAGGACCAGATTTTTAGTTTGATCTTTCGTAACATAATGCTCTAACTATTTTCTTATGATGTGGGTGGGATCTTTTCTAGAGCTTGAACTCTGCCCGTAACTTCCACTGAGGACCTGAGATGTTTGTCCTAATGAAAGTTTAATTGAAACAAATGTATCTCTGTGGGAAATTTATGACTCTAAGAAAACATTTTCTCATTAAAGAATCTGTTTTCAACTGGGGCAGTGAAGGGAGACAAAACCAAAGCTCAAAATCCTAAGCAGTTTTTGAGGAGGCCATTCTCTGTTCTGCAGGAGTTGATCATTATTTATAGTTGCCCTAAGTACTTTGCATTGTACTTTGTACTTTCCAGGTTCCTGAGATGGTGGGGAATCCTGAAAAATGTTGACAGGCTGTTTCTTGGGGTTGACAAAGGTTATTCCTTCATATTTTTTTCTAACACCAGCTCAGCCAAGGATTGTATCATGATTCTCTTTTTCATGACACTAGGAAGATATCCTGGTGTTACCTGAGAGCGCCCCATCACCTTGCTTCTGCCTTAGCCTTTAGGCTTTAGCTAACGGTATTTAAGTAAGTCTTTGTCACGTTCCACTAGAGCATGTTTGCATTGATTATGCACAATTATATCTTCGCATCATGGCTATTCACCTGTGCGCACTAGCCCCTACCAGAGTGATTTATTACCAGCTAAATTGTTCCTAGCAGAAACTTGTTTATCACTGTCACATGTGTGAGCAGCAGGTATGAGCATCTGTATGATCAGCCTCTGTGTGTGTGTGTGTGTGTGTGCGCACGTGTGTGTGTGTGCATGTGAAGGCGTGCGATCTGGGGGTAGATGAAGGTATGCAGGCTCATGGACATTTCTGATTAACTCTGTCAAGTTCATCACAAATCCTCTACCACCCATTACTGCTTTCCAGTTTCATGCCATTTCTAGCACAAAAACTGGTGATTACCGAAATCTCTGTTGATCTTGTTGTAACTTTATTGATCCCTTTCAACCTCCATCTATATAATGTCACTGAAGAGGTTCTTAAGGAAACAAGACAATTAATCAGAACCCCAGTTAATTAAAGATCCACAATGACACTGGAAACCTTCAGAAATGATGGAAAGATGCTGGAAAATAGAGACATTTTGACATTTTGCTTGCTCTAGGTTCTTCTAGCACTTCTCTCTTTCAGATTTTAACAGCATTGGACAATTCAGCTGATTGTTTAACTCCCTACAGAAAATCATTCTTTACTGTTATAAAATTGTTATATATCTCTTTCATTAACAAACAAGGGTGCAAAATGACATAGAAATTATTTGCTTCATATACAATTGTAAATAAAAATACAACATAAAGCATTAAAGGAATTGCTGTCCTAAAATTTTACAAGCCAGATCTTCCATAGAAATATCTTAAAGAAGCCAGCTGAATGATAATGTACTAAAGAGGATAGAAGCCTGGATGTGCTGTTCCCTACCTTCACTGTCTTTTGCTTCACAGCACACTACCTCTCCACTTAAAGTCTTGTGCTTAGTTGCACCTAGTTGTTTCACTTTTCGATGTGACAGCTATCAGTGATCCTCCACTGAACTGGTAGTCTCAGACCAGTGACCACAACATCAAAGTGCACTTCACACAGCTGGCACTACCTGGTGCCCTGGCTGGCAGTCATAGAATAGAATCATAGAATGTTTTGGGTCGGAAGGGACCACTAGAGGTCATCGAGTCCAACCCCCCTGCAGTGAGCAGGGACACTGCTAACTAGATCAGGCTGCTCAGAGCCCCATCCAACCTGGCCTTGAATGTTTCCGGGGATGGGGCCTCCACTACTTCTCTGGGCAACCTGTTCCAGTGTTTTACCACCCTCACTGTAAAGAATTTTTTCCTTATATCTAGCCTAAACCTACCCTGATTTAGTTTAAAACCATTACCCCTTGTCCTAACACAGCTGGCCCTACTAAAAAGATTTTCCCCATCTCTCCTTTAGGCCCCCTTTAGGTATTGAAAGGCCGTAATCAGGTCTCCCCGCAGCCTTCTTTTCTCCAGACTGAACAAGCCCAACTCTCTCAGCCTGTCCTCATAGGAGAGGTGCTCCAGCCCTCCTCTGGACCCGCTCCAACAGTTCCATGTCCTTCTTGTGCTGAGGGCTCCAGAGCTGGACACAGTACTCTTGGTGAGGTCTCACCAGAGCTGATTAGAGGGGCAGAATCCCCTCCCTCGACCTGCTGGCCACGCTCCTCCTGATGCAGCCCAGAGTACAGTTGGGCCTTCTGGGCTGCCAGGGCACATTGCCGGCTCATGTCCAGCTTTTCATCCACCAGCACCCCCAAGTCCCTCTCAGCAGGGCTGCTCTCAATCCTTTCTTCCCCCAGCCTGTATTGATACTGGGGGTTACCCCGACCCAGGTGCAGGACCTTGTACTTGGCCTTGTTGAACTTCATGAGGTTCACACAGGCCCACCTCTCCAGCCTGTCCAGGTCCCTCTGGATGACATCCCGTCCTTCTGGTGTGTCAACCGCACCACTCAGTCGGGTATCATCTGCAAACTTGCTGAGGGTGCACTCGATCTCACTGTCTAAGTCATTGATGAAGATGTTAAACAGCACTGGTCCCAGTATAGACCCCTGAGGGACACCACTCGTCACCGGTCTCCATCCGGACATCGAGCCATTGACCACTACCCTCTGGATGCGACCATCCAGCCAGTTCCTTATCCACTGAACAGTCCACCCATCAAACCCACAGCTCTCCAATTTAGAGAGAAGGATGTTGTGGGGTACCGTGTCAAAGGCCTTGCGGAAGTCCAGATAGATGACATCCATTGGTTTTCCTTTTTCCACTGTTGTTGTCACACCATCATAGAAAGTCACCAGTTTCATCAGGCAGGACTTGCCCTTGGTGAAGCCATGCTGGCTATCTCGAATTATCTCCCTGGCCTCCATGTGCTTTAGCACAGCTTCTAGGAGGATCTGTTCCATGATCTTTCCAGGCACAGAGGTGAGGCTGACAGGTCGGTAGTTCCCAGGGTCTTCCTTTCTACTCTTTTTGAAAATGGGCACAACGTTGCCCTTCTTCCAGTCACCAGGGACTTCACCTGACTGCCATGACTTTTCAAATATCATGGAGAGTGGCTTGGTGACTACATCGGCCAATTCCCTCAGGACTCTGGGATGCATCTCATCAGGTCCCATGGACTGATGTGCATTCAGGTTCCTCAGGCGGTCACGAACCTGGTCTTCTCCTACAGCAGAAGGGGTTTTGCCCTCCCGGGCCTCCTCGTGCCATCCATCAACTTGGGAGGGGTGAGGAGAAAGGTTGCCAGTGAAGACTGAGTCGAAAAAGTTGTTGAGTACTTCAGCCTTCTCCTCATCTGCTGTTACCAGCGTGCCGGTCTCGCTCATCATTTGATTTACTTTGGAGCAGGTCAATAATCAGCTCTGCTCAAATATTGAAAATGTTTCTCTATAGATAATTAGAAAGTAGAAAAACCCTGCACAAATGTAGAAAAATCTCCAAATTACATTGACTTTGGCTGTTGATAGCTATATACATATATATATATATATATATATATATGTTCTCCCATTGGATTTTTTGCAAAGTTTTGATATGATGCCTCATAAATTGTGGATAAGGCAATCAGGGAATTCTCCCTCTACTCCAAATTCCTGCTGACACATTATCTTTAGTTTATTCTATTTTGAGTTAATCTTCTATTATTTAGTCCTTAACTCTTCCTCACATTTTTTAGATACTGTGCCATCTTCAGACAGCTGCAAATTCCTAAATATCCCTAGTTAATAATAGAATGTTAATAACTTGATTTACTGGCATTTTACAGCCCACTACCTCTAAGCACTGCAGTCCAACAAATTTTTTATCATAGATTCAAGGCAGGTGGTGTCTGTTTCCTGAGTAACAGCTATTACTGGCAAAAGACTGTCCTTCTCAGAGTAAGTAATGGCCTCCTTATATCACTCCCTCTATACGCTGATGTTATATAACTCCACATCCACATTGCATCAACAGAGCCCATTCTCTCTCTGTCCTGAGTCTAGATAATAACATTTTAAATTACAGAACTTTAATTTAATCGTTTAAGTGTTGAAACTTTTATGCAGCTGACTTCTTGCCATTCCTCTGATAGAAGCGAACTTACATATATACCTTTACTACAACACAAAACAAAGATAATATTAAACGATATGCCAAAAATTAGAAAGAAAAATCATCTATCTGCTCCCAGAAAAGACATCTACTTTTTCTAAGTAAATATGCTCAATATCATCTGTGCCAGGAAATTATTAAAAGTTATAAAGTAATAATATTATAATTTATTTTTATTTAGCATTTGTCCTCTAACATGGTCCTCGTGCCCCAGGAATATAATATAACCAGAAAATGAGCTATGCACTGTAAAAAAATTATCCCATAAAAGACAGTCTCTTCACTCATGGAATTACTATCTAGATATCAAGAGTTTCCATGAAGATGACGATTTGGACTACAAATCTGGCTGGAAACATTCAATGTCTCTTAAAAGATAAGGTTGAGAAAACTGCAGTTTTGATCACACCGCATCATGGCCTGAAAGGCAATGAGAAAACTTGAGTAAGTCACCATGTGGGATCTGGTATCAGATTCAAATATCTGAAAGACTCATGTTAGACTAGTATTCAGTCTCCCAGTGTTCTAACTGGACATTTAATCATGAAGGTACAGTTCAACCACTGTAAATGGCTAGTAAAATTTTAGATGCCATACTGATACTCTAGAAAAAATAGGTCTGTAAGAAGTCCTGTATTATATCTTCTAACCCTGAACTGATGTTGCAATAGTCTGGAGTTACGATACTAGATGCTTGTATATGAACTACATAGTTTACATAGCTAACTGATTGCTCAATGAACTTTCTGTTCAGCCAGATCATGGAGGTAGTTTCTGTGGGATGCCTGCATAGCTGTGTAGACTATAGTGTGTCTTCAGGACTGGACTCAATGTCAGAGTCTCTAATGGCATCTAGATAACTAGGACTTGTATAGATATCTACAATGCAGAAACTTAAATTTGTCTTTGAATCTGGATTGGAATATTACTGAAGAAATATTTTACTTTCTATCAAGGTTCAATTAGGTGGGCTTATTCAATTAAACAAAGATTATTTTTAAAAAAAAATATTTTTGAAGATATTTTTAAGGTGTTGTTTATTTTGATATATCTCTCTCTGCAGCATGGAAGATGACTATTTCCATCTTTGAGTGCTTCTGCATATTAAAAAAAACCCAACCAAAACTCATTTGCTGCTGACGCAGCCTATCTCCATTTCCATAGCAAAAATTAGGCAATGAAGAAAAAGAACTTATTGTAGAAATACACAATAAATCATCTGTTCTTAGACCATCCATATTAATTCTTAAGTAAAGACATGTCTATTGCAAGTCCAGCCAAAAGGCCACCCAGTTTGATCTCCTTCCTGCCAAGATAAAACAAATTCCAAATAAGCCATTTAGATAAAAAGTTTGAAGTTGTGACAATTCCTTTCACTGAAATAAGTTATCTGTCTGTAGTGGTCTGTAATGGAATCTACTCTGCATAAGTTAGTTATCTAATTTGTGCCCAACTTTCAGGTGTCTTATGTGTCTTTGAAGGCCTGCAGGAAAGATCCTATCTGTCCAACATAGATTTCTAACTGTAGCCATGCAGAATCTCCTTTGGGATGTTTTCAAATAAGTTTCTTGTACTGCTATACAGAAACCTTGGGAATTTTTTCTCTACACATTGGGCAGAGAATTTTCTCTCTACACATTGGGCAGAGAATTTTCTTTTTTAAAGGATTTCTAGAAACAAAGTTTCTATAAGACACAGATATGAAGCATCAAAAAAATTCCAGTTTACAAAACATAAAAGTTAAAAAGCATTCAAAACAAAATCAACATTCTCATTTGCCCAGCATTTGATGATTGTCTAGACCTTTGACAAAGACATTCTGAACAAAAAGACCATAAGCTGGCTTTAAAACTATCTGGGATAGTATCATGCTAGCTATGAAATATAGACTTTCCTCAGAAGTTCTGACACTTGGATGGTGGATGATTTTGCCAAATCCCATAAAACTCAGTGTTAGTATTTCAAAAAAATTCATCAGCTCTGGAGCTATAAGAATTTGGCAACATAGTTTGGCAATTTGTGCATTAAAACCAGTTAAAAGTCAATTACTTTCTGGATCAAAATGGATGTGATGCATTCATTTCAGTTTGGAATGAGTAAGCCTCTGTATTTCACTCTGGCTGTAGAGGACACAGTGCTTCTAGGACAGTGGGCTAAACTGCCTATATGTTTCATGCATCAATAAATTAGATGTATTTATTTACTTTAAGCCACTGCTAAGTGTCCTTTGGGAATGCATTTATCCAGTATATCCAGATCAAATAGGTCCAGCCTGAATCTAGACCCTGTTCATTGCCTGCATTTCACATCAAAGGCAAATCTGAATGGTTTTAGCCACTGGAAAAGTACAGGGCAAAGCAGGAGATCCACTCCCTGCCCTGAAGCCTTCCTTCATCACATACATATACAGTCCATCATTGTGTAGCCAAACTGTTCTTCAGGGATCATTTCTCAGAGTAAGAGGGCAGATCCTCCACCACTCAGCTGGGACTGCAAGAACAATAAGAAGGGTTTCTACAGGTAGATCAGCTGTAAAAGGATGGTTAAAGAAAGCATCCCCCCACTGATGAGCGAGACTGGCAGGCTAGTAACAGCAGATGAGGAGAAGGCTGAAGTACTCAACAACTTTTTCGACTCAGTCTTCACTGACAACCTTTCTCCTCAACGCTCCCGAGTTGGTGGATGGCACGAGGAGGCCCGGGAGGGCAAAACTCCTCCTGCTGTAGGAGAAGACCAGGTTTGTGACCACCTGAGGAACCTGAATGCACATCAGTCCATGGGACCTGATGAGATGCATCCCAGAGTCCTGAGGGAATTGGCCGATGTAGTCACCAAGCCACTCTCCATGATATTTGAAAAGTCATGGCAGTCAGGTGAAGTCCCTGGTGACTGGAAGAAGGGCAACGTTGTGCCCATTTTCAAAAAGAGTAGAAAGGAAGACCCTGGGAACTACCGACCTGTCAGCCTCACCTCTGTGCCTGGAAAGATCATGGAACAGATCCTCCTAGAAGCTGTGCTAAAGCACATGGAGGCCAGGGAGATAATTCGAGATAGCCAGCATGGCTTCACCAAGGGCAAGTCCTGCCTGATGAAACTGGTGACTTTCTATGATGGTGTGACAACAACAGTGGAAAAAGGAAAACCAATGGATGTCATCTATCTGGACTTCCGCAAGGCCTTTGACACGGTACCCCACAACATCCTTCTCTCTAAATTGGAGAGCTGTGGGTTTGATGGGTGGACTGTTCAGTGGATAAGGAACTGGCTGGATGGTCGCATCCAGAGGGTAGTGGTCAATGGCTCGATGTCCGGATGGAGACCGGTGACGAGTGGTGTCCCTCAGGGGTCTATACTGGGACCAGTGCTGTTTAACATCTTCATCAATGACTTAGACAGTGAGATCGAGTGCACCCTCAGCAAGTTTGCAGATGATACCCGACTGAGTGGTGCGGTTGACACACCAGAAGGACGGGATGTCATCCAGAGGGACCTGGACAGGCTGGAGAGGTGGGCCTGTGTGAACCTCACGAGGATCAACAAGGCCAAGTGCAAGGTCCTGCACCTGGGTCGGGGTAACCCCCAGTATCAATACAGGCTGGGGGAAGAAAGGATTGAGAGCAGCCCTGCTGAGAGGGACTTGGGGGTGCTGGTGGATGAAAAGCTGGACATGAGCCGGCAATGTGCCCTGGCAGCCCAGAAGGCCCAACTGTACTCTGGGCTGCATCAGGAGGAGCGTGGCCAGCAGGTCGAGGGAGGGGATTCTGCCCCTCTAATCAGCTCTGGTGAGACCTCACCAAGAGTACTGTGTCCAGCTCTGGAGCCCTCAGCACAAGAAGGACATGGAACTGTTGGAGCGGGTCCAGAGGAGGGCTGGAGCACCTCTCCTATGAGGACAGGCTGAGAGAGTTGGGCTTGTTCAGTCTGGAGAAAAGAAGGCTGTGATGAGACCTGATTACGGCCTTTCAATACCTAAAGGGGGCCTATAGGAAAGATGGGGAAAATCTTTTTAGTAGGGCCAGCTGTGTTAGGACAAGGGGTAATGGTTTTAAACTAAATCAGGGTAGGTTTAGGCTAGATATAAGGAAAAAATTCTTTACAGTGAGGGTGGTAAAACACTGGAACAGGTTGCCCAGAGAAGTAGTGGAGGCCCCATCCCCGGAAACATTCAAGGCCAGGTTGGATGGGGCTCTGAGCAGCCTGATCTAGTTAGCAGTGTCCCTGCTCACTGCAGGGGGGTTGGACTCGATGACCTCTAGTGGTCCCTTCCAACCCAAAACATTCTATGATTCTATGATTCTATGAAAAGTCAACAGAAAGATAAAACATTTTTCTCTGTCCAGCAAGACTAGAAAAAACTTATCTCTTTGATTATACTACCTGAGCATTCTTCATGTTTTAACTGATTTACCTTGCAAAAAGCTTAGCTCCCTCTGGGTAGAAAGCTAAAAGACACTGTCGTGGTTTAACCCGGCTGGCAACTAAGCACCACGCAGCCGCTCACTCACTCCCCCCCCCCCTCAGTGGGATGGGGAGAGAATTGGGAAGGAGAAAAAGGTTAGAGCCGAGGGCTGAGATAAAGACAGTTTAATAAGAGAAAATAGTAATAATAGTAATAATGAGAATGATAACAGAATATACAAAATATACAAAATGAATGATGCACAATGCAATTGCTCACCACCCGCCGACCGATGCCCAGCCCGTCCCAAGCAGCGATCACTCCCCGAGCCGCAATCAGTCCCTGAGCAGCGATCACTCTCCCCGCGACCGACCGACCGACTAAACCCCCCCGAGCATGACGTTATATGGTATGGAATAGCTCTTTGGTCAGTTTGGGTCAGCTGTCCTAGCTGTGCTGTACTCCCAGCTTGTTATGCACCTGGCCGAGCAGGAGAAGCTCAAAAAATCCTTGAGCAGTCTGAGCACTACTTGGCAACAACTAAAAACATCACTGTGTTATCAACATTCTTCTAGCACTAAATCCAAAGCACAGCACTATGCTAGCTTCTGTGAAGAAAATTAACTCTATCCCAGCCGAAACCAGGACATTATCCACCCCTTATTCTATACCATTTACGTCATGCTTAGGTCCTACCCTTACAATACATTCCAATTAATCACCACCAATTTCCCATCTTTTGGTATATACATACAGATAGCATTCCCTTAGTCTATGGATCATCCCTCTAAAATGTCCATTGGGTTCATTTAGTCCATGCTTTTGGGCTTCATCTGTTGTAACAGTCTTTCAGGGCAGGAGAACTGGGGTCCGGTGTTGGGTTGTCGCATGCTGAAGTCAGGTCTGGTTCCATCCACTGCACTTGCTCAGTTTTCTTCAAAATTCATTCTTCTTAATCTGGGCGATTCTTACTGCTATACCATTGATAGGATATACAGCAATAGTAGAAATGATGACATACTGCATTATACAGCAATTAACATTATACAATTCAGTTCATTGGCTATTTTCACCCAAAATCAAATCCCTTTGAGGTACACATTGGACTTCCCCATCCTTCTGCATCACCCACCAAGTAGAGCCAGGTACTTGGGCAAAAGCAATCCCACGAATGGGTTTGACTTTACCTGAGGCAGGAGTAACCCAGACTGTCTTCCCCAGCATATTTTTTACATGCACTACAGGGACTTTATCCCCTTCTACAGTACGTAAGAGGTTTGATTGGGCAGGGCCAGCTCGGTTGGCAGATCCCCTAGTGTTGACTAACCAGGTAGCTTTTGCTAAATGTGTATCCCAATGTTTGAATGTTCCACCACCCATTGCTTTCAGTGTAGTCTTTAACAGTCCATTATAGCGTTCAATTTTCCCAGAGGCTGGTGCATGATAGGGGATGTGATAGACCCACTCATTGCCATGCTCTTTGGCCCATTTGTCTATGAGGCTGTTTCAGAAATGAGTTCCGTTGTCTGACTCAATTCTTTCTGGGGTGCCATGTCGCCACAGGACTTGCCCAGGATAGTGTTCCGGGCAGTGGCATGGGGCACAGGGTATGTTTCCAACCATCCGGTGGTCGCTTTCACCATGGTGAGCACATAGCGCTTGCCATGGCGGGTTTGTGGGAGCGTGATATAATCAATCTGCCAAGCCTCTCCATATTTGTATTTCAGCCACCGTCCTCCATACCAGACAGGCTTTAACTGCTTGGCTTGTTTGATCGCAGCACATGTTTCACATTCACGGATAACCTGTGCAATAGCGCCCATAGTTAAGTCCACCCCTCGATCACGAGCCCATCTGTATGTTGCATCTCTTCCTTGATGGCCTGAGGTGTCATGGGCCCACCGAGCTAGAAACAATTCACCCTTATGTTGCCAGTCCAGATCCACCTTAGCCACTTCAATCTTAGCAGCCTGATCTGCCTGCTGGTTGTTTTGATGTTCTTCAGAGACCCGACTCTTGGGTACATGAGCATCTACGTGACGTACCTTTACAACCAAGTTCTCTACCCGGGCAGCAATATCTTGCCACAGTGTGGCTGCCCAAATGGGTTTGCCTCTGCGCTGCCAGTTGTTCTGTTTCCATTGCTGCAACCACCCCCACAGGGCATTTGCCACCATCCATGAGTCAGTATAGAGATAGAGCACTGGCCATTTTTCTCTTTCAGCAATATCTAAAGCCAACTGGATGGCTTTCACCTCTGCAAATTGACTTGATTTGCCTCCTCCTTCAGCAGTCTCTGCAACTTGTCGTATAGGACTCCATACAGCAGCTTTCCACCTCCGATGCTTTCCCACAAGACGACAGGATCCATCAGTGAACAGAGCATATTACTTCTCATTTTCTGGCAATTTGTTATACAGTGGGGCTTCTTCAGCACGGACCACCTCTTCCTCTGGCGATACTCCAAAATCTTTGCCTTCTGGCCAGTCCATGATCACTTCCAAGATTCCTGGGCGACTGAGGTTTCCTATTCGAGCCCGTTGTGTAATCAGTGCGACCCATTTACTCCACATAGCATCAGTTGCATGATATGTGGAGGGGACCTTCCCTTTGAACATCCAGCCCAGCACCGGCAGTCGAGCTGCCAACAGGAGCTGTGCTTCAGTACCAATCACTTCTGAAGCAGCTCGAACCCCTTCATATGCTGCCAATATGTCTTTTTCAGCTGGAGTATAGTTGGCCTCAGATCCTCTGAATCCCCAACTCCAAAACCCTAGGGGTCGGCCTCGAGTCTCTCCTGGTGCTTTCTGCCAAAGGCTCCAGGTAGGGCCATTCTCTCCGGCTGCGGTGTAGAGCACATTTTTTATATCTTGCCCTGCCCGGACTGGTCCAAGGGCTACTGCATGCACTATTTCCCGTTTAATTTGTTCAAAGGCTTGTCGTTGTTCAGGGCCCCATTGGAAATCATTCTTCTTCCAGGTCACTTGGTAGAGAGGGCTTACAATCTGGCTGTAATTTGGAATATGCATTCTCCAAAAACCCACAACTCCCAAGAAAGCTTGTGTTTCCTTTTTGCTAGTTGGTGGAGACATAGCTGTTATTTTGTTGATCACATCCATTGGAATCTGACGATGTCCATCTTGCCATTTGATTCCTAAAAACTGGATCTCCTGTGCAGGTCCCTTGACTTTACTTTGTTTTATGGCAAAACCGGCTTTCAGAAGGATTTGGACTATTTTCTTCCCTTTCTCAAAAATTTCTTCTGCTGTATTGCTCCACACGATGATGTCATCAATGTATTGCAGATGTTCTGGAGCATTACCCTGTTCCAGTGCTGTCTGGATCAGTCCATGGCAAATGGTAGGGCGGTGTTTCCACCCCTGGGGCAGTCGATTCCAGGTGTATTGGATGCCCCTCCAAGTGAAAGCAAACTGTGGCCTGCACTCTGCTGCTAAAGGGATTGAAAAGAAAGCATTTGCAATATCAATTGTGGCATACCACTTGGCTGCCTTTGACTCCAGTTCGTATTGAAGCTCTAGCATGTCTGGCACGGCAGCACTCAGTGGAGGTGTAACTTCATTCAGGCCACGATAGTCTACTGTCAGTCTCCACTCTCCATCAGACTTTCTCACTGGCCATATGGGACTGTTAAAGGGTGATCGAGTTTTAGTGATCACTCCTTGGCTCTCCAGTCGACGAATCAGCTTATGGATGGGAAGCAGGGAGTCTCGGTTGGTGCGATATTGCCGCCTGTGCACTGTTGTGGTGGCAATTGGCACTTTTTGTTCTTCAACCTTCAGCAACCCCACAACTGAAGGGTCCTTTGAGAGACCAGGCAAGGTAGACAGCTGCTTAATTTCTTCTGCCTCCAAGGCAGCTATACCAAAAGCCCACCGGTACCCTTTCAGGTCCTTGAAATACCCTCTCCTGAGGTAGTCTATGCCCAGGATGCACGGAGCATCTGGGCCAGTTACAATGCGGTGCTTTTGCCACTCATTCCCGGTTAAGCTCACTTCGGCCTCCAATACAGTCAGCTCTTGAGATCCCCCTGTCACTCCAGAAATACAAATGGATTCTGCCCCTTATGGCTTGATGGCATTAGAGTACACTGTGCACCGGTGTCTACTAGAGCTCTATACTTCTGTGGGTCTGACGTGCCAGGCTATCGAATCCACACAGTCCAGTAGACCCTGTTATCCCTCTCCTCCACCCGGCTGGAGGCAGGTCCCCTCTAATCCTGTTCACTATTGCTCATGGTTTGTGTGTATGAGTCAGAAGTTCCTTCATCACAATCAGAATCAAGATCAGCCCTTCTATTTTGTCTGAAAAAACTACAGTCTGCCCAGTCTCTGGAAATTGGAGCAACAAGTTTCTTGGAAGAGCCCCCTTTTGTGTTTGTTTTTCTTTGCAACTCCCGTACTCATGACTCTAGGGTCGAGGTAGGTTTTCCATCCCATTTCCTCATGTCCTCTCCGTGGTCACGCAGGTAAAACCATAGAGTGCCCCGTGGTGTGTACCCTCGATATTCTTTTTCTTGAGCAGAAGGGTGCTTACTTCTAATGGCTGAGATACTGGTCTGTACAGGAGGGGAGTAGGGCATATGATTTTCGAGTCGTTCAAACTTCCGGGACAGTTTCTCCACAGCTGAAACAAAGGGGGAAGAAGAGATACTTTCTTCATATTCCCGGAGCTGGCTAGCCACTTCATCCACTGTTGGTCCCCGTCCAGCTTGCCAGCTCATCATTGCCCATGTTTTAGCAAATGATGTTGGTGCTCTCCGTAACAACTTCTGCCACATGGGTCGTGTGCACTGGACATTATCTGGATCTTTGGGCGGCTGGTCATTGTCCAGGTCACTATAAATCACTTCCAGGACAGCTAATTCCCTCAGGTACTGGATGCCTTTCTCCACAGTGTTCCATTTGCTTGGGCGATATAGGACATCTTCCTTGAAGGGATATCTTTCCTTCATGGCTGACAGTAATCGTCTCCAGAGGCTGAGGATTTGTGTTCCTTTTCCAATCGCTTTGTCAATGCCCCCTTCCCTAGAAAGGGATCCTAGTTGCTTGGCTTCCTTGCCCTCCAGTTCCAGGCTACTGGCTCCATTATCCCAGCATCGGAGTAGCCAGGTGACAATGTGCTCACCGGGACGACGGCTGAAATCTTTTTGGATATCTCGCAGCTCACTCAAGGATAGGGATCGGGTGGTTTCTGTCTCGTTTATGAGCTCTTCCTCCTCCTCTTGTGATGGTCCCGCTTTTTCATCCTCCCTTTCTAAACGAGTTGACTTTCGCTTCCAAGATTTCTTCTTTTGTATAGGGGCAACTGATACTGGCATGGGTTGGTTCGCTGGTTCAGCTGCAGTGCCTGTGGCCTGGGTTGGAGTAGCAGTAGTGCATATCACCGGAGTTGGAGTAGCCGTAGTGCATATCACTGGGGTTGGAGTAGCTGCAGTGGCTGTGGCCAGGGTTGGAGTAGCCGCAGTGGCTGTGGCCTTGCCATCAGATCCAGAGACTTTCTGTTCCCTTTGGATGTATTGAATTGTGTTGAACAGGGCTCGGTAAGCATGGGCCAGGCCCCAGCACATGGCAGTGATTTGTGCTTGCCTAGAATTGCCAGGTTAACATCATACCTTTTCCAAATTTTCTACCAGTTTTTCAGGATTCTGCACTTGTTCAGGAGTGAATTTCCAAAACACTGGAGGTGCCCATCGTTCTAGGCATTTACCCATACTACCCCAAATACCCTGCCACTCATAACTATCCAGCCCTGGGGCAGACATCTGGATGGTATTATTAAGTCGCTTACTAACTTTGGACAAAACTGAAACAATATTCCAAATAGATATCAATAGATATATCTTAATTATCCAAGGATGTTCAAGATACTGAAAAGTTATTGTAACGAAGGAGGAAACATCATCAAAGAAGGCAGAAAAAGTGCCATTCTGTATTTCCTCCAGAACAAACTTTTCAGAGTCCAATGTATAATTGCTAATATTCCCTGCAAGGTGGTACCCAAAGTGCAGTACAGACTTTGACATGAAACCCAAATACCAGATAAAGCTCAAGGTCATTGTTTTAATAACAAGTTTCCCAAGCAAAACATGTTTAGTCACTGCAGAGCATAACAAACTGCAAAAACCAACACCAACTTTTAACAAGTACAGCAAAGGAAGGAGCATGGTGCAGACTGGATAAACTAAGATCAATCAAGAACAAATGAATCAATTCACGATCCACAACCGTTTAACAGATATAAATTCCTTAATATTCTCTGGTTGCTCTGTCGTTATCTCAAGCCCTTCAAGCCCCATGTTGCCACCAAAAAGGACTGTCATGGTTTAACCCGGCTGGCAACTAAGCACCACGCAGCCGCTCACTCACTCCCCCCCCCCCTCAGTGGGATGGGGAGAGAATTGGGAAGGAGAAAAAGGTTAGAGCCGAGGGCTGAGATAAAGACAGTTTAATAAGAGAAAATAATAATAATAGTAGTAATGAGAATGATAACAGAATATACAAAATATACAAAATGAATGATGCACAATGCAATTGCTCACCACCCGCCGACCGATGCCCAGCCCGTCCCGAGCAGCGATCACTCCCCGAGTCGCAATCAGTCCCCGAGCAGCGATCACTCTCCCCACAAATGACTGACCGACTAAACCCCCCTGAGCATGATGTTCTATGGTATGGAATAGCTCTTTGGTCAGTTTGGGTCAGCTGTCCTAGCTGTGCTCCCTCCCAGCTTGTTATGCACCTGGCCGAGCAGGAGAAGCTCAAAAAGTCCTTGAGCAGTCTGAGCACTACTCGGCAACATCTAAAAACATCACTGTGTTATCAACATTCTTCTAGCACTAAATCCAAAACACAGCACTATGCTAGCTTCTGTGAAGAAAATTAACTCTATCCCAGTCGAAACCAGGACAGACACATTCACTTGTCCAAAATATGAAAAAAAAAAAAAAAAAAAAGGTAGATATTCAAAATCCTAATCTTGATGCTTTTTTTTCTTTTTTTCTGAATATATTCTGCTATCATCCAACCAAAGTTTAGATTTTACGTTGGCTTTTTTTTTTTCTTTAGGCTAGCTAAAGGAAACATTTGTATTGTAGTTGCAAAGCATATCCAGTCACTCCACCTCAGCTGAGAAACAGTAATTCATTAATCTTTTGAAACCTGATTTTTTATGAGCATCTGAATCTTAAGCTATGGACATAACTTCACAGTAGATTCTCAAAGTAATTTATAGTGATTAAAGAATTAACATTGGCACATAGTTTTTGAGCAGGATATCAATATATATTTAGTGAAAGAGAAGCCTGCACAAATGATGTGTCTAATACAATACAGACAATTTTTTAAAGGATAAGAAACAAAATATAGATCTGACTGCCAAGTTTTCTTCTTTGTTGTTAAGGTAGAGAATAGGCATAGTCCAGGGGATTTCCACAGGAGATGAGGCAGAGGGAAGCAAGACCACTTAATTTGAAAAGAGAGGAATTAATATGTATTTTGTAATGTAACTAAATAAATGAGCAATAGAGATGAAGCTTGATAAATATTGCTTAATGCCAATCTTTGGTTCACATTTAGAGAGTGTAGGGCTATAACAGAATTAAAAGCTAAAAGAAAAATCTTGTCAGAATAAAAACACGAACCAAACTCATTCTTGTGTAAATGAATTTGATTTGGGGAGGTAATAGAATTGTGTTTTTTTTAAATGAAGCAAAATCTAGTTCTCTATTTGTGAAAAAAATCTACGTATTGGTTGCTCCACTTCAGTTCTTTGGCATCTCTAATTTCAGCTAGAGGTACCCAGTTTAAAAGAAAGCATGCTCATTATCTCTTTATTTGTAAATGAAAATAACCTGAATGAGACGTTTTAAGAGATATTTCCCTGAGAAATGTTGCTCTAAGGACTGATGTGACATCCCTGGAGCTTACATGGTAATGTGAAGGCATGAATCAGAGACCAGCAGTTCCTCAGGTGGGTGTTCCAGACAAGACTGGACACTTGCCATGACTATTTGATTGTTTTATGTTTCCTAGAAATAACATTCTACGTCCAACCTACACGACTTCATCCACAAGTAATCTCTCTCCCCCCCTTTCTCCCTTTCCCTCTCATTTAATCTTTCTGGGAGTTCTGTACTTCTCACACACAAGTAGCCTTATCATGTCTACTCTCTCTCTCTCTAAACCGCAATACATTTTTGTTTGACCAAGGCCAGACATTGCCACAGAAAGCCAGAATTCCCAAGTCTGTGAGACTGACTAGCCTTTCTGTTCAGAAAGCTTTATCTCAAGTACATGGGCTGACAAAAGGTAGAGTGTAGTAAAATTCACTCACCTACAATCTGCAGATATCATGTGATAGGTTTTTCATTCAGTTCCATGGGGAACAAGATAGAGGTTTTCTTTTATCCTCTCCCCCCCCCCCCGCCCCCTTTTTTTTTTTCTTTTCACTTGTAATGAATTGGCTTGTTTACTCTGGTTTGACCTTTGTTTTTGTTCCCTTGACATGTTAGCTACTGTCTTACTATAAAAATGTCCTTTCTCTCCCCTCCCTTTTCTTCCTTTATTCCTTTCCCTCTTCCTTTCTCTCTTTATTTTATTCTTTCTTGTAGTTATTATTTTTCTTTCTTTCATTCTGTCTCCCCCTCTTTCTCACTCTCCCCCTCTTCCTCTCTCCCATTCTTCCCCTAACCCCCTCTTCCCCTCTTCTGTTCTCTCCCTCTCCCTTTCTCTTTTTCTCTTTTTCTCTTTATCTCTCTTTCTTTCCCCCTTCCTTCTTTCTTTCCTTCCTTCTTCTCTTCCTCCCCAGTCTTCAAAGTGTTAAATACCAATAATAAGCACATAATCAACTCTAGAAATTCCATTAATTAAAAAGAGTTTCTGATTATTTCCTCTACAGCAAGAAGTTGACAGTATATTTGCTTTAGTATAGTTTGGTCAGTCAAATCAGTAGTACTAGTTTAAGATTATCTACTAGGAAAACTAAGGATAGAATACAGAAATTTCATTCTCTTAAGGCATTCGCATCTCATCTGAACAGCTGAGGTGATAAACATGATACAGATATGACAGCCAGCTAGCCAGAAAAGTTACAGCACTTGATGTGTTCCTTTTACACCACAGTGATTTCCTGGCCCACCTTACCTTACTGAAATATAACCTAAATTTACCTGAACTGGAATGTATCCTTTGTAATGACATATTAAGGCTTTGTATAAATCTTTTAAGTGGTATAGGTTCTTGGCTGCAAAAGCAGACCTCTAGCAAGATTTTTTCCAAACTGTAAGTTTTTAGAGCATGGGCTTCCTCTTACATATTTATTTTATAAGAGCAGGAAAGGAAGTTCATTCTACTTCAAAAGCCTCATGCCTGTCAAATCAGACAGAAAAGATTTTTCAGGAGTAACTCCAACTGAGTAACTACTCAACTGAGTAGTCTCCAACTGTGAACAGCATACTTTTTAGTGATTTTTTTTTTTTTTTCATTTATGTAGTATTTATTGAGTTGAATAGGAGAGTACTGATTCTTACTGAAGTTGTTGAAGTAGATGCTGTTTTGGCTTCTCATGCTTCGATACATTTTTAATAAATAATTTCAAACAATAAATAAAATCAAACAGGAAAAGATTAAAAAGAGAATGGCAAGAATAAAAACAATAACATAGAGTAAAAAAAAGTGGAGTAATACAGTAATTTGGTAAGATTCTGTTTGAATAAGAGTTTGAATATTGAGTGAAAGTGTACATCAATCCTTGTCAGCTCACCTCTTCTTCCTTGCTTAAATGTGATGGGAGCTAACCTGGCAAAGTTTTGACATGAAAAGAAGAGTTCCTGTGGCCTCTGTTTGTCCTTAGAAATATTTAGCATTGCAAGACCTGTCCTTTCTTCCCTTTCCCCTTTATTTGTTTAAGAGGTTTTCAATGGATTTCCTGCATATCATGTCACTTGAGTTTACAAAATATTGGCAAAGCTTTGTAATAAGTAGCAAATCATTATTACGTGCTTTGGTGTTCATTGTAATACAATTAATCATCATAAATTTGCTTTGGTATATTCAAGTGGGTGAAATAGCTAATTTCAAAGACAGCTTAATTCAGAACACCTTCCAATTTATTATTACACCCTCACCTTTAAGGGCACAGAAAATATACTGTGCACGAGCTACATTGAGTAGGCTTTATTAGATACATGATGGACACGATGGAATGACTAACCAGTCTAACATTAAGTTTCATATAGTTCATAATTTATTTACTGCTAAAGAGTAAGTAATGGGATCATTTAAGTCTATTACTCTAGAGCTATAGTAACGTTTCTAGAACAATGGAAGGGAGACATGCTTGGCGTACAAATCAGATTTGGTCTAATTGCCCACTACAAGGCCTTGCTTGTTTATTTATTTGTTATTTTTGGTAGATGTTTTATAGGAAATTTAGCAGGGAATAAAAAGCAAGGTAAAACTTTTTTTTTCCAGAATTTCTCATGTTCTTTGCACATCAACAAATCCCAAGGCAGGATTTGGAAGGGATCACAGAATGGCAAGGGTTGGAAGGGACCTCAGGAGATCACACAGTCCAATCCCCCTGCTAAAGCAGTGTCAACCAGAGCAGGTTGCACAGGACATCGTCCAGGAGGGTTTTGAATATCTCCAGAGAAGGAGACTCCACAACCCTCTTAGACAGCCTGTTCCAGTGCTCTGTCACCCTCAAAGACATGAAGTTCTTCCTCATACTCAACCGAAACCTCTTATGCTTCAGTTTGTACCCATTGCCCCTTGTGCTGTCACTGGACACTTTTGAGAAGAGTCTGACTCTGTCTTCGACTCTCTCCTAGTGACATCCACCCTTAAGATATTTGTAAATATTTATGGGATCCCCTCTCAGTCTTCTCTTCTTCAGGCTAAACAAGCTCGTCTCCCTCAGCCTTTCCTCACAGGAGAGATGCTCCAGTACCCTCATCACCTTCCTTGCCCTCCTCTAGACTCTCTCTATGAGTTCCTCATCTTTCTTGAACTGGGGAGCCCAGAACTGGACACAGAATCCTGGATGCCTTTCTGGAAGGCTTATCCTAGAGATGGGGACCCCAATTTACCCCTCTAGTTCCTTTTCAAAATTAATATTAATGTAAATCTCACTGTTTCTTAATAATTCTTAATAATTTTAGGTTCTTGACACTTCTGGGATGTTTCTTTTCATTTTTTTAAGGGAAGAGAATTATGGTCCAACTCAAATAAGACCAAAATCCTATCCAAACTTGAGTCCCAGTTATTTCTTTTTTCCCCTTTGGTTTGTTTGTTGGCTTGTTGATGGGGTTTTTCTGAGCGTGTTTATTAATGGACTGGTTTGTGTTGTCATTTAATTCTCATTTAGTCTTCACCACTGACTGGAGATTGACAAGGTACTTATGTCCTTTCTGTTACCCATGTGTAGTATAGCATTAGCAACAATTCTCTACTTACGCAAGTGTTGTAAATACAGATTTTCAGATATGGCAAGAATGGCATAATGATCCTTGGCTGTTTACTTGGCTAGTAGGCATGTAGTTAATTAAAACAATACCCCAAACCCAAAAGACTGAAGAGCTTACTCTCTTCTTCAAATGTTTAAAAACAAGCACAAAGTTTGCAGAGAGAGGCCTGAGTAATGGAGGTGGAAAAGACATGTTCAGACATGAGCAAGGCAAACCAAAACAACCAATTAATCAATTAATCAGTCAAGATATGACTCTGTGGAGAAATGCAAAAAACAGGATTATTCCCCAAGGTTAGTCTCTTTCATATCAATGATTTATGTCTTTAAGTAAAATAGACATGAAGTTGAGTTCTCAAATTTGTGGATCCATTTGACAGCCAATGAGTTATGTACATTAATCTAAATTTTCATAGAAGAACATGAGAATCCCCATACAGGATCATGATTTTGGGCACTACAATTCTACAGAGCTAAATGATCCCCTTTGAACTAAAGAAAAGCAGAGGAGGGCTATAATAATCTAGAAATATTGGAAAGATAGAAAAAAATGAAAAAAAAAATCTTGCCCTTGGACTTTGATTAAATTCAGAGTGATGATGATAGCATTTATGATGGTAACATGTATTAGGTTGTCTAGGGACATTTATTATCCCTGCAAATACTACCTAGAGAAGGATAGGATTTTTTCAGATTTGGTGTATTTTCATGATGATTTTGCAGTTCAGGTTTACAATACTAATTAAAAAAAAAAACAAAAAAGAAAAAAAAAAAACCCAAACCAAACCCTGGAATGAACCAAATGGGAAACAGCAGCTAAATGTCAGGATAAACATTATGTCTAGTGATGATACTAGTTTGTGTCATCAGTTATATATGAAAGTGAAGGTTTCTATATGGAGTGGAAAGTTCAATATTTCAATGTATGTTTTACCCCAAACAGATTGAGTTTTATCTCTCTATGTAAATAGATACAGGTGAATCAGAAAGTTAAGATAACCTGCATTCAAAAATCAATTTTATTCTGATATTTTAGCATTACTGAATTGAAGTAGTTTACTTTGTCTTGTCTGTTTTCTGAAATCTAATCCTGATTCTCCATTGTTCTCATATGAATATAGACAGCTTTAAATCCTTGTAGTATCTCACTAGGTATATAAGTTGGGTATCTCAGGAAAGCATTCTTTTTTATTTGAATGTTGTTGAGGTCACAGCATGCACACCATGAACAGGATTAATACAGCATAGCTCTCACTGTCTAAAAGGTATTAAACATAAACTTGTCATTTGTTACACCTTTCATCAGTAGGACCCTCAAAAAGAATAATCATTACTTCCTAAAATATTTATCCAAGACAGGTGGACAAATGACCCCTGGAAGGAACGACCACCCCCCCCCCCCCCCCCCCACACACACACACCCTCTTTTCATTAACTTGATCTACCCACTTATATACAGCTGAAGTTAAACAAAATGTATCTCACACTGGCCATGCAGCCAGGAAGGAAATCTCAGAGTTAGGAAAATGTTGAAACCCAAGTCATACTGATAATTTGCAGCAAAACTAGGAACTAAGGCTAGATACTTCCGTACTCATCTTGGGGTCTAAAGATTGAGTACCTAAACTTACATTTTTCTAGATGTGACTGATTTCTGAATCTGCCCCCAGACGCCCAGGAGACAATAAGCAAAAAGATGCTTAGTTAAACAACAGACTGACTTTCCAAGTTTGAACTTAGAAACTTTTCTTTCAGGCTCATCTGCTACTAACATAAAGCTCTCATTCATGGAAACACGTCCACCTTTCCATGATTAATCTGGTAGGCTCAAGTATCATCATGAATGCACACTAACCATTTCTATTTTTCCAAGAAGGGGGCTACATCTGGGAGATTCATTAAGATTCAAGTGGCTTCCACTAGGTTATTGATTATCATAAGAAAAGTCATTAGCATTATTGAATCCTCTTTGTTATGACAGTAATCAGCAGCTCCTTCCTGGATTACTGGGAGCATTTTTGAAAGGTTTATGGCTTACTCCTGATGTAGATAAATGTTTTTAGAATCCATGGTTTTGCCTTTCATGAATAAAAAGGTGATTGAACAAAGACTGCATTCATCATTCTGTTTATCGCCCTGAAACAACAAGTGTAATTTATAAACCAATAATACTTTTTTGTAGTGTTATACACATGTTCTAAAAGAATGGATCAAATTAATGCAGGCCTAGAAAACAACACCACCACCAGATTAATACATCCAAACCCTTAAGGGATTTGAAAGAATCCAACCAGCACGGTGACTTTGATAAGTGCTTTGAGGTTTTTTTTCTTTTTCTTTTATTTCTTTTCTCCCACATATTTTAAAAATAAAATGTTGGATCTCTTCTAATATTACAACAATTCTCTTAACATTAACAAAGGCAATGAACGCTTATCCCTAAATGATAATTTCAACAGTAACCCTAGGGAGGGGTTGTATACGTATTAAAGAGTCAGTCTAAAGAGGTATATAGTTTAATTTGTCTGGACATGAAGAAAAATCTAGGATCAAACCTAACCCCTTCTCTGCAATCCCCTGAGAAGCATCACTATGTACATCCTACTGCTCCAGAAAGGGGGACTCTGTTTTCCACTTAGCATCCTGAAAAATTCTTAAACCAGAAATAGTACCTGCATCCCGTATTTTACCAGAAGGGATCATTAGGTCACCTACGCAAGGTTTCCAGTATGCCTTGCATCTCTTCCACATTGGATTTCAATCTTTAAGTAACAAACTCTTAACACATAACATTCACTGAGAGCAGTCAGATCTCTGAAGATAAGAGACTTGAGAAATGTCAAAACAAGAAGGTCTACCAGAACAGCGCAGGATCACATCTGTCTCTTATTCCAGAACATATGGTTCCAAGCATTTATCTTGGCAACAAAAATTAAATTGCTTATGTTAGAATTAAATTCCTTCGTTTTTAAAGTCTAACCATCCCATTGCATAAGATTCTGTTTAATTATTCTCCCTTCTGAGAAATTAGATTCTCTTCCAGTGCAGAACTTTGTTAATTTTGGTTTTATCTGACTTTTGTTATGCTTTGGTTGGTAAGAATGAAAGGACTCTGAGAAGCTTACACTTTCCCTTGTGTGATATCAGATAACAGTGAAGTCCCCTTCTTTCTTCCTTTTGGCAAGGTGGCTAAACTCATCTGTATATGCCTCAGTCTGTAAAGTTATTTCTCAGCCCTTTGATGCTGCCTCACATCTCCCTTTGTTACAGATGGTAAACTTTGTATTTTATCCACAGTATCATATGGGATGGATACATCCACCTACTTCATTCCAAATACAGAACAGAAATATATACCGTATATTTCTGCTTTTTCTAAGTCCCTATTTATATTTTTACCATCTGCACCTAGCAGACGTTCCTTTTTATTCATATTATATTTTAAAATACTTTCATAATCTCCATTAGTCAACAGGATTTTTTTCTTTGAATTCCCTTATCTGATGTATACATTATTTAACTACAAATCCATATTTTTACCATATATTTCCCTATTTCCATATTTTTTACCCAGAAATTTAAAAAAGAAAAAAAAAAAAAGTCAAACTTTCATATCTTAATTTAAAGTGGATGACTTGCTATCATAAAATGCTCTTTTTTCAGTTTCTGTGTTTTGGAATCTAACTACTGATGGACGATGTGGAATAGGCTTAAATACCTTCAATGTTTATATTTCTATCTCAGATTTGATTTTTTTTTTCAATAATTATTTGGAAAACCATTTATTTTTTCTTGATTTCAGTAAGACACTACAAAAATATTCAATATAGAAAGATCATGAACTTTAGTACATAGAAGAGGGCTAATGGTCAGGTCAACAAATTATGTTTTGTATTCTATTACGTTAAGATTATGTATTAAATTAATGAAACTAAAATATTTTCTTCTTCCATTGTAAAATAGCTTTAGTTTGGGTTCTTCATTACCCATTAATTCAGACATTTGGGGAAGAGATCCACAGTAGCCATGACTATTTTATTTTTAAAATATAGGTGAAAATTAAGTAGCTGAATTTGGTATCCTAAATGCCATCCTCAGATGCTTCCCATAATGGATGCACAGCTGAAGGATGTGTTCCTTGTGTGACTGTTTGTGAAGGGATTTGTCATAATAAGGAGCCTACAGGCTGGTTTTAATATTTAAGTATGTGCGACTTGATTGTCATAGTATCATTTTCCCTCATTTATGTTGCTTTAAAATCCTCCTGGTAATCCTAGCAAATCTATTAATTGCAAATGCTATACTGTATAATGAGATTATTTTAAGAAGTGGTTTGAAAGAATAAGAGGCAACAAAAAAGCTTTCAAAAATATCTCTCAGAAGGTTGTGCCAAACCTGTGCCAGTAAATTTAAGATTTCCCCAATTCAGATAATCAAGCCAGTGTCTGACATACGTCAGTCTTTAATTAAACTAATTTTGCCACGTCAGTATATCCCTCTTTCAAGATGAATTAAAAATGTAAGAAATGCCCATCTACCAAGATTTAAATACAAAATTTCTCCATTGGCAATAATGGTCTTCCTGTATACACCTCTGGCAAAAAGCTGTGATGTTTTCCTGATCCATTTGGAAATACCTGCAAATACAGTCATGCTTTAGATGCTATATATACAAATAGTAGTTCACTGAATGTTTTGAGTTTTAGATATTTTTGAGGCCAAGTGAAGACTCACCCTGTCCAAAGTCATATAAAGAATGATTCACCCCATTTACATTCACTTGATTAAAATTTCTGGCATCTCTCCAGAATTCGCTGTCCTGGCTCCAGTTTTAGTTAATGGAGAGCAACAGACATATATAGAGGGTGATTCATTCAATGGTAAGAGAGAGGTGTGTAGAAAGAGTTGTCCTGTGCAGTTCCCTCTCTCTCTTCATTGTTCATAACGAGAAATTAAACAGCTGGTTTGGACCAGCTCCTTACTTTTGGATGTCTAAAACTGGGTAAGATCAATGCCATTTCCAATAATTATGAATTTTCTAATAACATATAATGCAATTCCTTTCCTCTGTTGAAGTATATATGCCTAAGAATGTTTAAGTACACTAAATAATTGCATTGTGAAACTCCTTGCTTCAGGATGCAACGGTTATTGCTATTTTATATGTATTACAAAAATGATTGGATATGGTCATAGAAGAGAAATTTACTGAAATCTGTTAGATGCAAAGACACAAGCTCTTGAAGAAAGTTTTCATTCTGAAAATCGTTGTAGCCATAAGAATATTCTGCACAGTTTCACAATATATGTGTTTTATACTTGGAGTCTTTCCTGGGACTAGACTGTTGTACATGTGTGAGATGGGATACTAAGCTCAGTGGTTGCTTGGTCTGTTCCAGTATAGTTACCTGAATGTTCTAAGTTCACGTAAGGTTAAAGTAGTACTACTAATTTTAAATTAGAATTCATAGGCCAGTGGTTTTTATATAAGTCGGAGAAAATAAAAATGCTTTCTATACCCTCCATAACTGGGAACCAGAAAGTGAAACTAACCTGTCTGCTCTGATCGAATGAGGTAAGTGAGGTGCAAAAAGTACAGTACACAAGATTTGTAATAAATGTGGCAGTCTTTGTTTCAGAAAATAAAAGTAAAAAATAAAATATGGGTAAAAGCCTGATTGAAAATTTGGGGTTTTTTTTATACACAAGAGATTTTAAAGGACATTACCACTTCCTATCCTTTGGAACAGCTCCAGACAAAATTAACAGAACTGGCACAATTAACATGAGATGGAGATTTGCTCAAGTATAGCTCTCATAAAATAAGAGAATAATCAGGCCACGATACAAGTAATTGGAAACAAGAATTTTGTTTAAAATAAAGAAAAAAAAAAGATTCTGCAATTTGCTTTCATTCCACTGTAGATGTAAAATAAAACTCCTTAATTTGTTAAAAGAAAAAAAGAAATAAACAAAAATCCCCCAAAACAGTTACATACATGAGGGACATACAGCTTCTAGACCATGCTTTCTTGCCATCACTTGTCAGTAACATTAACTGCTGTCTCTCCTGTTGAACCTGTTCAATTGCATATAAGTAGTTTAGTCTTTGGCAATGTTGATATGGTGGTGTCCTGGTTTCGACTGGGATAAAGTTAATTTTCTTCATAGTAGCTAGCATAGTGCTGTGTTTTGGATTTAGTACTACAAGAATGTTGATAACGCACTGATGTTTTTAGTTGTTGCAAGTAGTGCTCAGACTACTCAAGGACTTTTTGAGCTTATCCTGCTTGGCCAGGAGCATAACAAGCTGGGAGGGAGCACAGCTAGGACAGCTAACCCAAATTGACCAAAGAGCTATTCCATACCATATAATGTCACGCTCGGGAGGAGTTAGTTGGTTGGTTGTGGGGAGAGTGATCGCTGCTTGGGGACTGATAGCAGCTCGGGGGGAGTGATTGCTGCCCGGGATGGTCTGGGCATCATTTGGCGGGTGCTGAGCAATCGCGTTGTGCATCGTTCATTTTGTATATTCTGTATATTCTGTTACCATTCTCATTATTATTATTATTGTTGTTGTTCTTGTTCTTGTTATTATTATTATTTTCCCTTATTAAACTGTCTTTATCTCAGCCCATGGCTCTAACTTTATTTTTCTTTCCTGGTTCTCTCCCCCATCCCACTGAGGCAGGGGGGAGTCAGTGAGTGCTTGCGTGGTGCTTAGTTGCCAGCCCGGTTAAACCACGACAGGTGGCTAGAGTTCTTGTCTACCAGATGAGGGGTGCAGAGATATAGCTACTCAAACCCAAGGAAATCAGGGCTTGTGGCTACACCAAAGGCCCTTCCTCTCAAGAAGTTTTTGTAGAGATTATTTCCCAACAAAACCTGATAAAACTGAGGCACTCTGCAGTCGGCCGAGTACACTCTGCAAGAACTTTTGGCTGCAGGGAAACGAGATTTTCTGAGGAAAAGAGTATATTTCACCATTAAAAAACCTACAGAGAAGCATAAGTTTATTTGTAAATCTGAAATATATTAAAAAATTAGAAGGACAATCAGTTAACTAAATCTGAAATATGCAAGCTGAAACTGTTGGTCTCCTTTACAGCACACGTAACTATAGTTTATAATTCTTCAAGTGTTGTAACTCCAAAAGACAGTGATGGGTACTAAAACTTATGCAATGGCATGAATGGACTGAAGTCTGTTTAGTAACTCTGATTCATTCCCATCAAATATCTAGATGAGGAACAGGCTACTGGTTTCTCTGATGTTTCTATTGTAGTACCCCACAGCAGAGTGAAACTCTGGTCACATTTGCTTTCTATATCACCTATCCTTCCCGTATGAATGCCCTATTCAAAATTACCTAGCCAAAATTTCAAGAGTCTTGAACAAGACTTCCATTAACATTTTTTCCTCAGAAAGTCATATTTTGAATCTCTGTGTTTTCTTCTAAACAATGCTCTGGACACTCTGCTTTATTTAATCACATAGTATTTTTGTCAGTAGGTGTGCAGTACAAATTATAATTTTTTACAACATATTGCATATAAAGATATATATTTAAATCTGGATAGATTTTACCATTGAGTCAACCTTTTTTACAACATTTATGAAGTCAATATGCAGTCTGTATGATTTTCTGAGCATATGTTTGCATATCTTTTATTAGTCAGAAATAATATACGTGCTTTCTGTCCTGTTGGTAAGTTAGAACACAGTTTATTTCATATTTTTGCTGGGTGTGCATCAGTAAATAAATGATATGTTGACATGATCTGGTTTGTCAGATCGGCAATGCACTTAAGCATAGATCTTGCTGTTAAAACCACTGAAGTACACACCTACTCTAACCACATATTTACAGTCCATTGACATTCGGGCATTTTAGTACCACTATGAATTAAAGCACGTACATAAATAGATTTTAAAAAAAAATCAAAAAAGAAAGTTGTCTGTACTTTTGGCTAGCAGAAAAAATGAGAAAGTATTTTCAAGGGTTAATTGTTTTGTCTTGTTTTGTTTTATTTGCTTATAAATGCTATTTGCAGCTTCTAGTGCTCTATTTAAGATCCTTTCACCGTGGCCCAATGAAGTTTACTGATTCATAAAGTATTTATCTTGATATACAATTAATAGTTTTGCTAATTTTCAGTTCATTGTAAACTTGATCCAATGGTATTTAAATCAATTGCTTTTGAAAAAGATTTTTTATTTCCTTGTATAACCAAAAGCAATTCCCCTTGCCTCAAACATTTGAATTTCAAGCTCTGTCAGTGATTGAATTACAGCATTTTACCTCTGTTAACCTAATTTGTGCAGAAAGGATATTTCAGCAAATTTACTAAACCCCCAGTCCCTACAACATATGCATACACAAACTGTAAGTTTCTCAGTTCAATCGGATTAAAATTAGAAAAGTCTCTATTCTTTTTAAACTTCATGCTACCATTTCATCCATTAGGTAAATTACAGCAAGTGCAAGAAATTCTCTGAATTCTCATGTGATTAAAACACCCAGCAGAAAGCTTTCACTTGCATAAACTTTATGCTTAGAAATGAATATATATTTTTAAATGAATAAAAGAAAAAAAGAAGCAGCTTTTTTCCAATGAGAGCTATTAATATTTTATGTCTCGCTGAAGAGCTGCTTCCTTTTCTCTTTCTTCTTGACACCAGAGAGGCTATTAGCTCTTTATTTTTATGTCTCCCTTTTTCTCACCCCTACCGTGCCCCACAACCCAAATAATAACAAAAACAACTTCAATCTGCCTCTTCCTGGTTGGGACACCGTACTTGCTATCTTTCCACTTTATTAACTTAAGCATTAGCTTTTTGAAGCGAGTAAAATTATAAATGACATGTAATCCTATGCTGGGTGGCAGAGGGCTGTTTTCTGAAGCCGTGATTGACTGAGGTGAACAGGGAAAGGGAAAAATTTGTTCTGAGGGTTGCAGAGTGCCAAGTGATATGTCATGGCCTCTGGCAACAAGAGCAGCATTGTATTTATAATCAGTGCAACATGCTGAGAGGGCAAATTAAGCTGCAGGAAGCCCAGCTGTGGCAGTGACATAAGGGGCCATGCTTTACTCCATATCCTTTCACAGATGTTAGCTTGTGCTGGTGCCACAGCTCCAGTGACGTATTTTGGGTCTCTCAGAAAACAGGCTCTTCTCATGGATGAGGAATCACTCTTTCTCAGCTTGTGTGGCATGGATCCTTGTATTTCACCAAGCCTTTTCGTTCTATAAATTCCAATGGCTGTCTACACTTATGAAAACTGTTCCAAAGGAGGTTGGCAGACCCCATAGTAAATTAGGCAGTCTGTTCAACTTGGGCTGGAGTAATAAAATGAAGGCTAGTGCAAGGTCAGATGCAATAAAACAAATGTCAAAATTATGTCGTCAGGAAAATATGGATCTGATGCATCTTTAGGACTTCAGAGATAAATATCTGCTGGTGATGCACTGAAGGGTCAGTGCCTGGATCACACAGACTTTGAAAGAAGGAATGCAGATTTTTTGCACAAGTCCAATTTTTGTAGTTGTAATTTGTATTGGAATGAGTCTGAAGCTTGGATCCACAGTCAGCCCAGTTGTGTTGTTTCTGTTGCACAAGGTAGCATGAATTTTAAACCCTTTGTTCAAAGTTACTTTTAGATCTCCACTTCAATACCTGAGAGACAGGGAAGTGTTGGTGGGACCCAATGCCATACTAGTACCTGCAGAAAGGAAGGCCAGAACTCCAATAAGTTTTAAGGGAACAAAGTGCTGAAAGCCTGTATTTATCCAACCCTAAACTTGTATGTAGGTGGTAGCTGCAAGGGAAGTGACCTCAAAATTTGTTGAAAATCCCAATCTCAAAGAAATTCTTCAGCTCAACCAAAACACATTCAGGTCGGTTAATTTTACATCAATGTGTAGAGATCAATGGCCTCTTAGCTGAGTTTAGAAATCTTGAAGCTGGGGATATCAGACCCAAACTGCATCAAATCCTGCCTCTCTGAGGACCTTTGGAGTTGGACACTTAAAAATATCAGTGATTTCACCAATTACTTGTAAAGAGAGAAACTAAGAGAGGAGAAGAGGAGCATAGCAAAACCATATTTCAAGAAACACTTTAAATGTTATAAAATTAACCCACACAATATAACCAAGCTTGTTTCTTAATATATGTCCATTAAGTGTCTGTTCTTTCTTGTTTATAATATGGATCTAGCAACTGGTTTTGCTTGTGTAGAGTACATGAATTGCAAACATTCATTCAGCTGTAGTTGAAAGAAATGCTTCAACTTGTTCCTGCACCAGAAATGAGGGGTAGCCTCAAATTTTAGCTTAGTGAAGTTATAATCCAGTCTAGATATTGCTTATGTGTCTTGGACCAGGCATTATGGTAACTAGTTGAAAATACGTTTTTTCTTTTGACATTCTCACCAGGCATATGGAGGACAATCAGGGGATCAGGCCCAGCCAACATGGGTTCATGAAAGGCAGGTCCTGCCTGACCAACCTGATTTCCTTCTATGACCAGGTGACCCGCCTGGTAGGTGAGGGAAAGGTTGTGGATGTTGTCTACCTGGACTTCAGCAAAGCCTTCGACACAGTCTCCCATAGCATTCTCCTGGAGAAGCTGGCAGTTCATGGCCGAGATGGATGTACTCTTCACTGGGTAAAAAACTGGCTGGATGGCCCAGAGAGTTGTGGGGAATGGAATTAAATCCAGTTTGTGGCTGTTCACAAGCGGTGTCCCCCAGGGCTCAGTTCTAGGGCCAGTCTTGTTTAATATCTTTATCAATGACCTGGACAAGTGTGTCCTCAGTAAGTTTGTAGATGACACCAAACTGGGTGGGAGTGTTGATCTGCTCGAGGGGAGGAGGGCTCTGCAGAGGGACCTGGCCAGGCTGAATCAATGGGCCCAGGCCAACTGTATGAGGTTCAACAAGGCCAAGTGCTGGGTCCTGCACTTTGGTCACAACAACCCCATGCAGCGCTACAGGCTTGGGGATGAGTGGCTGGAAAGCTGCATGGCAGAAAAAGACCTAGGGGTACTGGTTGACAGCTGGCTGAATATGAGCCAGCAGTGTGCCCAGGTGGCCAAGAAGGCCAACAGCATCCTGGCTTTTATCAGGACTGGTGTGGCCAGTAGGAGTAGGCAAGTGATTGCCCCCTGTACTCAGCACTGGTGAGGCCGCACCTCAAATCCTGTGTTCAGTTTTGGGCCCCTCACTCCAAGAAAGATGTTGCCTTGCTGGAACATGTCCAGAGGAGAGCCACAAAGCTGGTGAGGGTCTGGAGCACAAGTCTTATGAGGAGCAGCTGAGGGAACTGGGGTTATTTAGTCTGGAGAAGAGGCTGAGGGGAGACCTTATTGCCCTCCACAACTGCCTGAAAGGAGGCTGTAGCGAGGTGGGGGTCAACCTCTTCTTCCTGATAACAGATGATAGAACGAGGGGGAATGGTTTGAAGTTGCGCCAGGGCAGGTTTAGGTTGGACATTAGGAAAAATGTCTTCCCCGAAAGGGTTGTCAGGCTCTGGAATGGGCTGCCCAGGGAAGTGGTCGAGTCCCCATCCCTGGAGCTATTTAAAAGAAGTCTAGATGAGGTGCTTAGGGACATGGTTTAGTGGTGGGATGGCAGTGGTAGGTTAACGGTTGGATGTGATGATCATAGAGGTCTTTTCCAACCTACACAATTCTATGATTCTATGATTCTATGATTAAGGTTCTGCAAATAGTGACAGTAAATCAGCAGAGAATCCAAGTGTTTTTTTTTATGTTAAGTATTATTAGCTTTAGTGAAAACAAACAGAAATAAATTTTAAAATTTCTCAAATTAATTGCCAAATTTAATTCTTGCCAAATTTAATTCTTTCCAAATCAGGAGTGAAAACCCTCCAAATTATCAGAATGAGAATATTTAGAGGAAAAATATATGAAACTATCAGGAAATTTTGCAAGGAAAAGTTACATTCTGAGATTCCTTGTGCAAATATCTAGTTTTATTTCAATCATTTAACTCTATGTAGACTTATTGGGATTATTCTTATGGTTCTGATGAAAAGTTTGAATACGAAGATGTTATTCCAAGCTAAGTATTTGCAAGTTTCCTTGGGTTGAATCCAAAATCTTGAAATAACCTTTCTATTTTTATGTTCTTGGACCCTTAAACCCTTGGATTTTTGGCCTTTCAAATTTCTTCATTTTTATATAAACTCCACTGAATTTGTAGCCATCAGCTTGCTGCAAATCAAACATTCATGTTCTGCAGAATATGCACTTTTGAGGCTCCAGAACTTGGTATGATATTTAAATCCCATCCACACTACCCTTTTGTGCTATAATTTTCCTCCTAAGACCTGCCTGAACACATATTCGCATCTCTGAAACACTTAGCTAAAGTACCTTAAGCATGGCTCATTGTTGAACCTGTCAGGGAGTATTTTCTTACAGCATCCATCACGCAACACCTCGGCTATACCAAATCCTAATTGTGCAGATTCTAATCTATCTGCTTCCCGTGCACTGCCTGGGATCAAAATGAACATGGAAGTTTAATCATATCTGAATTCTCAATAACTTAGGTAAGGCAATGTTGTCTTGCATGTCAAACACTTCAGAGAAAATAGAGATCTTATTTTGTCACAGACATCAATTAACTTATTCAGATGACATTTAGCTATCTTCTAAAGTAATTATATGGCTTCCATTAGTGTACAGTTTTAGGTATTCATCTGCACAACAGTTCCAAGAGGCTCCAAGAAACTGTGGCCTAGTTTTATTCCACCTAATTTTATGCATTTGGTTGAGAGACTAAAATAAAAGTTTAGTCACCTTGAGCTCTGCCTTTAGGACAAGACACGGATAGGTGTCTCCAGGCAGTTATTTAGCTCAGAGATGGGGTGAAGCACTCTCTGGAAGTGCCTTTTTCTCCATCAGCCACCAGGGGGAATTAATTACAACGTGAATTAGTCCCTTCTGCAATAGATTGGACGTTTCTGGACCCAGATGACATGTCTAAGCTCAGGATGGAAACAACACAAAAAAACCCCACAACTTTGTTAACTTCTGCTCTGGTTTCTTCTCCTCACATTGTTCTATTGACTCTGTGAGTATTTTTTAAGTTACATTGGATTACTCAATAACTGTGACTGAACTCTATTTAAAAGCCGTGAATAGTTTTCCCATATGATACTGCCTGCTTTGAGAGATCCTATAGTAATCCACAACTTCTTTCCATAAGTAAAAAAGAAATGAACACCTTTCAATGTACTGTTATCTGCCTTTTTTGAATAAATTCAATAAATATATCCATATTAAAAATCTAATAAGAAATGGTAGAGAGTGATGTTGTACAGATGCCTACATGAATAAATATACCAAAAAAGGGATAAAAATCAACAAACACAAAAATCCTGAAGGAAGATGTTTCTTGATGGAAATATGTTTTGATCAATATTATTTATTTTAAATAATGCTGTGATTTGAAGAACTGAAATGAAACAGTCAGCTTACACTATTTCCATTTCAAAGTGACCTTCAAAAAAAATCCATGTATTTTTCAAACACAATAAAAAGGTTGCATAAAAGCTGATGTATATTCCTATTGTATTGTTTAATTTTAATATATTTTTGACATTTTTACTTTTACAATTCCAGTCTGAGTCATTCAATGTTTATACCTTCAGTAATAGTATTTAGAGTGTGCCATCATTCAGAATGGAGAGTCATTTTTCAATGCTGGCGTTTTTGCATAAAAAAAACCAAACTTTTTTTTTTTTTTTTTTTTAATAGCATTCAGAGAAATGTCTGGAACAGGAGGCTAAATTATGTAAAATGAATCAGGGTTTCTCTTATGTCCTGACATAAACTACTGAGATTTGAAGTATACTTTACCACAGTAAAGATTACATGAGATGTTGACCATGCAAGCTAGTCATCTAAGTTGTACGCATTTTTCTCTGTTAATTTCTGAGGTTAAATGATGATCTGCTCAAAACAGTTGTGATCCATAAATGACAGCAATTCTATATTACTAGTATCAATAGACATGTTCTCAAGATAGTTTCAGATTTTTTATTTTATTCTATTTTTAAATGCCATAATTGCTAAGCAAATAACAGCAGCTTCTGGAGAACTAGAATCAAGGCAGTTTATGATTCATTTTGCCAGTGAGAAGTTATAAGGACCTTTATTCATTGTTGGACTATATAGCAGATGATGGATTCATTTGGAACAATTAAATTAGTGGTTGGCAACCTTCAATATTTTTGAGGGTCCCCACAAGTTACTTGTATACTTGTTTTGTTGTTATTTTTTCTTTTTAGAAGTGCACTTTTATTCTTTTAAATGCACAATTAGACATTTAACTTTCAGTCTATCCCAAAAAATTGAGATAAGCTGTGGCAAGCTCCACAACTGGCTATGAATAGTATAATAATTTTTTACAAAGCCCACAGACAACCTGTGGAATTTAGTGCTGTAGGATGCAGTGCATGTAAAAAAAAAAAAAAAAAAAAAAAAAAAAAAAAGGGTGCATAACTTCAAAATGTAAAAGCAGAAATTGAAGGAAGAAAATTCTAATAAGCCTTGTACAACAAAGAAGCCATTTATAGCTCAGAAAGTTCTAGTGCACACAAAACATTGAAGTCTTGGAGAACATATCAGGAAAATGTTTGTCATAATCTTATTTGCTTCTCCAGACAGCTGCAGTTGGTCAGCACCCAAACCAGGACATTGGGCTAGATATACCTTGGTGTGACCTGCTCTGGCTTCTCTTCTGTTCATTCTTCTGCTCACTACTTGAAGGGAACAGAGATCAGACCTTTGCTCATTCACACCTTGGCCTCTCTGCTGTGACTGCCCACAGAGGTCTCAATTAATAGCAATTTCAGTGATAACTTGAGTGATGGGCTCCCTGAGGGCTGAATTCTCTACTGATCAAAGTCATCATTGCTCCATTAACTACAACACAGCAATGCCAATTTATACCAGGAGTGAGTAAAGCCCCGAGTTATTGAAACAGGTCTGTAATCACTACATTCATTTTAAATAGGGTAGCAGGAGGCCACTGGGATCAGAGAACAACAGCATTTGTTATCAGCTGTTGTGCAGGAAGAGGTTGAGGGCTGCACCTTTGAGTAGAAATGGCATTTTCTCAACTTATTCAAATGACATAGAACTATCAGTGGGAGTGAGAAGAGAGTTTCATGAAGAAAAGACAGATTTCTGTAAAAGTTTGTTTAAAATAAACAAGCAAACTATTATCAGGTGAAAATAACAAAGAAAGAAACAGGTTTTAGTATTCCATTATAGTTAAAACTGACCACATTTGCATAAAGGTAAATGGGTAACCAATTAGATGAAATCTTTTACAGTCAGGTTTTTTGCAATATTTCCTGATATGCCTTTGATTTTTTTTTTTTTGCTTTTCAGTAGGAAATAAATAGTGTAAATAGCAAGTTGTGGGGGTTTTTTTCTCTTGAAAAATAATGCTGAAGGAATTGTTTTGCAGTTGAAAATTAATGTAACCCATTATGTCCAGGAAATTTCTTCAATATATTACTTGCCAAATCTTTGGTCCTCATGAAGAAAATAATTTTAATTTATCTCATTTTTCATTACTGAGCCAATGATTGTTTAACCTAAAGTGCCATTGTGACTAAGTAGAGAAATATCAGGGTTCTTGGTCATTTTATTGGAGCTCAGCTATTAAGTCCACTAGGTTAGCACCGAGAATCACAAAAATTGCTGCTTCAGAAGCAAAAAGTCCTGGAGAATGTAACAGAGGATGAAAACATTTCATTTGGCTTTTTTTTGTACTACTTTAGGACATAAATAGAAAAATATTTCTTTGCCATAAAACTCAGAAAGGTGGAGAAAAACAAGCTATAGAAAAGTTACAATTTTCAATTAAATGTTATAAATGTTTGGAGTTAATTTCTTACATGTTTATGTATTTTTTAGCCTTTGTCTAAACCCATTTTTATTGCTTTGTTGTTACATACTTGTCATAAAGGTCTTACAATCCATAAGTGAAAATATGGTCCTGATGTTACCACCTGAGACACTGTAACGTATTGTTGATTTAATGTACACGGTTAGTATTTCCAAATTTCCATTGAGGATTTAGATTAATGCCTTCTACTAAGTTATGTGGCTGAGGTCCTACTGTAGGCACACATGCTTGTATTCAATCTTAAGTGCTTTTAGCTCTTTCACTCCAATCAACAGCTCAGAGCTACAAGTCAAGCCAATTGACAATTCTGACCTGCAATTTTTGCCAATACTCTGAAATCCACCTATGGAAATTTAGCTCTTCTGCCAAGGTAGTTATGAAAAAGATTCAGCCTTCCATCAGTTGTATTATGATAAAAATTCAAAAGCACACATTATAGGAATAGCACCATAGCCCAAATCAGAGGTAGAGTCCCTTTGGAGTTGCCTTTTGCCAACTTAGCTAAAAGTTAAACACTTAAAGCAGCAGAACTGTATTATTTATTTCAAAAACTTTGGAACTGAAAAAATGTAACATTTTCATAATGTCTAAGTGACAAGGGACAATTTTTGCTTGTGGTTCTAGATGGATTTTTAAAATTCAAACTGATAAGAACAGAAAAAACCTCAAGGAAAAGGTTGATCTAGAAATGAAACATTTACAAATGATCCAGTTAAACATTCTGATTTATTCCAGAAGTGCTGAATAATCTAGTTTTGTGAGTTGCACATTTTCTTGCAACTCAGTGTGGAAAAAAATTGGGAATGGTAGCTCAAAAATATTTTCAAGGCTCTTTCTTACCCAACTCTGTCCATTAGGTGTAGAGGGTTTAAGGATGCGACTCTTCTCTGTCTTTGCAGTCTACCTGTACAACAGAGAAAGAGTCTGCTTGTTAGAGAGCCTTCCCAACGTGTTGTTCAGCTATTGTGCACAGCATGAGAAAACCTAAAAGGAAGCCCAAGTACTATTGGAGTAGATTGGATTTAACAAGTGTCATAACAATGTTAAACTCGGATACAAGCAGAAAATTATTTCAAGAAAGGGTGAAAAAGTCATCTTCACATTTGAAAAAGGATTTTGGGTGTCTGGGAGATTTACTAGAGTATGATACATCCACCCCAATGTTAGGAACAGAATCTTTTGCTGATCTTCAGGGCAGCACTAATATGAAGAGGACTATCTAGGCTTGTTCTGGACTCTACCTTGCCCAAAGGCCTCATATATCTTGGGGAGAAATCTTGTGGAGATGATATAGGCCACAATCTTTTTACTGCTTTTCACCGTTAGCTGGAAATAATTGTTGTACTCATCAAAAGAAATCAATATCATATCTAAAATGAATAAAATTAATTAAAAATAAGATATTTTAAACATAGGAGAGAAAGAGATAAAGAGCACATATTCATGTTTTCTCCATGCCCTGCTGAAAATAAATAGGCAAATTTTAATGAATATATACATGAAATATGAGCAGGAAAAAACAAGAAAATCTATGAGTGAGAAAAAGAGAAAGGGAGAGAAAGCAAATATGCCTAAACAGTTGATGCAGACTTTCAAGGCCAAAAAGGAATTTAACAGCCTTTCAGAATAGAAACTGTGATGAAATTTGATCTTTAACCACACTAAATCTTAGGGGTGCTTTTCTATAATAAGAGCAAGAAAATGCAAATGAATTTGTCAGATGAAAATCTTTGATTATACAATGCATTAGTCAGATCCACACTCAGATTACAGCGATCAGTTCTGGTCATCGCATTACAACATAAAATACTGAAACACTTGACAAGGTAAAGAGACAGGAGATGAGTTTGATCTTAGGCTGTGATTATATTGTATTAATGACTTCCTGTCCTATTACTGGTTTCTGTATCTTATTAGAGAATCACCAATTTCTAACTAAGAAGGCAGCCAAAGGAAACACAATTTTAGAAATTGTTATTATTATTGCCTTTTTAGCATTCCATTTCATAAGCTGTATATTCCATCCTTATTTAAAGAAAAGGACATTAAATTAGGCTGTATATGCCAATTGGATAGTGTGATTCACTGATCAATAAACCTAAACAATAGCAGAGCGTTACATATACAAGACATTCAATCAAAATATCCCACGCTGAATCCCAGGAAGAAGCCGTGCACAGATGAAATAGAAGGCAGACTTTAAAAATGAAGGCAGTGTGCCAAG
The DNA here is from genome assembly GCA_017310255.1 of Butorides virescens. NCBI lineage: Eukaryota > Metazoa > Chordata > Aves > Pelecaniformes > Ardeidae > Butorides > Butorides virescens. The sequence continues at coordinate 34,845 of JADKXX010005995.1, read as the reverse complement.
AACATAATTTCATTCCCTGATAGAGTTATACTGAGTGACTTGGTTAGTAAGTCTAGGCAAGTCACAATGTGAAATGTGTAGTGGCCAAACTGTTCTTATCTGTGATCCTGCCACATTGTCATTCCTCTGAAATTGACCTATTAAGAGAAAAGAAATAGATCATGGGGACAGTGTGGCATGAGACATACCCTAAGTCAAAGGTAGCCAAAAAAATATTTAGTGCCATAAGGATTTTTTACTGCTGATTGAGAGGACCAGTGTTACCCCATGAGAAAAAAAGTAGGCAGCATAAGACAGCTTTGTGTTAGCAGGAGTTACTCGGCCCACCTTTGAGAACCTGCTCTGCATTAAAGCTCCACATGCTGTGGTTCTCCTCACCTTGGAAGCTCTGAGTAAGAAAAATCTCAGGACTAAGCCAGAAAACTAACATTCAGGGTCTTCAGCTCCACTGCCCTTTCTGTGGTCAATCTCCTGCTCCTTTCTACCCTTTAATGTTGCAAGAAGATCCTTGTAGCACTCATATGTTCAGGCACTAATATGCTAGCCAGATAAATAAATACAAAGAAACAGATGAGCTTACTTATTTATACTCTTCCTGTTACCAAAAAAATGGATTTAGCTAGCTAAAGCTCAGCTTTTTGTAGCAGCGGGGAAATGATTTTTCTAGGACCACTTGATGAAGTTAGCATACATACCAGCTAAAGTAAGTTTTTCTTTAGTTCTGGAGGCCGTGGTTCAGAGTTCAGTGACAACACAGATAATGGTCAGTGACATAGTGAACCACGAATGGAAATCTGTCTTACCTACAGGAGTGAGGGATTGACCTCTTGTAACCAAAAGATCTCCCAGTCAAAGAAATGACAGTGCACCAGCATATATTTACCAAGAGTACTGTAGCCTTCTACATGGGAACCTTCCATTTCAAGCGACATGAAAAAGCTCATCTATGTTGTAGGTCCATCAAACATTAGTCCACTCAGTATCCATGAAGTCAGTGCATTAGCCCTTTTCTTACTCTAGCTAAACTTAGTAGATTATATTATTCCTATTATTATTATTATTATTATTATTATTATTATTATTATACATTACAGTCCTGGTTGTTGTCATTGTTCTTTTGTCTGTTTTTGTTTTTCCTTCACTTGCTGAATGACAGCAGAGTTTTGCAATAACAGCTGAAAAATATCCTGGTTTGGAAATGTCATATTTCACATATTATTTCTGAGGGTGTTACATTTTGAGATTTCTTTTCTGGGGAAAATCATAATTCATTGTCTTACCAGGGAAAGGGGGAAAAAAAAATCCCACAAAGGTAGGAGAAACAACAGGCAGCAAGCAGTATGGTGGATGTTTAAAATCCATTTAAAGTGTAATAATTCTTTCAGGTTTAATTTATAGTCACCTCTGTGTTTTGAATTATATAGGACTAGGCCGTCACAGCCATATTTAAATTCACAGGGAAGTGTGTTTAGGGGGAAGAAGGAGTAAACCCATTGCCCTGTTTAGTGTTGCTGCACTTGTAGACTGGATTACAGCAGTCGCTCACCCAATATTACATCGAACTGAGAAGCCGTCTTGGCTCCAGCCTTAACTTATTTATCACCCAGAGACTCTGTCCAAGCACAAAGCAGTAACTAAGCTCTGTGAGGGAACTTTCTGCCTTAGAGTGGTAGGCAATAGGAAATGATAATGCCTATCCAGCCTTCAGTGACTTCTGCAGTTTCTTCCTTGGTTAGTGCAGTGGCATGCTGCTCCTCAGAGTAGACAGTTACAGGTCCCTAAAATTTTGAGCCAGCTCTATAGCACATAGGTTCTGTGTCTGTGAGCCGCCTCCTGTTGCTTTCTTTTGGCCAGGAGTCCCATTGCAGGCATTTGACTCGTGTGCATAGATGCTGCAAGGCACAACTGAACAGAATACAATCCAATAAAACAACAAAACAAACCAAAGAATACAACACTAGGAGAATAAATATTCCATGGAACTCGTGCCAAGGTTACATGTTTAACAGTTTTCCACTTTACTGTCAATCATTTGAATCTCTTAGAGTGAGGGCAGACATTTTTATAGCACTTTCTGTTTAGCATTGGGCATTTGAAGTGGCACAGCAGAAAGGAAGGCAAGTTTTCAGCTATAAATTGTGTTTTGCAATGCGAAAGCTGCATAATAATGAATGATATAAGTTTTTTTCAATTTCCATTTTTCTTCTTTACCCAAGAAAGGACCAAATCATTCTGAAAACACATTAGAAGTCAATGACAAAGTAATAGAAAATGCTGACATTTGGAAATATCTTTCTGAGAAAGTTCTCTAAGTGCTAGTTTTCAGAATCTATTCCACCCATGCAGATAAACCTGGAGGCAAGGAGCACAGGTGATGTCCTTCATACTGACTGAAAACTCAAATCTCATTAATATGAAAAGAGCAGTGGCTAAAATATTTTTTTCATCACCACCATTTTTTATTTACTATTATTATTATTGATAATAACTATCAGCGATATCTTCACATTTATACAGTGACTTTTCTCTCAGAAAGTCCCAGTGCCTGGGCACCAGAATCACTTCCCTAATCATGGGGATGCAGCCTTGATTTTTGTCTGTGACCTGTGATGCTGCATAGCAAACAAGGAGATAAATCCCATGAATACTAAAGCATTTTGTGCAATTCAATTTGCTCTTGTGAAGCAAAATCTTCAGTTTCAGGCTTTGGTACAGAGAAATGGAATAGCACAGTTTAACTTGAAGTACTTCAGAAACTTTGTGATAGCAATGGTGTAACTTCCTTCTTAAAAAGTTAAGCTTGACTTAAATACATGTGTACGTTACTTAAGCTGCTATCAAATGAGCCATGTAGTCACGTTATTTATCTATGTCCTCTCCATGTCCTGGAATGAGGGTAGACTCTCCAGGACATCCATAGCCTCAGCCTGAGGTCAACAGATACCCTCTATAGTCATTCTCCACAGAATATACAGGAAGCCAAGCCAAATGAATTATTCAAACACCCAACTTTTAGAGATATAAAACTAGTTTAATTGGGTCTTACCTTAGTCAACATTACAATGTTCAGAATCCTTGTTTATTGATTGCAGGTCATATATAGGATACTTTATATGGATACACACACACACACGTATGTGTGAGTATGTGTGAGTTTATATCTATTTATGCAGAGATTTATAGTGATTATAAGTCTATGAGTCTGAACTATGTGATCTCCCAAGGTCCCTTCCAACCCTTGCCATTCTGTGATTCTTTGATTTAAGAGCAGTGCTTCACACAGATGACTAAATTTGGGAAACCTGAAGCTTGTCACAAGTTTCCAATCTGGTGAAAAATGTATGCAAATCAATGACTAATGGGGAAAAAAAAAAAGTAATCAAAAAGAAACAAAAACCCAACAAAAATCCCCTCAAAACTATAATGTGACAAGAAAAATATATATTTGTAATTATAGGTATGCATTTACTAGCTACGTATAATTGGCTGAAGTATTAAGCATGAACAGCTGAAGTGAAAGTGTAACCTTTTCAGAACTTGTATTTTATAATGAAGGCTTTTGCAGAGATTATTGTCTTCATCAGAGATGTTGCTTTTGCTCAAGGAAAAGTATGTGCTTTGTGAAAGAAAAAATCCAAACACAGTAAGGATCTTGAAGCTGAGTGTTGTTTCCATTGAACTGTGATCTTGAGGTTGAAAATAACTTTTACACTGACTTGACTGTAGTTGTCAGATGAACTTCCCATTTTGTAGAAGCACTGGAACATGGGGAAAGACACTAAGAATATCTCTGTGCATGAAGGGAGAGGGCAGGCTGTGTACGGTAGGTTTGCTCTCTTTAGAGGGAAAAAAAAGAAAAGAAAGAATAAACAGAGGTAAAAGTATTAAGCAGAGATAAAAGTACTTATTTTGTTAAAATAACATGCAACTTGAATACATTTTGTTTCAAAACCAGAAAGCTGAATATTCTGGACTTTCTACTACAAGAAAACATTTCCAACAGAAATTTTTATTATCCAGATTCATGTCTGTAGGTACAGATAAAGATGAAAACACACATCTTCAACAGTCAAGTAGCAAAAAAAGAGAAGTAACCAACTCAGCTAACAATCATCACAATGTTTTCTAAATACTGTATAGTTACGAAAATAGGCCACTGGAAAATTCCTATACAAGCAGTTCTTCAGGAGCTAAAAAAGCCTTATTTTAAAAAAAATAAATAATTCATTGACAGCAAGGGTGGAGGAAGGAATCAAGAATGGTGAGGCTGAAGCTAGGGGCAGGATGGTAATTATAGGTATACTTACATTATAAACTGGCACAGCACCCTGACACAGCCTTTTTGAGGTTACCATGGATGTGTTGCCTGAATGTCTACTGTGAGTTCCCAGTAATCCCAGTGAGTGACAGTTCAAAGTACTTATATATAATATATTTAGTACACCTGCACTACTAAGGTAAGCATATCCAGGATTGCTCGTTGGCACTGATATAAAGAGGAATGGAGAAATCATCTTTTGAAAGGCTCTGTAACCTTTCAGAGCAGGGTGTCATGCTAAGATTGCTTACTGAGAGGGAATTCTGTGAAGGAACCCATCCCATGAACATTAATTAAATTCAAGTGTTTGTACATCTGGCACTGCTTAATTTGTTATAGTAGACAAGCTTTAGGACTGTTCTACTAATGCAACAAAAATAGGAATCATTAGAGTTCATGGCTAAATCATGACCTAGATCAAGCCACTCAGGAAAAATTCTTGTTATTGGACATTGGTACAAGAAATGGTGATGAGACCTGTTCAGATTGCAGGAGGGACAATGGAGAGGGAACCATATGTTCCAGCCATTCATTCCATTTTGAGCAGACTTCTTGACAGTAAGTTCAGGTTAAGTGTGATGAGGACTATGTAGAAGAGGAAGAAAAATGGAAGTTTGGAGCCTTGGGGCTTTTTTGCGGTCCAAAGAAAGCTGAAAGAAAGACAAAGAAACAGGAAATCCAGAAAGTACAGAGGGCAGGAAACTGATTTGAGGAAGATGGGTTTTGCCAGAATGAGACATTTCCTGATCAGCTTCATGTCACGATTTAAGGGTTAGAAAGAGCCCCAAATTCACATTGCAAAATTCTTTAAAACTATTTGCTCTGGTAAGAACCAAATGTTATGGCTTGTTGTTGGACAATTTACCAGTAGCTGCTTTCGAACCCAGGAACTATTCAGACAAACAAATTGCAACAAACTAGGAGGGGTAAGAAATAGGAAGAAGAAAATGCAGTTCACAAACAGCACTAGGAACAGGACATATTGTTCTGCTGACTGTTCCTTTAAGCATGGATAATCATGTACAATGAGGTATTCACTTTAAGAGGATTCACCATGTGGAAAATGTTCTTGAAAGGTTTAAACACCGTGAATGATCCAAAACTCATCACAGTGTCATGGGAACAGGGGCAACTTAGAAAGCAGCTGTAAAAAAGGGGGAAGCAAGAGGGAGATAGTAAAGGAGACGAGAGCTTTACAATTTGATGCAGACATGATTAAGGATATTCTGAGTAGGGCTAAACAGCCTTGACTGATGCAGTGAAGGTTAAGCTGTCTTTCGGACAGAGGAAAACATCTTTCATGATGTTCTCTTTGAGTGATTAAAAGTCTGGCTAAGATGGGGTGGCTGCAGTTATGAGAAGTGAAAACTCCCAGGAGGAAAACTAGCAAAATAATTTGTGCTATTTAGGAGAGGTCCTGAGGAGGAGATGCAAATGATTTCCAATGTGAATAGATCATAAAGCTCCCTGAAAGTGACAAGTACATTTCAATTAAATACATTCCCTTCTCCAACATTTTTCTCCCCTCTCTCTTCTCCCTCTTTTTTTAATCCTCTCTTTTTTTCTCCCTCCTCCCCCCACCCCCTCTTATTTTCTTTCCTTCTCTATGTGAAGTCAGACTGGGCACAATCAAGCATGACAGCAGCGGTCCTGTGCAGAAGCCAGAGACAGTGAGGAGAGGAGCACTATGAAGTGAGTCCATTAACTTGCCTAACTAAGGATGCTCAACTGGCACTCAGAAGACACTACTTTTCATGACCACCTATGCTTGAGGCAGTCATCACTTGTGTCAGGAAGATATATTTCATATTTTTTGCATAGATTGTTTCTCCTCAGCTGGGCTGGGTTGGGAGGAATTTTTTGCATCCTCTTTGAAAGTAAAAAAACATCCTGTTATTTTAAAATCAGATTCCTGGCCTAGGAAACTCTAGATCAATTGGTCTAGAGTTGATAGTGAGTAAGGTTTTAGAATATACTTTGAAAAAAAAAATTAAAGATAGAAAGATAAAAAAGATAAAATAGATGGGTTTGTCAAGTAGGTTTCAAAAAGACTGTAATGTGAGTTTGGGGATCTTTCTACCTCTTAAATCATGACATGAAGCTGATCAGAAAATGTTCCGTTCTGGCAAAACCTGCCAAACTGAACTGATGCAATTCCATGATAAGAAAACTGATTTTCTAGACAAGTGAAATTTAATAGATCTAATCTGCCTGGAGTTCAAGAAAACATTTAATATGGTCCATGCTAGAAATTAGTATTGAAGCTAGAAGGGATGGGGATTAGTTGAGGAGTTAGCTGAGAAACTATAAAAATGTAAGGAGCTGTCTGGTGAATTATTGGGGAAGCAGAACACTATTCTTGATCAGATATGCTAGAACCACTGTTCCCTTTTCATTACTTGGAAACAGGAGTAAGTTATTTCAGACTGTTAGTGACACAAAGCCAGACACAGTGTTCACATTTATGAACACAGAATCTGGGTACTGCAGAAAAGGAGCAGACTGAGGAATTAAGTACTTGAACTAGAAAGAATTACATTAGGAAAAGTACAGTGTCTTGTACTGAGGCACAAATCCTCTCATTTGTGCTGTATGTTCAAAGTTCTTGAACTGGGTATAACAGAAGGAAGAAACAAGAGGATATAAACTGTGCATATTAGCCAATCAGAAGATGTTGATCACCAGAGTGAGGTGCCCATAATAATAACAATAATAAGACTTCCAATCAAAGGAGCTGTTGTGGTTTAACCAGGCAAGCAGCTAAACACCACACAGCCACTCACTCACTCCCACTGCTTCCCCCTCCCCAGTGGGATGGGGAAGAGAACCAGAAAAAAGTAAAACCCATGGGCTGAGATAAAGACAGTTTAAAAAACAGCAGAGGAAAAAAATAGTAACAGAATATGCAAGACATATATTGCACAATGCAATTACTGACCGCCCGCTGACCAATGCCCAGCCCATCCTTGAGCAGCAATCGCTCTTCCCTGTCCAACTCCCCATGAGCACGACGTCATATGGTCTGGAATAGTCCTTTGGCCAGCTGGGGTCAGCTGTCCTGGCTGTGCCCCCTCCCCGGTTCTTGTGCCCCTGGCAGAGCAGGGGAAGCTGAAAAAGTCCTTGACTGGTGTGAGCACTGCTTAAGAACAACTACACCATCAGTGAGTTATCAATGTTCTTCTGGTACTAAATCCAAACCACAGCACTATGCCAGCTATTAGGAAGAAAATTAACTTTATCCCAGCCAAAACCAGGACAGTAAGCATGACTGTAATTTTACAAGTCAATTGGTGACTTCAAGCAGTGTCCCCCATTCTGGTTTGAAAAAGGTGTTAGGAAAAATCAGTTTAGATTGGACTAGAGCAATTATTTGGGAGTGAGGAATCCATTCTTTGAGAGAGGAGTAAGACAGCTTGTCTGGTTTAACCTGGGAAAATAAGAGCTGAAAAAAAGGTATACTTTTTCTCTATAAATACATTGAAGTGAGAATACTGGGGCTGTCAAGGAGAAGTTATGCAAGCTAGAGCCAGTGTTGCTACAGTTAAATGTTCATATTAATTTATTCATAAACAGCAAGGCTGAAGATTAACCTTCCAGGAGGAGAAACAAGATTCCTCAGCATGAATGGCTGCAGAGAGTTGGGATTATGAACCTGAAGTTTCCTACCTCCGCATAGGATAACCTCAGCCCTGATAACTTGTGATAAATGATCTGTCTGTTACCAATAGCTTACTTAGCTGGTACATTACACCTTTAATGTCTTGTAGCTAGTGGACCCTCACAGGAAAGAAGCTAGACAGCAGCATGTTACCATGTTAGTAGACAGTCAGTGTTTCTTCTTGAAGCTGTGTATATGAGCTTACGGACGAATATTCACCCTGAGACAACTCATTGTAACCACCTGTCTTCACTCACCCGGCACTGTTACCACACCTGCAGACAGCTTCTGGAAGTTAAATTTGTAATTGTTACATACTGCATATAAACAGCTGGACCCCCTTCCTCTGCTCTATTCTGAAGCTATGAAATCACAAGGATGTTACACTGGCTTTGAATCATTTGTCATCAGTTAGCAAAAGAAAAAGATAAAGTGGAGAAGCTGAGACACAAAACTGAGACACACTCATGCTGTAGAAGTCATAGGGAATGGAAAAAAAAAATATTTCCATCAAACTGAGGAAAAAAAAGAAAAAAAAATGACAAATGAAGGTTTCCTTCATCTTTACCTTAGGGAATAATCTCCATGCTAGTGATTTCAGTCTATGAACTTTTTGGGGATAAGAAACTAGTCAAACACACAGGTTCAAGTCTCTGTTTCTTTTCAGCCTTCCTGTGTGACTCCAGGCAAAGTAAGGTACAAAGTGAACCTGTTGGACCATCCAACTTCAGCACTGGGCTGCCTTTGATAAATCTCATGCCTCTTTTCAGCAAAGTGATTCATAAGCTAGGTGTCAGGTCTGCAGACTACCAGTGCAAGGACTTTACAGGTAACAACTTACAAAGCCCATGCGCTAAGCAGGCAACAGAGCAGAGCAAGTCAACAGGCAAAAATAACTCCAGGAATGTATCTGAACTCTCTTCCCTCTCTAAGGTGAAAAATGTCGGAATTAACACTTCACATCAGTAATCGGTCCAAGATCAGAAGACTGGGATATCTCCTGATAGAAGATGGCCGATGGAGAACATGGCGCATTGGTACAGTTTGTCTCCTACCACAAGATAAAAGCCCACAGCTAGTCAGCACAAAGCACCACACAGACCAATAAAGACTTCTGTTAAATCCTGCTCAAAGGGTATTGATGAATGATCTTTGCATTCTTAGGCCTTATACTGGATGAACTGTTAACTACAATTCTAACTTTAGGCCGTATCTGTTATCTTCTACAGGTGGGATAGAACCAGCCTCAAGCTGTCACTTGTCTGCTCCAACTTGAAACAAGTGGGTTATGTGCCCTCACCTGATCTACACTGAACTTGTACTACTGCATAAAGAAGGAGGTACAGGCATTAAAGACAGTGGAACTATCAGCCTCAAAACAGATAAGTTTTTGGAGGTGGCAATGACACAATTTTTGCATGCTCACCTTTTGGCTAATGAACACACACAGAGTATGGGATGCCAAAAAGACAATTCAGAGTGAGCATAACTCTATTTTATGCTACACTGTTTATAACACCCCCAAATTATAAACCCCCAGATTCTAGAAATAAGCCAATGCTGGAGAAGTCTGGATTCCTTTCTTTATCTTGGGCACATAAATCCTTTTCTGATAGTGGAAAGCATTTCAGCCCTAGTCTCCTCGCACTTCAGCCCTTTACTTAGAAGTGTAGAAGAAAAAACACCCTACTTCATAAAGATGTTGTGCAGAGAAGTATATAAATTATTGAGATCTGTTCTGATACAGAGAGGTCATATATGTCTGTGTGTCTGCATCAGAGGTAGCTAGCTAGAATTGATTGCTACATGAATAAACATTTACAGCTTCAGGCCCTGCAACAGTAATGTCCCCTCTCTCATCTCATCTCTGAGTTTCTAAACAGTCATGTCCTGCACGACTCTTTGCAGACTGCATATTGGAAAGGGCAAACTCTTGCTATTCTTCTGTGCTGTACACTAAGCCCTTTCTGCCCCCATTACAGTTTGATCTTTTACAAGGTTATCCTGCTATGAATTATAGGATGTAATTAAGGAAGATGGTTTTAATCCTTCTCTTTGTAAATGTACAATCTATTTATACAAGAATCAGCCACATGATATTGTGAATTTTGTACAGTCTATAGATGAGGGTGACCAAACTAATTTCGCTGGATAGAATAAATCCTCCTTACCTTCACCCTTCAAACTGAACTTGATCCAAACTTCTTTTTCTCCAATTTAGAAAAAGCTTTATTCATTTTTAAGTTTCATTTTCATGTGAAAATTCTGTGAAATAGATTGTTCTCATGGTATTTTCAACCATAACTTGAAGTAGAAAGTACCAGAAATATAATGAGGAAACTCACTCCTACAATGGTTTCCAGGCAAGCTTGCCTGGAGAAATTAAAGAATTAAATTCAGGCAAGATTTCTGGGAGAGCCCAGAAATTAAATGGTTCACTTTAACAGATAACTACAAAGGTCTGAGCAAGACATAAAATAAGAGGTTACACCAGAAAACATAAATCATTGGCCTTTTAAGCAAAGCATAACGGAGCTAATCTAATTTGAAAGACTTCAGATAGTGGCACTAGTTGTGCCTAGATTGCTGAGCAAGGGCATTCTGCTGTGCTCTACACCATTCTGTCCCTGAGTGCACACACTGAGGGACACATTGCAGAGTTTCTATAGTCAATCTATACCTGCCCTGTGTTGGGGTTTTATTCCATGGAAACTAAGGCACCAGGGGGGGATGCCACATGCCCTAGCTTCATCCTGACAAGCAGTCAGTGTACAGTCAAAGTGTGCACTTCAGCACACTTCCTTCATTCTCCAGTTTATATAGACATGGCAGTAACACCTTAACAAAACTTCTAGCTTCTTCCAGTAACATTTCAAAACATCATCCCCATGCTAGGCATTATCAAACTATGAGAAGAAAGAACTGTGACCCTAGAACTTCAGTTTGACATAAGAAAAGGGTAATGTTAAGATTGAAGCAGAGCAGTGGGAAGTGGCTTTGTATCCTAGCCTTGGCATCTTGCACAGACCATTCAACAGCTCTGTTTGCATCTATTGTATGTGTTATTCTTTGCTACCTGCACTACTACACAATGACGAGGGCTGGGAGTGCCCAGGCCTTCAGCAGTGTAGGTCTTTAGCTAGGGCTGCAGTCATCCCATCTCTGATATAGACTGGAGTGCAGAATGATTTGTAAAATACACATTACAATGCTACACATTTCCTCAGATCAAAGAAATTTGTCCAGGGTCTCCAACACCCTCAGATACCACTATATGACAGACTGAATCTGAAGGTTTGTGCAGCTATAAGCTGTTGTACTCCTGCTAAAGCCTTGACAGAGAACATCTACGGACAGGGACGGGTTGGCTGGGGACTGATAGACTACTGGTGAATGCTAAAAAACTACTGGAGCAGGGAAGGGTGATATAGTGACCTCTGCATAGCTAAATCCTATAGAAATTAATTCTGGGATAACTCCAGAGAGGCGCTATTGATTCTGACAGAATTATTCTGGATGCATAGCCATGAATCCAAAAGCACAAATTGGCCTGACATGTAATCTGCTTTGGGATGAAAGGCACTATTTAAATGGAAGATGCTATTATTATTATTATTTCCCTTCTAGGGCTAGCAAAGCCCATAGCTTTCATCTTCAAGCAGAAGGGGAGCGTGGAAAGAGAGTGAACTTTTTTTTCTTTAATTATATTAAAAATAAATAAACAGGACATAAGGATGCCATTCAAAATAAATGTCAGTGCAAAAGTGAAGAAAAAAAAAAAAAAAAAGGAAAAAGGAAAGGGAAAAAAACAGAAACAAGAAACCAAGCAAAACTGAAGTAGAGTTGACCTCAAAGGAGCTGAAATTGAGTTAAAGTTTACTACTGAAGTCAGGTTTCCCTTGGGGGGTATGCTGCCATTTAAGCTATTTCTTCTCTTTTACTTGCACAGTATAATTCCCCTAATACAGAGCTATAGGTCAAAAAAGAATTCTACTACAGCTGGGCTCCAATTTCCATTTACTAGCAAGAAAAACCTCCCCTTGTATAAAACAACTTAGTATTATTTTGTGGAAGAATTGCCTCCTAAATACTACCTTACGGAAGAAGAACATAACCTGTATCCTGGTAGTCTGAAGCAAAAGCTTCTTCTTCAGTGCACTAGCTCTTGACAGATTATTCTCCGGAGTCTGCTACTGACTCACTGTGTGCCTCTTCCTCTGCATTTCATGCTTTAAAAAGGTGTTCTCAGTGTATCCAGTTAATTTTTAGAAAGTGGTTGTTATTTTTATTTTATCTTCACCTTTTCTTGAATTATTTCTCTCTCTCCTTCTCCTCTCTCCCTTCACCTACAGTCATACACAAAAACATTCCTTCCATTGAGATGAAAACCCACGCAGACTGACGACTTATTTGACTGTGCCAGAGGCATAATTAAGCAGCTTTTAGACCTGACACTAATAATGAAAGAAAGGAGCAAACTGACACCAATCAAACAAACAAACAAAAATACACTGGAAAACTCCACATATATGCTTTCTCTCAGCTATGGTACTTGACAGTGTTATTTGTAACAGCAGGTGATAAGCAAGCTTCAGACAGAAGAGTGATTTTTAAGTTGATGGTGCCCCTTTAAAGACACACAAGGAGACTATACACCCCACTGTGCTGGCATCAAGCTTCATTTTTCCTTGCCTTCCCTGCTCTAAAACCCAGCTTGCTGCTGCCACAGCATAACTCCTGGAAGAGCCTCTTAACATGGAAAGGAGCTAATTTCAGGCTCTGATGTTGCTTGTTGAGGCTGAGAGGGTGTGATCTGTTAGTAAGGAGAAGAGAGGGTTGAGCTAGAGATGGGTTTTGTGCTGTCGAGGGGTGATGAAGGGTTTTTGATATGGAAGCAACAACCCTGAATTCCTTGCACCCCTGAATGAACTTAAGACCAAATGTAAAAGGTGTTTTTATAATCAACCTTTGCTGTGATTCAATACTTGTTGGAAAAGGAATGTTTCTGAAACACTCTACACATGAAACCATTTTGGCTTGTATCTATCTACCTGAAAGCTTAAGTGAATCTCATATGTTTTCTTTTGGGTTGACTTTTTTCTTTTTTAGATAAGATTTCCTTAAAAGGTTTCCATGGGCATGTTGAGCCCCAGAGAGTCTATTTTTTATTTATTTAAAACTAAAGAGCCAGGGTTTCTGTTTCTCAGACTCAGTTTTTTTTCATTACAGCATTTTTTAGTGCTCTGTTATTCCTACTATCTATTGCTTTTTCAGTTTGGCCAACGTATTATTCCAACTGGAGGATCAGAAATCCTGCAGTTCTGAACAGAGGACTACCTAATCATGAAGTCTTGTGCTAAGGACGCAAGAAGGTGACACGAGGACAAAAAAAAAGCATTGCTTACCTTTCTTTCTCCCTCTCTTAAAATCACATGTTCTCAAGGCATTTCAGTATAGGCCTTGGGAAATCAGCAGAAATGCACCACTCTCAAGATCCCTTTTACCTGGAAACCAGCCAGATTTCTAAATCCTGACTGTCCTTGCTATCAGCTTTCTTCTCTGTGTAATGGAGGTGATATTTTCAATGAACTCATGATCGTTCCCAGCAGTCAGGAGGTGATGGGTCCACTGGTTGCCCAGAGCTGGTGGTGCAATAAGCATTCCCCTCCTTCAGCATAAGGTAGGTGGGTTTGGCTGCAGCTGGAATGCTCTGATAGCTGCTAGCTAATGATAGTCCTGCTTGTGTACATTAGATTCTTCCTTGCAACTTTTCTATTTACCTTGGGAAAAGGGGAGAGCTGGAAGAAGGCTTAATTTGATGTTCTGTTTACAATTTACGAAGACATCACTGTATGCATCACAATGCAACAGTATGATTTTACATGTCACTGGCGATCAGATTTACAACTACCAAAGCCACTAGTACTGAGAGGTAAAGCACACACTAAGCACTGGGTTAACTCACCTTCCTGAGACACAGAAAACTTTTCCCCTCCATCTGAGGTTTACACTAATTGAAAGCACAAATCCACTTCTCCTTTTGTTATGCTATCTTGATTATCCAAGAGGACTTGAAACAGGCAAGTAGAAAATTCAAGCCTCTCTACTCTAAAGTCTAAAAGACTTCGAGGTGTACTGCCATTAGAAACTTCAAAATAAAATAGTTAAAAGGCTTCCCATGCTGAGATGATACATCAGGGCAACATGCATGAGGGCAACATAAAGTATCTGGGTAGATTCAAGCTGGTGGTCAAGGTTCAGCGATTAGGTTTGTGCCATATCTGATCTCACATCTGAAGTTTGGGTGAAAAACAGCCTCAACAGCTGGTAAGTCAATATGTGGTTGATATGGGTAGAATCCAAGAACCTTTAGAACTAGGTTTGCTGAAATGATTACTGGACAATCTATAATTTTTTGCAAGGAATCTTACAATAAGACCAGCATGTCTTCTGAAACTTCTGATATTTCTTTTTCCAATACTGGATTTTTAAACATTTTTATGTTTTTCAATATTTGCTATTTTGATCCAAGCTGGTAGTTAGCAGCCAAAACCCACAGTCATATTTTTTGTGAACCTCATCAAATTTCTTAGTTTGAGACTTAGGGCAAAAGTGCTTTTTGCTTGTTGGTTCTTCTCAAAGTTGACACCAAATGAGAATCATAGCTGGAGCACAGGGATTCAAAACATAGACCTGAGAGTGGTTCCTCACACAGCACAGTTATCCTCTGGGGTTCAATGCCACAAACTATTGTAGACATGGAAAGTTTTCATGACTTCAGAAGGCAACAGGGAAAAATACTGAAAGAAAACCACTGAAGACTATGAAATATGGAGATTCCATATTTGACTGTACAGGTCCCAGAGCTGCAACTTATTAAGGCCTCAGAGAGTATGTGGAAGAAGTATCAGTCACTAACTGACTCATTATAGTCTTTCTTAGGTATCCTTTATTGACCTCTATCATGAACAGAACTTCAATCTGATCCAGTAAGTCAGTTCTCCTGTACTTGTATCACCAAGTGGGGAAAAAAAAAGACAGAGACAAAAATTCCTCCAGTTGTGCTTACAGCCTGGGGTAGAAAATGAACCTTGATTTGTTAAGCTGCAACCATGTTCCAAAGCCAAGGAACACCCCTCATTGCTCATGACTCATGCTAACAGACTGATGGAGTCCATACAGCTGCATGGTTGACTGATTTGTCTTTGTCACACAAGAAAAATCAACAAATTCAGCACCTTTGATGTTTTACTAAGGTTCCCAAGCTTTTTAGGTGACCTACTTCCATGTGGTGATTTATGGTTTCCCAATGTAACCAAGTGAAATTTTAGGGGTTTGACTGATTTTCCTTTTACATTTTTGCCTTTCTTTGATCATGAAATTCAGAAAAAAGTCTGTGAGCAGTGACAGGGAGAGGATGAGTGAGAAAGGAAGGTAGGAGCCCCAAGCAGCACCAAAAAGAGTCAGTCCCATTGCTTTGGATCCTCTGACCCCAATCCACCCAGCCTTAACTGTATAGATTTTTGTTGGAAAGGAAAGCAGCAAACAGCTACTTCTTGGCTTCTGTTTGCATGAGCACAAAATAGTCTATGTTGCTCTTTTAAGAGGACCTTGTTTTACAAGGGATTTTAATATAAGCGTCCAACAAGGTCAAAAATAGTGACCCTTTGAAATGAAAAGATTAACATTTTTATAGATAGAATAGGAAAATAGGCAACTTGCAGTAGAGCATGAGAATTCTATCTTGTTTTTTCTTTTTTTTTTTTTTTTTTACAACAAAAAAGGTTTACGGATTGCAAAGAGTAGACTGCCCCATTAAAAAAAAAATAAGTCTTTTACAGTATTTTCCAATTTAAAGCTGCATGCGAGTAGCACTCAGGATCATCCAAGAAAAGCCTGACTCACTAGTTTTTCAATTTAGTTTGTTAATAGCCTGCCTTTCATAAAAGCATCAAGCACAATAACAAAAATACCTAAATCAATAGGATGATGCAGCAATGCCTCACAGAGATGATATTTTTGAAATAAATATATACCATTCAGCCTGGCCTGCTTGACATCAAATTTATGTACTCAATAAGAAAGCATAATTAATGGTCCCAAACTGTATTTTCTTTCACCTATTTCACATCTCAAGAAGCTGAAGGTTTTGTCAAAAAAAAAAAGGGGGGGGGGGGGGGGGGGAAGAATGGAGAAAGTGTTCCATTCATAAATGAAATGAACCCATTAAAAATTACTCTCTCCCCAGCTCCCTACCCATATCTCCTGGGCACTGGTGTGTATTTTATTAAGAAACAGAAGTGTGGAACGTGCTTGCATTTCACAAGGTCTGCGGCCAACTGATTTATCTTTTCTCTTTTCCCCTGCTAACTCCCCGGGTGTTCACTAATTTTGAGGGAACAAAGGAGACAAACTAGGAGCCCCGATTTCCTGTTGATGTTGACACAGCTGTAATAGGGTCCACTCTATCCCTCTGTCCACCATGTGGACCTACAATCAAATTTAATTAGCTACTTTGGTTTTCAGTGTTATCTAAAGAATTCTAGAAATGAAGCAAGGTATCCTGTGTGATTTGGAGAAGGAAAAAGTATTGGGCATGGAACTGCTTTTTGAATCAAAAACAGTTTGGTGCTTAATTGACTAGAAGGGTTTTGCAAGTCTCCCTGTCCAGTGGGGAGGAAACTAAAGGGGGAAAGTGTGTTAACATTGTTTGTCTTCATTCAGCTTAACTGACAGCCTCAGTTAGTGTCAAGTCTGCCTTTTTAAACAAAGGAAAGACATCAGTTAGTCATTGACTGACTAGCAGAAGGGGTTAAAGTATTACTGCCCTCCAAGTCTTTATTTCCTTTCCAAGTGATTGTCTCTCCTGGAGCAAAGTCAGACAAGACGGTCAACTCCTGGCCATACCAAGAGACACTCTGAGTTTCACAGGAGATGCCACATGCCTATACTGTTTCTTTAGGCCAACCACAGAACTGTGAGTTGCAGGGTAGAGCAGAAGGCTTATCCTCCCTTCTCCGTATTCTACTATGGTAGCAGAAGAGTAGGGTTGATAAAGATGGAGGGACAATGATAAGATTCATAAATCATTTCAGTGAGGTTTCCCCTTGCTCTCTGTGACAATTTTTTTGCTTGTGCCCAGCACAATTTCTAGTTTGTTGGTGTGTTTTGTTTTTTTTTTCTGTTTACTGTATCTGCTTATTAATTCCTACTTTAAATTAATATGAAGCTTTTTTAGGCCATGGGTTGACTCATATCCTGTCTAGGTACAGACAAACTTTGCAGTGGAAACTTACCCCTGGTTTAAGAACTGCATAACTAGTGTTCCTGAACAGGTGAAGTAATAGAGGGCTGTGTTAGGAATAATTAGGTTGTTGTGAGGCTACAAGAGATAATTCCAAAAACACCTTTTAAAATTGCTCCTATAAGGATCAGAGGAAATGGCCATGGGGTGTTAAAATACTGATCTAGAACTATCTGAACTCTTTTTTGACCAGGTCACCAAAAACATCAGTTCTAAGGCCAGTACTAGGAAATAGCCAGCAGTGCTCCTGATAGGAAGATAGTAATTTATTACATTATTCTGCTCTTCCAGTCACAATTCTGATGACTGCTTCACTTCGCACTGGAAGCATTTCTGGGAAGTGGACTTGACAAGTTGATCCTCCTATGTTTAAGACAGGAGCCTAAGATTTTAATGCATTCTTTATATACTGTTTTGTGTCCCACATGCTCAGATTTTTGCTGTGTGCTGTCACTCTATGCCATACATCTGTGACAGGTGGAAATCCAAGAGACCCTAAAGGGTGCTATACTCATGAAGTGTCCAAAGTGTGGAATACACAGCAGTAGAAAACAGGAATTAAGAGTAACCTGAAGATGTTAATGTGAAATCTAGCCACTATTAGAGTAATGCAAAGTAACAGTTTGACAGCTAGAAGCTACCTGTCTGTTGATAATAATATTTGCTTATTTCTATTTTTGAATTCTACCTAATCAAACACAATAAATAATCTTACGTTGCATGTGCAATAACAATCTGTTTTAGTCAAGGAAACCTGAAGCACTGAAAAATTCCCCAATCTTTAGTGGAGAAATGGATAACATCTAAGAGGCTTAACTCTTAGTCTTTTCCATGAAGCATGTCACTGGTCTGTATCTTGTGGTCAGAAATCATAACATAAGAAGATAAGTATGCGTTCTGATTCACTTTTCAATCATCCTGAAAAACAAACAAATGGAAAAGCTCAGTATTCCTGGAGGCTTGTGTATGAGGAAAAATTAATCAGAAAAAGAGAAGAAAGAAGGTCTTCAGGATTTAGTCCTAGGTTTTATCACTTAGTAGGTGTTGATTTTTATTTTTTGTCTTTTTCTTCTTCTGTTTCTGCAGCATTGTCCCAATATCTGGTTGATGCCAAACATAGCAACTCATTTGTTATCCTGAATATCTTCTGAGCCAAACTCCACCCATAAATAGGTCTGCACTGACTCATAAATCTCTGTGGCTAGATGACTGAAAATACATGTAGAATCCACCACTGGTTTTGGACATAAGAAATAATGAAAAATGAGGCTTGGTAGTTGCCATATTTTGTAATGAATTGTAGCTAGGGGAAAGAGACAATAGCAACTATCCTGAAACTTGCAAGATTAGATAGTCCTATTTACAAAAGGGCTTATTTATGGTGGAGTGAGATAGTCTTTACTGAATTTTCCTTGTCACATAATGACTTAAAAAGAAACATAGGAACTACCATTAAAAGAAAAACAAAAAAAAAAAGTGATACACTTCTGTATCTCCTACAGAGGGTACAATCAGAGTTTTCATAATAGGTTAAATATTTTCCTTCATCAGGAATAAAAATATCCCATGGAACAATATCAAGTCTGATGAAACTTTGGCTTTGTAGGGGAAATATTTTTATCTCCATACAAACTAGTTTCAATCCCAGAATGGGACATTTAGATTATACTTTTTTCTCCATATTTTATTTCTCTTGCAGCACATATTAAAAATAAATTAGAGACATAACAGCACTATCAAAATGAAACATCTTGCTATCTCAATATAAAGAGTTCAGTTTAACTCTTTTTTTTTTTTCTCTCCCCCCAAAAATCATCATCCTGCAGTCCATTTTGAAATCTTACGGGTTAACTTCAGATAGAATACTGAACAATAATTATACAGCTAAGTGAATAAGTCAGAATAGCATAATATCTGCGGAACTGTGACTGCTAGTTTCAGCTAGCTCTACTAGATATTTCCAATGAAGGTTTAAAACCACAATATAAGAGTCATTAAAATGCTATCAGTTACAGTCACTAAACCATAGTATCTGATGTAGTGCTTTATTTTTCTATGCCATATCTTTCATATTGTGCTGTGGCAAGTGTTGACTTTTTAATTGCAGTTGCAGTATGTCATCTAATTGGGCAATATTGCAGTCAGGAAGATGCTTTCCCTGAATCCAACTGGCAGTTAATTTACACCCAACACAAAACCAGCCTAAGTCCATATTCTTTAAAACATAGAAGGAATGGCAGAAATAGACTCTTACTACAGGCAATCTTGCATTTTCTATGCTTTTATTTGAAAATTAAGACTCCAATTCCTTCATTTTTAAATAAAGGTTTAAGAGTTTGTTCCTACCTTTAAGGAAAAATAAGGTGTTATGTATCAGAAGCTAGTGTTTGTGTCAAAATATGGAGTTGTACGTCTCATCTTCTATTGTAGATTAGCTATTTTACCCAAAACAGAGTGTATTCCAAAAGCCAGTTTAGGCACTGAAATCTGAGAAGGTAGTACAGAGTACTTAATTTCAAGTCTACAGAATATTTAATTTCTATTCGCCTAAATCAAAAGACAGATGAATCAATTCCATCTGAATTTTGAAATTCAAAGTTACAATGGTACCTGACAGAAGCCTAAACACCTGTGAAAATTCTCCATCCTACAAAAGATGAAGTTTTGAAATCCCAGAGAGACTGAATTTGTATGTTCTACACCTATGTGATTTTAACTTTGGGCATAACAGCCAGAAACACGCACATTCTGGGCCTTGAACAGCAGAGAAGGTCAATAATTACAGCAGTCTCTCTTGAAGCAAAAGTGCAGGGTTCTAGTGTGCATCTTTCCTGTCCTGTGAGAGGTCTTTAGTTAATTAGGGAAAGTTTGGGAGTGTTCATCAGAATTAACTGAAAGATGAACTTGAAAGGAATGGTTTAAATACCTTTGTGAATGTCCTGGCTTATAACTTAGGAGGTTTCTGTCAGTTGTGCTTGCAAAAGAAACCAGGTTAACTCACCTGAGGCCACTTAGAGGGATTTTTACCCAGACAGCAGTTTCTGGGGTTCATTCATAACCTTCTCTAGATAAACCTAACTGTGATTTCACTGGTGACCACACAATTCTGGGCGAGAGATCTTGTGATCTTAGCTGTCCATTAAGTTCTCTTGTCTGAGAATGATATGCTAGTTCGGAAGGAACCTCCAGAGGTCATCTAATGCAACCTCCTGTTCAAAGATCCAACTGGATCAGGTTGCTCAAAGCATATAGAATCGTAGAATCGTTTGGTTGGAAAAGACCTCAAAGATCTAGTCAAAACACACCTGTCCACTACTAAATCATATCTCTAAGCACCTTGTCTACCCATCTTAAATATCTCCAGGGATGGTGACTCAACCACTTCCCTGGGCAGCTTGTTCCAATGCCTTGTAACTCTTTCAGTGAAGAATTTTCCTTATATATATATATATATATATATGTATATTATATACACATATAATATGTATTCCTGATATATAAGTAAGCACTAAATATCTTGAAGGAATGACATCCCACAGGCCCCCTGCTTCAGTGTTTGACCAGTCTCACGGTATCAATTTCCTTCCTTATATCTAATTAGAGTTTCAACTTGTGCTTGTTGCTTTTTGGCTTGTACCTCCAGGGGCAACCATAAGATCTCCCTGAGCATTCTCTTCTTCAGGTTGACCAAACCCATGTCATACATAGTGCACTGTAGTCTCCTGACCATCCTGGAGCAGCTCTGCTGGACTTATTTCACTACATCTGTGTCCTTCTTGCATGAGGAAGCAGTACTCCAAGAGACATCTTTCATGTGCCAAATGGAGGTAAATAATTACCATCCCAGGACTGCAAGCTTCACTCTTGCTAATGAAACCCAGTATGCAGCCGGTTTTATCTGTGCAAGGGCATACTACCAGTTCATGTTCAACTTTTTGCCCACCAGGAACCCTCAGCTTCTACAATGCTGCTTTTTATCTAGTCAGCACCCAATCTGTACTGTTGTGGGGAGTTATTTCATCTCATATATGATGGAAAGTCAGGCAGGCCAGTGGCCTCTCCAACAAAGGGCACGGTCCCCCAGAACCCAACCAGGAAATGCAGAGAGGGTCCAGGAAGGGTAACAAGGCTGAGATGACCATCCAGTCATCACCAGACAGGTTCCTAGTGGAGACAGAAATGCAAGAGAAATAAGCAATCCAGGACCAGGATCAGATCTGGAGACAGTAACCAGGGTCAAAATGCTGTCCCATGATTACTGTGAAAGTCCAGAGCTATAAGTCAA
The DNA here is from genome assembly GCA_017310255.1 of Butorides virescens. NCBI lineage: Eukaryota > Metazoa > Chordata > Aves > Pelecaniformes > Ardeidae > Butorides > Butorides virescens. The sequence continues at coordinate 13,280 of JADKXX010005995.1, read as the reverse complement.
GGAATAAGTGGGAAGTCAAGTTTGTAGGTCAGCATGCAGGCAAGGGCTTGTATTAATGGGGTACACAACCAGGCATGAGCATGGTTGTAACACAGTGCAGCATAGCTCAGACAGCTCAGACCAATGTTGAGAGCCCTGGATCAAAAGCAGCTCCCAAGAACAGAGCCCCCCTGCTGGTACTTCACTCAAATCTTTTTTTCACAACAGTCTGACCAAAATTAGGCACCTGAGACATATCAGAGTGCTGTTCTTAAGTGTTGGCAGCCAAACTAAAACGAGAGAGGAGCCCACCCAGGGCACTGCAACTGGTGAACATAATCTGGGAGGTGTTTAGTACAGTCAACATAGAGATTAAGGGTCCAATTTATAAATCACTTGTATATACCACATACTTCCAGGATCCTTGAAAATTACATGCAAATAATTGCCCAGACACCTCCTTGAAATTCACAAGTTTGTGTCTGATTTCCAGAAAACAGTTTTGAAACCTCAGAGTTCTTTGTGGGAGTTTATCTGTGAAATACATCTTTTGAAATTTCTTTAATATTAGTTGAATATCTTACCTACTGGCTATGCTTCAGGGGTGTTTTAATTAGCAAGACAGGTTTTTGTTGCAGTTTTCTTTTTGCCTGTGTCTACAGGCATTTTAGCAGTAACAAATTAGCAGGGAATAACCTGAATTTAGATAAAACCCCCAAATCTGTAGACTTCTTCTTCTCCACTTTACTCTTTAATTCCACAGTACAGTTTGGGAAGTTGAATTAAAGTTTTTCATCACTTAATTGTCTGTCTGTCTACTGTGTCATGGTGACAAATGCAGAACATCCTGGGAGCCCAGCAATTTGCATGATGCAGTGGGATATGAATGATAAGGAACTGTCTGCAGTAGTGTTCACTGCAGCTGAAAGTCCAAACATTAGTAGTTAAACAGAATATATAATCTCAAAGAATAAGTTGTAGCACTGATGATGAGAATAAAAGGTTACAGAGTAAACCCGAATTTGAACTAGTTGAAAGGTTCTATTGTTCCTGGTGTGATACAGAATCCTTTCTAAGCTGAGGCTATTTTAATGAGAATCCTTAAGCCCCACTATAATCACATAACAAGACTAATTCAAAATAACAACCAACCTAATCTAGTGTTTAGTACAATCAACTTAGAGATTAAGGGTCCAATTCATAAATCACTTGCATATACCACCTACTTCCAGAATCCTTGAAAATTACATGCATGCTGTTGCCAATTCACAGAGAAGCTCTTTAAAAACATGGGTCTCCAAATCAATGTCCTCCTGTACTATGGGCAACTTTCAGCTCAGTGCCTCAATCTGTTTATCCAGGTAGTTGACATAATACACAGAAATATCGGAAGCAGAGACAATGATGAGAGGAAAATGTGTGGCAAGTAAGGGAAGGATTTCATTATCGTTAGACAAGCTATACAAATTGATTTTTTTTTCTTTTTATTCCATTGGCAGGACCCCAGAACTGATTGGTGGAATTCCCAGAGGGGAGAAATATAGGACTCACAAAAATGGATCTCCTGGCTCCTGTGACATTATAAAAGTCTGGACATTACAAAGTTGAGAATTGCTGGAAATCTTTTGTGTAGTGCAACTGTGAAACTCACCCCAAAAAATTCAATAGAAGACATCGTAGTTCTGAGCTCTTCCAAGAACTCTAAAACTATTCTCCACAGCTCTCATAAAACCTGTAGAAAAGAGTCACATAAAGTGATCTTAACAATGTAAAAGTTAGTATTAGTAAGTATACCACATCAATGACAGGAAGAACAAAGTTGATTTTGGACATGTGTATTTTTATGCACTCACAGTTCTTGTGTTTGGTACAATGGGCACCAGAAAGAAAGTATCAGGAAAGAATAATGAAAAAAAGAATGGATTTATAAATGTCAAAGATTCTTATCCTAGATTCTATTAACTGTTTTTTTTCCCTCTATTTTTTTTTTTTTAATTCTTTTTTCTTTCCTGTATTTCTTTGTAGGTCAAATTCAAACTCAAGTTCTGTTCTCAAAAATTCTGGTGAAAAGCTGACTCATAACACAAACTTTGACGCCATGCTTAATGAACCATAGTTTCATATGTTCAGGCATCATCTTAAGCCTCTCATTACCAGCTCCCATTTCTCAGTTCCTGTATAACATGTAAATTCTATATTGCTGGGAACAGGGGGCAGAAGGAGAGAAGGGCTAGGGCCTTTGTTTTTGCATTTTTTGTGTGTGAGGAAGTTGAGACCTACTTTAGCTCTTTAACAGAGGTGAAAGGGCCAGTCATCTCTAAGGAACTGTGATGTTTCAAAAATATTTCAGAATGAATACCAGTATAATATAATATTAAAACCCAATCTGAATGAGGATATGGAACTCTATTGAATCATAGAATCACAGAATGATAGAATATCAGGTTGGAAGGGACTTCAGGGATCATCTGGTCTAAACTTGCTTGGCAAAATCACAGTCTAGACAAGATGGCCCAACACCCTGTCTAGCCCATTCCTTAAAAGTGTCCAGTTTGGGGAATCCGTCACTTCCCTGGGGAGATTATTCCAATAGCAGACTGTTCTCTTTGTGAAAAAAAAAAAAAAATATTGGTTTAGTCCTGCTTAACTGCAGCCCCAAAATGCATTATCTATCACAAAATATCACAACAAAAGAAAGGAAAGATTACTGTGAAATGTCTTTCATCAGTGGTCAGCTCTCTCTTTGTTTTCTTTTTTTTTTTTTTTTTTCCCTCCCACTAGACCTTCAGCACACACCCTCCTGCAAGCAGGCATTTCTAACCACAGTCCAAAACTTATTCTATTGAGTGAGATGTGGGGTTAATGACAAGCTTGATATGTTGTGGTTTTGTCTCTCACTGTTTCTTAAAATGCCTGAATTCAGGCTTTCCTCCATTCTGCAGACATACACTTGAGTGCTTTCCACAAGTAAATATTGGTTTAGCCCTAAAACAAAATGTCTTCTCTATATACATTTTGCATAAGTGTATGTTGATAAATAAGCTAGCAAGTGTATGCATTACACATAAGGTATTTTTTAAAGAGGATCTGGATTTTATAGACTGTAAAAAATGGATATTGCTCTATTTATCTTACTGTAGCATCGTAGAAAGGTGATGGCAGGGATTAGAATATTATGCTGCATATACATGCTGGAGCACACTTTTACCTTCCTTCACACAGAGAAACCCAATAACCTACTGTTGTGGTTTAACCCATTAGGCAGCTGAACACCACACAAACGCTTGCTCACTGCCCCCCTCCCTCAGTGGGATGGGGGAGAGAATCAGAAACAAAGGTAAAATCCATGGGCTGAGGTAAAGACAATCTAATAATAGAGAAAAAAAAAAATATACAGAATATACAAAACAAGTGATTCTATGCAATTGCTCACCACCTGCTGACCAATGCCCAGCCTGTCCTGAGCAGTGATTGCTCTTCCCCAGCCAACTTTCCCTGAGCATGACACCATACGGTCTGGAATAGTCCCGTGGCCAGTGGGGGTCAGCTGTCCTGGCTGTGCCCCCTCCCAGTTTCTTGTGCCCCTGGCAGAGCAGGGGAAGCTGAAAAGTCCTTGACTGGTGGAAGCACTGCTCAGCAACAACTAAACCATCAGTGTGTTATCAGCATTCTTCCAGTACTAAATCCAAAACACAGCATTATGCCAGCTGCTAAGAAGGAAGTTAACTCCATCCCAGCTGAAACCAGGACACCTACCTAAAAGAGGGGTAAGAGGGGGGAAAAAGTAAGTGTATAAAATAAGTAGATCATATAGAACAGTGTAAAATAGCTGACATCTGACTAGTAACTTTAAATTCAATTGAATTCAACAGATGGTGTTTCCTCCACTTGTTTATGCATCATAGGAAATATGAAGTCATATAAGAGCTGCCATTTAGGTTTCTAGTCTAGTCATACAGATTTCATTTCTAGAAGTTGCAGTCTAGAACTGAGTCTGTCTGTCAGTACACCTCTAAAACCTGAAGCCATATTTAATGCAGTTACCCCTGTATCATCATTTCTTTCTGGTTTTAAACCACTTACCATAGCAGTATCTTAGGCTGACATAGATCTCTGAAATTGCATAATTATCAATTATGATTATAACACAAATGTATATAGATACCTTTTGGTTTTATCATCTGACAACAGTACAACATTTTGGGTGACTTTCGTCTCATCTAACTTCAGTTATGTTCAGTATAAACCTAGCTGATCCCAGAGATAAAAGATCTTTTTCCAGGAATAATTTATTTTATCCACTTTACAGATCTATTCTCAGATAAATGAATAGCACTGTCTAATTCATTGAGTGACAATCAGTGAAGATGGAGTTTTAATAGGAACTTCTGCAATGTCCACATTTAGTGAACTGAATCCCATCCACTGAAACAAGGCAGTTAGCCAAATTCATCTTCCTCAACTACATGTTGTCTCACTGTGAGCACCTGATCATGTTACTAGTTCAGCTGTGAGATTTTTCTCTAATTAACAGGCCTCATTCTATCTTGCTGAAATGGGAACATGATATTCTCCAGTGGGATCTGTGCTGCTGCACCTCCAAGCACCAGGCAGATCTCATGCAAGCACATAAGCACATCAACTGTTTTCTTAGCTGCTAGTGAGAGGCATGTATTTTGTGGACAGAAGAGAACCTCATACAGTTGAATTACAGAAAGTATAATAGACATAAGGCAGGACAGTAACAAATTCCTCCTATATGAAGCCAGTCTCTGCTAGAACACCTTTTTTTTTTCTTTTTTGTTTTCTTTTTTTTCCCCCCTACTGTCTTCTGAACCACTTTTATGTTCCCTTCTGCTTAAAATATATGACAGATAGGAAACCTGGGTGATGGCAGCTTTTCCTGCTGCTCAGAACCACTGCTTGATTTTGAAGGATCCTCATCAAAGGAGTTAGAAATCAGCCCATCCCAGATTTGACCGAACCATACCTTTATTATTTAAATAAAGTAATTATGATCAATAGCCATATGCAAGATTCCTATCAAGCTGAGGACTGCATATTCACAAAAAAAAAAATAAATATGTCTCCCTGTCTCAAAGAGTTTGTAAGATATTACAGACAGCAGACAGGTAAGCAAAGTATAAGAAAATGATGAGAGAATACCGATTTCCATAATGGGCAATATACTTGCAGCCCTTGGGCAGTGTGACTGTTGTCATGCTTGCTTATTTATTTATTGGTCTTGAAACCAAGAAAGAAGAATAAAGGAGGACTTGTAAAAGGATAAGGAGACAGACTTGTTTAAAAAAGTCCCCTACAGCAGCAAACACCGTTTGAGGAGATTATAATATCGGAGACAGTGAAAGCTTGCTGAGCCAGTGGGCCCAACTACTACCTAAATTTGGCAACCTGGTTTTTGATGTGGATACTTATCCAGTAGCAGAAACGCTCCAAAACTAAGAACCTCTGGCCATAGTCCATCTCTGAAATATCAGGAGTGGATGTAAGGTATCAGGGAAGTGAAAGCATGAATCGATGAATCAAAGTAACATGGAGTGAAGTGATACATGTGTATTGATGAAATTACACGTGGTCCAGTTCTCCCATAAACCCAGCCAGACACAGTTGTAGAGTTATACGTACTTTCCATTTGTCAGAGGGCCATCCATATATTGCCCATGATCCATGCTTTCTCCTCATCCTAACTCAGCATCCTAGCTGATTCAGTCACTTGGCCATAATGGCAGGCAGCAATTTCCCTCTCTCTCCTGCCCTAACCCTTTCTTAGAAAGTAACAGTTTTTCATTTCCTTCCCCAAACTCATGATGCATCTCTTTGACTTGCCAGAATTCACAAAGTTTCACAAACAGATAAGCCATAGACAGACAAGGACTAGAGGTGACGGAGTAGACAGAGTAAAAAAAGTAATGGAGGAGAGGGGAATGAGAAACAGGCAGCAGGTATGGGAATGTCACAGTCTTTAAAAGTGCAAAACACCAGCCTTCAACATCACACTTTCCGGACCTATCCTTGGACACACTGACAGGGAACCCTGGCCTGTAAGGATCCCATCATACCATTTTCCACTCCAATTGTATATATTATCTGTTAGAGGTGTAATCCAAGTTACCCGTTTCTGACATATTCTTTGTCTCTAGTACTTTAAAATATGTTTGGATTTTGGTCCCATTGTGTGTTAGACATTCATCCCAGCTGAAGTTAGGATTGCCTTACCTAACTTCAGTCATTCACATGTGGGGTGTGCTCTCTAGACTAGTCATTTAGTCAACTTCTACAGACGTGAGATAAAATGCATGTCTGTGGCAGATTAACCATGACTTATACACGTCTAAAACAGGTGAGAACCACTCTCTGGAGGTGCCGTGTGTTTCCAGTGACTAGAAGAAACCCACACAAAGAGTTTAGATTAGATTCCTATTTTAAACATCATAAATCTCTTAGCAAGCACTTATAGGTCATTCTTGTACTCTATACGCAATTCAGAGACTGGCTGTGATTAAGAAACAATTGCCAAAAAATGTGTAAAAGGTGAATCTTTTCCCTCTCTTTCTGATTTCCAATCATCCAACTAACCTTGACTCATACAGGTACTGGTATTTTGCATCCCTGGGCCCCTCCCAACTGCAATCTTAACAGCTTCTGTCTCCTGACATTTGTGCCTTGCTGTGCAATGTCGCAAAGGTTTAGCTGCCCCTTAGCACAAGAAAGGAAAATGCAACTGTTCTTGCGTATGAGTGTGCATTACTATTCCTCCAAGGATTGCAATGCTTTAATATTTTTGGATTAACGCATGATCAAACATTGATGAATCATGGTATTTTACTGAAAAGCACAATCCTTAAGTCAACTACCTAATCTAAGAGAAGAAATTAAACTCTAAACCAACATAAACACATTACAAGTCATTAGTGTAATTAAAAAGGAATGTATAATTAAAACATTTGTGTATTTTAGCTCAAATTCATCTGCGGTCGGAAATTTTAATGAACTGTTCATCAAAGAAATCTCTGGAGTCTAAGGATAAGTTTAGCATAACAAGAAATAGAATGTTTTCTTCTCTTCGGCATAGGAAGCTGTGTTCCCACTGGCTTCAAAAACCAAGCTGTCATTGGCTCAAGCAAACTAATAATGATTCTAAATGGTTATGATCGCTTCAATGTTTTAAACTGATGTTATCTTTTTTATCCCCTAAGAATCATGTTTTTCATAATTACTTCTCTTTTGTCCTTTCCTTAAGACAAATGATTTTGTAATTAGTGATGAAGGAACCAGTGATCACTCCAAGACATCTGTCAAGTTGTCATGAAGTATCTGTCCCTGTAGCTATATTTAAACTTTCTGTTTAATAGCCTCTTGCTTTATTTCACCATTACATCTCTGAGGTACCATAAGCAGGATACCCTAATGATCAAGTTCTATAAAACACAGAGCAATTAGATTGTAAGACATATTGCTCCCATGAAAGTCCTTCCTTCTCATAGCGTAGCTACCTCTCTTTCCTCTCCTTTCCCATCCCCCAGCCCCACATATTCACTTGCAGCATTCATTAGCTGTTATTAGACAAGACAACTGTGTCAACAGCTAGCCTAATGTTTGGTCATATTTCTGTCTTTGAAAACTTCTTTCATGCATCTTTTGCATATGCTTGATGGTCTGAAGAACAGCTGCAGGAGTAAAATATCATAACTAATCTATTCAATGTGATCGGAGTTTAGAAGATCTGCACTACCTCCCTAGGTCTACAATTTCTATTCTTTTTTTTCCAGAGTGACCTTAAACTGCTAGTAATACTCTCTTTTTTTCCTGCCCATCCCCAGGGCAGAGATTGTCCCATTTTGAGTGTGTCAAGGCCTATGGGAACCTGTCCCTGGCAGGATTCTCCAAGGACTACAGAACTATACAGAGAGATTCATAATATTACTGTAATGCACATCAAGACAAAGCTAGGATATTACTGTGTATTGTAATATTTATTTCACCCTGGGGTATATTTTCAAGTCCTATATCCCTTAACATAAATCAGCTTGTTGTCCTCTTCCCCATTTTCAGACTCCAGAATATTACTCTTTGTCTTAAGAATGGTACCTTTCCAGAAATTATTCTCTAATGAGGCAGGAGAAAAATGCCTTTGAATATACCCAAGTAAAACAGAGACATTCTGTAACACAGAAATATATTTTAAAATGAAAAAACAAACAATAGTGTGTATACATAGTGACACCAATCAGTGTCATATTACATAGGTAGATAGGTGGATACAGAAATCAGTTGATCATTCAGAAAAGAAAACATTCCAAGTTCATAGGCACTTCTATGTCATGATGATAACAGAGAGATGAAATTGTAGACAGCAAGCTATTTTGCATGCTGTTCATCTAAAACAAACTGAACTTTTCAAAGCACATTCTTTATCCTCTCTGTTCCTCTCTGAACCTCTGAATACCAAGCTAGAAAGTGTATTATTTTACAGTTCTTTGCTGTATATATTCAGAATTATGGCTTTTAGTGCCTCTTGGTATATCCATTCAGAATGTGATATTAATGGAAGTAAGGAAAAAGAAAGCCTGAATGATTCAACCAGCTGATAAAACTACATGGATCCTTTTACATCTAAATAGCTGATTCAAAATAAGGTGACATGAACAGGTATTGAGATATTTTGCTTTCAGATATTGTGACGTGGCCAATGAAAGAGGCTGCACCATTTAGTGCAAAGACTCTTTAGGCTGGGGGTGGGATGGCGCATTTACCATGTTTGTTTACTGATTAATTAGATTGCGTATGAAACATGAGCAGCCTTCTAGGTTGTCCTATTCCACCACAATTTGTCTCTTCTACGCAGACATTATTAGATTAAAATCCTCTGGCCTGTTTCATGCAGCAGCTCAGGCAAGCTGAATGTAATGGTTCCTTCAGGACTTAAATCTATGGAGTGAGTTTCAAAGTCACAAATGGAAATGAGGCACTCAACACCCATTGACAGTCAAGGAGAACAGGGCACCTCTCTCCCTTCTGTGTCTTTGAAAATCTCCTCCTATAATCTGTGAAGTTTTGTCTATCACCTGCTAAATTTCCATAACCTTCAGTAACAAAATGCACAGACCCTGTAGGTGAATGAACTGTGTAAGCAATTTCTGCAACTTTATTTTCAAGCTCCCATGATGGATCTATTAGTTGCTTCCTGATGCTTGGTTTATTTATGCAGAGATCAAACACAGGCTTTATTGCAAAAAGAGAAAGGGGATGGGAGGAGGGAGGGAGAGAATCCAGAGATAATCGAGACGAAAGCATCATGATGAAAGAACCAAGCCTTTTGGAAACATGAGCTCTAATTTAGCCTCAGCAAATCCTTTTGTCCTATCTGGGAAGGTATATATACATGCATACATACACACATGTGCACACTTAGACACATGTACAAAATTATACTTATTAAAGTGTTTTATACTACTGATGCAATCAATCACACAGCAAAAACTGTCAAAGTCAATATTTTCAAGATTTCTCCAGGGAATTCAGGCTGTGCGAGAGATGTATGTTTTTCATTAGGGTTTACACCAGCATTTGGTGTAATTAATCCTAATGTTTCAATCTTCACATAATAGGCTTATTCAGAAGAATAAAGTATTGCAGAGCAATGGAAAGAAAATTCCCAGTAGAAGCTGGTGTTCATTATACTTGAAGGAAGGATATACTATTATTTTTATGGTTATACATTTTACTCTCTTTTTCATAGTTTTATTCCCAAAATTTTAATATCTAAGAAAGATCCAAAGGAGTCAAAGGCCTGATTGTGCTAGGGCTTGTGTAGAAACAAAGCCTGAGATGCTCCCCATCCAAGCAAAGTATGGTGTACATAGACAAATGGTTCAGTAAGTAACAGAGGTGGTTGGGTTACTAATGTTAGATCACCATGAAGATTGCAGAAATTGTTAACAATGGAAACTGGGACATACTCTGTCTCTCAGATGTCTGTACTTTAGTGTCCACAGCTGGTATAGACACAATGGATTTAAGCATATTTTCTGAGGTGATGTAGTTTTGCAGCTGAGATGCTGAGGAGACCAGCGTGAATCACAAAACCCACCTGGGCTGGAGGACATATTCTTGAGAGACTAATGTGAGCTGTAGGCTGCTGTGACTCTGCTGCTCTCCATACCTGAGCTAGCTGGATTGAAGATAACCCAGTTATACCTTTTTAGACAACTTATCTTCAGACTGAAGGCTTGTTTTAGTCTATCAGCCTTACAGGACATTTCCTCCAGCAGCAAAACCCTGCTGAAAAGCTTAACTATGCAAAATCCTGACAGCTTAGAATCTGACATCAAGTTTGTAACTGCTGATACCTCCAAACATTCATAGTGATGGAAAGAAAAAATCAGTCGCCTGATTAAAGTACTACTATCTGTAAATTAATGAAGGTCAAGGACAGTCTCAAACCTTTCACTTCATTTCTGCAGACTGACTAGAGGCCTCTGTTGCCTTTTCTTCAGTTTTCATTCAAAGGAAGAACAGGGAGGTTCTCTGGTTCTCTACATGTCCATTCTAGTCTGGATAAGGTGCAGGGTATATTTCTAAGTACAGATGTGGAAAGGGAAAACAAAATATGGGTAAGAAAAAATTTAAAAGACAGTGGTTTATATTTTTTCAAACCTCATTGTCAACAGCACAATTTACAGAGTTTAATTCAGAATGGACTTGAGCATAAAAAAGCTGAAAGCCTATACCAGAGCCTTATTAATTATTTATTTATTTGAATAATCAACTTCACCAACATTCAAAGAATTTTTTTTTCAAACTCAACAATTTCAGTAAAAAAATAGAATTAAAATATAAATAACTTTTTATCTGTGGAGGTCTCTTAAGCTAAGAAATATTTTCTCTATTCTACTTATTTGCTTCGTAACTAATAACAAAAAATAAAACTTAAGAATAAAAATATTTTTTGTTTGAATTGTATATCATCTTACCAGATCAAAACTGTTCCTTCCAGCTAAAAAGAAAAAAAAAGGGAAAAAGAGAAAAAAAAAAAAAAGAAAGAAACAGAACCTTGGTGGTTTCTTGGGTTTTGTGTTAATTAGGGTAACTTTCATCATCTTTACAAGCAGAATTTTCTTGGTTTGGGTTTTTAGACTTTTTTTATTTTTTTCTTTTTCTTTTCTTCCTAGTCTCTGATACGAAAGAGACTGTAGTGATGCTTCAACCAATCCCCAAAGGTCTTTACAGATAATTTCCAGTTGCATTACTGATTTATTTTTGCCTTGACCAGATGGCTCCAAGTTCATGTGACTGTAAGGGAGTGCTTTTGATTACCCTATTTATCTCTCCCAGTGCTCAATTTAAGGGTCAAACCTGGTGTAACACATTTGCCAGATAAACTATTCAGTGCTTCTGCCTTTTGGACACCATACTTCTGACATATGCTCTGTGCCTCATTAAACACAAAAGTTATTAGATTTAATAAATGTTTTTACAAACTCTGTTTGTAACAAAAGATCTAAGTTTCAAATTTATTTTATTCACATGTGGCTAGTGGATTGCTTTGACTTTATCACCTGGAAAAATGGGTGAAATTGAAAGGGAACATCCTGAATGTGACAGAGGAGGGGAAAGCAGAGACACAGAAGCTGGGATGATTTTTTGTTCTTTTTTTTTTTTTTTTTCCCTTGATATACGTTATAAATGAAAAGATGAGCAGAATGTTTTTAATGAAACCAATAAAAATGCAAAGGAAGATTTAATGTTTAAAGTAACGATAAATCAAAAGTGACAACTGAAATGCAATATTGCACCATGAGATTGAGGAAATAAATTCATCCATAGGGCAGATGTGCCTGCTGTAAAAAAAAAAAAAAAAAGGAGAGAGAGAGAGAGAACGATAGGGGAAAAGGGAGAAAAAGAAAAAAATTAAAAGTTTTCACTATTGCTGAAACAAAATAAGGCTTATAAAATCAAAATAAACTATAAATGCAGTACTGCAAGTTGAATAGAAACAGTTCAGACACACCCATATGGAAACACGCACAGATACATATTCACATACAAGTGTACACACATATGTATACAGGAATGAAATATCTAAAGGAGCTTAAGTTCAAATAATTTAAGAATAAAAAGGCTCATAAACATAGTCATAACTTATTCCTAGTATTTTTATGGATAGTAGTATGAATAATTACACAGGACAAATAGCGGCTGTGTCCCACTACCTCAGCTGAAACCTTCAAAATGAGAATTAATTACTTGGAGGAAATACTGTCTTGTAATAGCATTTGCCTGGGACTAGGACCCCTGTGATTTGAATCCCAGCTCTGTCATAAACATGCTGTGTGACCTTGCAGGATCTGCTCTGGCCTAGTTTTTTCCTAGCTGAATTTAGGCAATTAACTGAGGTACCTAAGTTGGGAGCTAGGCAGGGCTGGCTCCCTTTCTAGTCAATGGATGGAAAGAGGTACATTCCATAATCAATTGAGATTTTATACACACAAAGTTTCATGTCAGAGCTGCCTGTATTTTTTAATGACCAGGGAGGAATTCTAGAGCTGGCACATGTTGAAGTTGGCAAGAATAAATTCTGATTTTTGAATGCAATCCTGACACAATTATTCAGGCTGAATTGGACTTTGTTCAATAAAACAAGATGACTTTGGGGGGTTGGAAAGAAGTCTGGTGCTCTTCAGTATGAGTTCCCTCTTACCTAACTTCTTTTACTTAAAGTGGGAACACTGATGTGATTGAGGTGATTGGCACTCAGGATTAACAAACCAGTTCTCCTGAATAGTACAAGACTTTGCTAATGTTGATTGTCATGGTGCACCTTTTAAAACTGTATTTGACCTCTGTTAAATTCCCATATGCAGTTCTAGTCCTTTCCAAAAATGGTTTGTGAGGTGTTCTGTTTCCCTCTGAACACATACAAGAAAGTGAGAGAAGCTCAGACTTAAGTGGGTTTGCTTTCACCATCCATGAAGAATTTTGAGTTCTGACAAAAAACCCTCACCTGGACCAAGCCCTCGGCTTGGGAAGTTTGAGCCTCCTAGACATCAAAAATTTCTGCTCATAGACCTCTCTGATGTGCAGAAAGGGGTGGGAAGGAGATCTGGAGGCAACCACTAGATTAGATAGTCTGAAATTGTGATCATGTGTCTGTTTACATATGCATGTGTATGTGTGTGTGTGAAGTTTCTACAAAGGCAAAAGTGTACAAAGGAATTAAATCATGAGGGAAGGAAGGACAGACAATGAGAGAAAGAGTTGGTGAGAAAAGAAACAAAAAA
>JADKXX010005993.1:0-28374 GCA_017310255.1 Butorides virescens | reverse complement strand
GAAATTTAGGAAATATTGCTGAATGAAGGCAATCCCAAAACTGTACAACGTACATTAAGACATATTAATAGTCTGAGCTATATTAAGAAAAAAAGAACAAAAAATACCCCCAAAAGCACTTATGTCAGTCCAGCTGTGAAGATGTCATTAAAAAAAAGACAGAAGCAGGGTTACTGTTATGCAACTAGACAGAAACTTCATCCTTCTACGATGCTGTAGGCAATATTTCCAATCGCAGAGCATCAGCCTGGGCTGAATCTCATACCCACAACACCAAAGCTTTGATCCCCACCATTTAAGTTAGCTCTGATAATAGGAAACAATAATAGACCATAGCCTTCGAAGTTGAGCAGTCATAGTCATTAAAATGTGGTCCTAACATGCACCTCACAGAACCACTGAGTGTGCAGAAATATTTGTAAGATATTTCTGAAAACACATAAAATATTTATATTTCAAGGTTTATTAACAATGTGTCCAGAAATCTCCAAGGTTTCAACTACATTACATCTATAAATGAATCTGGGGAGCCAATTAAATGTGGTTATCCTAACAAGATTACAATATTGTAAAAAGCTGCAGTCGTTCTGACATATTACTCTTACTGGTCTAAAACCTGGAATGACACAGTTAAGTTCCAAATAGAAGGTAGATATTATCAGTGTTATCAACAGAACTGTGTTGCAGAACAATTAACTTATTTAATGAATACTTGCCGATACAATTAAAGGGATATGGGCAGGGAACCTTTATAGCAGCTTTGATTTAGACTGCAAAGACTAGACTTTAAAAACATTTCATCACCAAGTCAAACAACAGACAAGTTATCAAGATTAATCTCTCATTTCAAGTTCAGTTAAGAACAAACATAAGCTTGTCTTCAAACTTATTCATTCCTAATATTATCATTGCCTGGACATTTGCCTAGGCACAGACCAGTTGTGAGCTATCACCCCTGTGGTGGTGGGGCACAGACTTGCTTGGTGCTCTATCTGTCATTCAACTGCTCCATCCTTCTGGTCAGCATGGATTAAGCCAAGTCCTGGTTGACGTGCAGATATCTCCAGGTTTGCTCTTCCTGTATACAGCAAGACTTTCTATGCTGGAGTTACCTATCTTTCTATATCTACAAAGCATATGCACAAGGTAAGCTAGTTGAATAAGATCCAGGGTTAGCTGAGAGAGAAGAGACTGACCCTTCTAGTTGTCTGTACAACTGATTTATTTAAACATTGCTTAAGCATGGGTGTGGTACATACATACTTATTTCCCTTCATTGCCCTTAATAGGAACAAAAGGTAATTAACTCAAATGTCAGTGTCTATGCTGTAAGTGTTTACATTTAATTTGAAGAATCCTGACCCTTAAGTCACTTCTGATAGGGTTTGTGTTCCCCTTTCTGTGTGCTCAGAAGCTTAGCCCTAGCCTTAACAACAAGAGGTTCATTTATCTCCATTTCTTTTGGGGGCCAAAAAGCTTAGCTAATCTCTGTCACCGTCTGTGTCTTGCTGGGAGGTGGAATTTCTTCTATGGATCTGCATAACATCTGGAATTGAAATTTATTAGAAGGCTCCTTTTCTTCCCCCCCTCCCTCCCAATCTTACTTTTCTTGCCTTCGTTTCATGGACAAAGGTAAGCGTGAATCTATCCTTGTCATGCGTGACAAGATTTCATTTTTTACTCTGCAGGTGGTAAAGATAGAGGTTGAAATGACGATGCAGCTCCTCTTCACCTCAGTCAGGAACAGGCTGTCTGCAATCCACACATTCAACATTTCTTTCCTCAAACTTATTTTGTGAGCAAGTGCTGTATTATAAGAATCAAAGGGAGGAAAAAAGAAAAAAGAACAGGTTATTTCTCTTCCAGTGACTCTAAATAGTCTTCATGGAGATCTTTTTGTGCTGGACTGTTCACACATGGTTAAAGTAAATATAGGTAGCAGTTACAACATTTAATAGAATTTATTTTCATATAGGGTGAATATAAAAAAGAGTTTATATAAGGGGTAAAGATTATTGACATAAAGCAGAGAGATTGTATTTAAGAACTGGCAGCAACTGGTTTAGAAGGTTTTTATCAATTTAATAAACTGACAGATAAAGTTATGATCAGGATGCTCGTAATTTGGATACTTTCAGACTTTGACATGTAGCAATTCTCTGGCAGCTTTTCTTCATGCACACAAACAACAGGACTGCTAAGCTAAATGGACTGGAAACTAGTTTTAGGACGAAAATACCTGTTGTATGTCTTGTAGACTCTACCCTGTTTGTGCAAATGCTGATAAAAAGAGAAGAGAACTTCCACAATTTTCCAGACAGGAAACTTAGGTACTGGTGAACTTTAGGCCTGGATTCATCATAGCTGCCTTTTTGGAAACCTCTGGTTTAATCTTTCCCCTGGAAAAATACTTGTCACTTGCTACTGATCATAGCATGAGCCCAAAGCAACTGTGATCCTTATTTCAGCATTTTAGGTTATTATTTGAAAACTAAGGAAAATAAACTAATCTGAGTTTGAATTTGAGTTTGAGACAGGAGTTTAATTGTGGTTTGAGCCACAAGGCCAAGCTCCCTTCCTGTTTCCATGCTGCAAAGAAAAAAAAAAACAACAACCAAACAAACAAACGACAAAACAACCCCAAAACCATGCCTATAGGAGATGAAAACAAGTGAGTAATTAATTGTCTTGGTCTTCCAAATTAACAGTCAGACTGGATAAAAAGTTTGGTTGCTTATAACTGTAGTCCTTATGGACACTAAGAAATTAAATAGTAAGGACACTGTCAGTGTCAATTGGCTCCTGTGGCAGAAAAAGGATTTTTGACACATTCATCTGCTAACATAAACAGTATCAGTTGATCTTTTGGAGCTCTCCCATGCCTTGAGTGAAAAGTTAGCATGACATCTTTCCACTGTTCCGCTGCAAAACAAAGAGACACCATAGCTGGAAAACACACAGTTCTTCTTCTCCTATTTCTTCAAAGGAAAAAAAAAAAAAAACTACTCCAGAGAACATGCAGGCTACTTACTTTTCCTCATCGGCTTGCACACCTTTTAAGGGGCAAATGTAAATTCAAGATCCTATTTGTTGTTCAGCCCCTTGGTTACACAGAAGAGCAGCAGTGCTTAAAAGCCTGACTTTAACAATCTTGGAAGGTCTTACAAACCCCTGTAGACCTGTTATCTTCAAGACTGTATGTATCTTGGTTAACCTTGGCCTGTAAATTAAGGATAATTACCTCCTGCTATTCAGACCTCTCATGTCTGCAGATACTTGGAACCTGAGACTGACACATACAAAAATATTGCAACGCCAAATTAAGAGGCACAAGCACATGGCAAACAGCATGACGAAGGAGGAGGCAGAGCAATGGAAGTAAAAAGTCATAAAATACATCATATCTTGAACAATGGAGCAAGTCTGTCATTATTACTTTAGAAGTACAGGATTTGAAGGCACATTGTCATTAAAGCTTTTTGTAGTCATTAATAAATATGGTGCAATTCATCTGAGGTTTTCTCCACCAGACTAAATCCACTAGTTCAGTGCTTCCCATCTACCATGAGGGAGAATGGAAAGACTGGATTTGTGAAATGAGTTTGGAAGGATAAAGTAGTTTTTTTAAAAGGTTGTGGAACAGTTTATATCCAGAAAAATAATAAGGGAGTCAAATGCTCTGCAGCACATCACCTTTCTGTTGATACATTCCATCCTCTTATTTGCCTCTCATGTCTGTAAAAAATAAAAAATCACTCTCCAACTGAAAGGAAACTCTGGGCCCTTCTTACCACTAACTCTCTACAGCAAAACAGAGGGAGAAAGTTGAGTTGTGAAAAGGGCTAAAGGCTGAGCATCACCAGCCATTGCTTCCTTACTTTTGCTGCCCCCTTATATCCATGGCATGCAAAAGCTGAGCTGAATGTGTCAAAATAAAGGTGTGGAATTCAGCGTGGTGTTTGGTACCAGCTCCTGAACACTGGGAATGAGCAGAAGCAGATTTTGTTTCTATGTTACCCCCATTTTCTCTCAGCTTCATAAAACTTGGATAGCTATTTTGCGTCTTTGAGGGGTTTCACTGGCAGGATGTAAGACATTTGCTGTACACTTAGCTGTGCACTTCTCAGACTGCCACTAATATTTAATTTATGCCTTCAAAATACTGATGATATTGTGAAACTAAGAATAGAACTCCTATATGGAGAAATTGTATGTCACATGTTAAATTAATTTTTGTCTGAAGAAAAAAGACTGTATAAGAAATAACCTGTCTAATAAAATATTAGATCACTTTAAAATGTTATATTTTTGAAAAATCCAATGCAAAACAACCAACCAAAATGCACACACCCCCAAAACCCACTTCAAAATCTCAAAGGAGTGGAGTATATTTCTGATAAATTGCCATGAGTTTTTCAGTACAATTTCCATATTGAATTTCAGTCAAAACTTACAGGTTTTGCCCTATTCATGTCTACAACTCTCAGAGTGTTTTTTTTCATAGAATCATAGAATGGTTTGGGTTGGATAGGACTTAAAATATCATGTAGTTCAACCCCCTTGCCATGGGCAGGTACAACTTTTACTGGATCAGTTTCCTTGAAGCCCTATCCAACCTGATCTTGAGCACTTCCAGTGGTGGGACATCCACAACTTCTCTGGGCAATCTGTTCCACTGTCTCACCACCCTCATCACAAAAAAAGTCTTCCTTATGTCCAATCTAAATCTACCCCCTTTCAGTTTAAATCTATTGCCCCTTGTGCTGTCACTACAGTCTTTGGTAAAAAGTCTCTCTCTGTCTTTCTTTATAAGGCCCCCTTTATATACTGAAAGGCCGCAATGAGGTCTCCTCAGAGACTTCTCCAGATTGACAAAACCCCCACTCTTTCAGCCTTGTTTTCATAGGAAAGATGTTGTAGCCCTCTAGTCATTTTCATGGCTCTCCTCTAGATCCGCTCTAACCTATTCATGTCTTTCATTTATAGAGGACTCCTGAACTGGAGCCAGTACTCCAGGTGCAGTCTCATGAGAACAGAGTATAGGGGGAGAATCACCTCCCTCAACCTGCTTGCCACGCTTCTTTTTATGCAGCCTAGGATGTAATTGGCTTGCCAAGCTGCAAGGGCACATTTCTGGCCCATATCTAATTTTTCCTCTACCGTTATCACCAAGTCCTTCTCCACAAAGCTCCTCTCAATCAATTCATCCCCCATCTGTATTATATTGGGGATTTCCTCAACACAGGTACAGGACCTTATACGTAGCCTTGTTGAACTTCCTGAGGTTCCCACGATCTCACTACAAAGCCAGTCAAGGTACCTCTGGGTGGTATCCCTTCACTCAAGGGAATAAACTGCACCAGTCAGCTTGGTCTTACCTGCAAACCCGCTGACGTATGTTGTTGACGAAGATACTAAATAGTATTGGTCCCAGGACAGAACCTTTTGCTTTGTTTGAATGTATGTATGTGTTCATGTGTGCCCATGTATATTTCTGTGTATCCTACATCTTCATTCCTGTGAAAAAACTGAAGAAAACAATAGAGTTCTGGGAAGGATGTTTGCTAGAAATGAGAAATAAATAATTTCTGATGTCTTAATGCTTTCAGAGAACCAGCTCATGCATGGAGGAGCAAAGCATGAAGACCTTGCAATTGTTCCTGTTTATCCAAACTTGTTTACCAACTTTTGTCTCTCTTGGATGCTTTTTGCAATTCTCCAAACTATACCATATAACTTAAATCAGGGAAGAGGTAAGGTAGATCGGGGGAAGTGTATATGAGTATAGGCTGAGGAAGAATGAAGGAAAGGGGAGGAAAGAAGAAAAGGAAGTGAGGTGATTGCTGACTCTGTATACCAGCTCAACAGATGTAACAGATTCTGTAGTTGCACTTGTTCAAGTCATTAGATTGTTAGAAAGACAAAATTAACAGAGGTAGGAGAAAAAATTTGTCTTAGGTGTGAGCTGCAGAGCTTGACAACTCAGACAATTATGAGTTTGGCTTACAGTATAAGCCTGAAATTTGAAAAGAAAAGGAAAAAAAGAACCAACCCCCCAAAAGAAACCAACAAAACAAACTCCTCTGAAGAGGACCAGGTTTAGCTATATCTTTTCTTTAACTAGATGATTAAATAAAACATTTTAACCTTATGAGACTTCATTTAAATACTGATATTTGGGAAAAAAAAAATTGAAGACATGTACAATAGTCAGTAATTACTGTTATTATTGTTAGCATAACCAGGGATTAAGTAACAATTACTCTTGATGTCATAAACTGACATGAGGAAAACAGATTACCTCAGTCTTAAATTCACAGACAGAAGTAATCTGAAAGCATGTACTTTAGACACTATTCTGTCAGTCTCATCAAGAACTTGAATGGCCAGTGCTCTCAAGGGATTTGAGATCTGACTCTGCATCCTTGGACACGTGACTCAAAGTCAACAACAAACACATATGTGGAACAGATTTACAAAAATACACAGTACTGGCATATGTATAATGCACGTGATTTTTTTTTTTTAAATTAGAACTGTAGACAGGTTGATGGCAGGATGCTTTATTTGTTTGTTTTACACAAATGTTTTAATATTTTATTCTTTAAACATCAAACACAAGAAAAATCCCTGAAAAAAATCCAAGGCTGTGCAAGTTGCAAATCAAGCAGGTAAAGTAAAACAATTCCAGCATTTAGGATGCCATAATTAAATGATTACTTGATACAAGTGATGCTGTTTACATGTCCATGTGCTATTTTTTACACACAATTTTTGCTTATTCAGTTGTTAATACTTTCTACTTTAGCAACATGGGAACACAGACCAGAAGCAACCTCCTGAATAAAGAAAGCCAGTCTTCTGCCCCTATAGACATTAAGCAGTAAAATTACATGCATAAATTAATGATTTCCTCACTGAAAAGGACTGTTTTTGCCCACTACCCTCACTAGAAGGCGCTTCTAAAATTTCTCTGCTCTAGCAATTTGTAATCTTCATTTTCTTTTCAGTTTAAATTTGTTCATGGCCAACCTACCCTATTTATTCTTATGCCAACACTGGTGTTAGCTTAAATAGCTCTTGTCTTTCCTTGGTGAATTCTCCCTTCATTTATTTATAGGCAGCCATCATATCCTTCTAAGTCTTCATTTTTCTTGGATAAACAAACCTTGTTTTCTCATGTCCTCTCCTATGACAGGCTTTCTGTTGTTTTGATCACTGTAATAGACCTGTTCCACACTTGGGCCAGCTTCAGTTCATTTTACTTTACAAATCCTGTCTTTTACAGGAGCTCTTCAGAGCCATTGAGATGGTTATTCACATGCTTATTTTTTCAACTCATCTCTACCTGTTGTCATTATTCCTCTCACACCCTAACCCCCATACTAGGGAGGCAGATTATTTCATTTTGCATAGCTTGAATGAATTCCAGAGTTGTTCTTCCTTCAAGTTCACGATCTTCTCAGTCCAGATAGCTTCTCCTCATTCACCAGAAACTGTCTTTCAGAAATAGAGATCCTTCATTATTGACCTCAGTTTATTTATCTTCTTTTTTAACTTCTGTTGAATCAGGTTGCATTCAGATGATCCATTTTATTTCTTGTTTCACCAGCACATTTATAACACTCTAATTTCTTATAGATTTAATATCTTTACAACTTCTCCAAAAACACAAACCAAGGAAAACCTCAGTACAGTCTGAATATAGCTGCCTCCGAGCAGAACCAAGCTAAATCGTATTATCCCAATAAGGTAACAATTCAAATAATTAAGAGAAGATATTTCTGGTCTACAGTTATTTGCACGTCATGAACCCAACCACGAGTCCCAGTTTTTCCCAAGATTTTGGTAAATTATTTTTATATGTTAGAAATTGTTACAACCCCAAAACAGTGGCTGAAAATTAACTAGAAGTGAATTTACTGTGGAGCAGATATGTCAATTGGCATAAAATTAAAAGACATAATTTTGATCCCTGGACTTTGAAGTGTCAAGGGTTTCCTACAAAATGGTGTCCTGTAGAATCAACCTGTCTGGCAACAGGAGTAGCTCAGCATTTGCCAGAGGTGGTTAGTACCTTCCCAAAAGAAATCTTGCATGTCTAATAAAAAAAAATCAAAATATCTCATTCCCTGTTATATTTTGTTCCTTATTGCCATATTCCAAGGTGAGAATGTTTCCAGAAAATGGTTGTATTTGTGCTTCCAGATTCCATATATGGTTACTACTCAGGTGCAACATGAGCAGATGTAAGTAACTAAATAGGAAGAAGCACATTCTTTAAATATTTATGGACTTGAGTTTGAAAAATCAAACATGTGGGATTTTTTTTTTTTCCTTTGGCACTACTTTTCCAAAAGAAAAAGAACACAAAACAAGAAGAAACCTCCCAGATATTCTTCTGTTTAAATATGAATATTCAGTTTCCAAAGAATGAGAAAAAGTGAGAAAGAGGAGTGAGGGACATTGACACCCTCAGGGAAAATTTCATCTCAAGAGAACTGACCTTTCAGGGAAAGCAAATTAAATTATCTCTCTCATCCTTTACTAGTGTTGTGACATCATTAAAATTCACGTTGCATACCAGCATGCTTTGTTTTGTATTCATAACCTTAAACCAAAATTAATCAGTTGTCACATAGAGTTAACATATTTGTTAATGGTGCCCAAGCCAAAATATGCATTGTCTCAAGAAGACTAGCTTTTCTATAAAATAACACAAATGCAGGACAAAGTCTTTGTCACCTTGTATCAATCTTTGTAAAATTAGTCCAGAACCTGTTGGGTTGGGGATGAAAGGGTTCCTGGCTGAAGAAGAACAGCAAGTGTCTTACAAAGTGTTTAAGTAATAGTGCCCTCTGAAGTAGTTAGGCACTACCATTTTGTGTAGTACTAGGAGGAAAAAAAGGGTGAGATCTGTAACCTCTGAAAGGCCTGCTGTTGTCTTTACAAGGGGACCATTCTATCTCTCTGCTTGGCTTACTGAATGCCCTGTTCTCCAAAGGCCAGCTGTAACCATGGTATTGACTATGGAAAATCTCAGAAAGAAGTCACTTAGTGTGTTTTTCCCTTTATTTAGGATCTCAATTTAGACCTTGGATTTCCAAAAACATTGGAGACTGATATTGGTGAAACAATCCTAGTATGTCAAGTGCTCAGGTTGTTTATATAGTGGAAAAGTCTAAATACAACTTCAGGGGTAAAAAGGAAAAAGAGGAAAGAATAAGGAAAGAAAAATCAGCCCCCTTTCAATAAAAATACCTATATCTAAGAATTCCTGTTGTTATCTTTTTAGTTCTGGTCTGTTTTTTTTTTTAAAGAAAAAGAAAGATTGATTTTTTGGGTTGGGATATGTATGCATATGTAAGAGAAAGAAAAAGGCAGACAGACAGGTAGACAGAAGGAATATACTGTGTTTCAACGAGGACACTGCTACTGTGTGTGAGCCTTTCAGCCTGTGAGTTTTGTGAAAATTATTTTAGATGTCCATATAGCACCTTAGTAAAAATATAATCACACCATAGAGACAAAATATATCACCATGGAGAAATAAAGGAAAGGAGATCTTAAGAGATTTCCCCAGAGTAATAAAATGTGTCAATGAAGAGCTCAGAACTGGGTTAATGCACCTACATCTCCAGATGCCTTTCTTTATAACGTTACATACAAGCAGGTAATCCTCACAATATAGACTTGACTTCTCTCTGCACAAGATACTTGTTTTTGTAGAACAGTCTGTGCTCACCCACATTAGAAAAATATCTTTTTTTTATATGAAGTAAGAAATAATCTGTAGAGTATGTCCCATTGATCTTAAAACATTTTTTTTCCCCACAAAAATTTCATTTCAAACATTATATTATTTGATTTATACTGTTTGGGCTGTCTTAAGGCCAGGTTTTTTGCCTTCATATATTTACTCAAGTCCTTCAATTTCAATGGACACAAAGATGTTACTGTGGGAATAATAATAATAATAATAATAATTTCAAATCTCTGTACAACATGGGAAGTTGTTCAGAACCAGGCAGTTTCTGAAGGTGTTTCACTTGAGATAGAGAACCTGTGTTTTGGTATTTTCTGAACATCTTTTGAAAATCAAGGTACTTGAAAATGTCACAAAAAGATCCACTTCCCAAATCATATCTCTTTTAGCAATCATTGTCAGTGGCTTGAAATAATGTCTAAAAACTGGGGTCAAAGCTGAGGAAGAAGGGTAAGACTGATAAGCTAGTCAGGCTATATTCAGTTCCAAGAAAAAAAGAAATCATAAAATATTTAACAATTTGGAAATGCCTGGCTGACATGGAAGAGTTATACAACAACCAGAGTGTCTTTGTCAAGAACAGTTCATTTGATTTCCTTCTGTACTACTGTGATGAGTTTTGTGAAAAGAGGAGTACCAGGAAAGAATGAACAGTTGACGAGCAGTACAGTTCAGATATCATTACTTTTGTTCATTGTATGCTTCCTCTTGTCCTGTCCCTGAATACCACTGAGAAGAGTCTGTCTTCTTTACTTCCTCTTATCAGATATTTATACATACAAGGCCTCCAATGAGACTTCTCCAGGCTGAACAGTCCTGGCTCTGTAAACCTCTACATCTACAGATGCTCCTGTCCCTTAATTATCTCTGTGGCCCTTCACTAGACACCCTTTATTACACCCATGTCTCTCTTGTACTGGGGAGTCCAGCGCTGTGCACAGAAATCCATATTTGTCACACCAATGCTAATCAGAAAGGAAGGATCATGTCCCTTGGCCTGCTGGCAATGCTCTTCCTAATGCAGCCCAGGAGGCTGTTGGTCTTTGCTGCAAGGGCATGTTGCTGGCTTATGGTCAATGTGGTGCTACCAGGACAATCAGAGATTTCTCTACAGAGCTGATTCTCAGCTGGTTGTTCCCCAGCCTATGCTGTTATATGGGGTTATTCCTTCCCAGGTGCAAGACCTCTCACTTCCTGTTTTGAAATTAATAAGATTCCTGTGTGCCTATTTTTCCAGCCTGTTGAGATCCCTCTGAATGGCAACACAACCATCAGCACCTTGTCATTAACATGTACCTATGTCCTGGTTTCAGCTGGGAGAGTTAATTTTCTTCCTAGTATCTGGCATAGTGCTGTGTTTTGGATTTAGTACCAGAAGAATGTTGATAACACACTGATGGTTTAGTTGTTGTTAAGCAGTGCTCATATCAGTCAAGGACTTTTTCAGCTTCCCCTGCTCTGCCAGGGCACAAGAAACTGGGAAGGAGCAAAGCCAGGACAGCTGACCCCAGCTGGCCAAAGGGCTATTCCAGACCATATGACATCATGCTTGGGGGGAGTTGGCCAAGGGGAGAATGATTACTGCTCAATGAGCTGAGCATTGGTCAGCAGGTGGTGAGAAATTGCATTGTGCATCACTTGTTTTGTATATTCTATTACTATTTTTATTATTATTATTACTATTGTTATTAATATTGTTATTATTTTCTTTTATTAAATTTTATTTCTCCCAACCCACAGGTTTTACCTTTTCTTCTTCAATTCTCTCCCCTATCCCACTGAGGGGGCTGGAGGGAGTGAGTGATCAGCTGGGTGGTGTTCAGCTGCCTGCTGGGTTAAACCAAAACACCCTACTGGTATGGGAGCTGGTATGGACCCCTGGGGCATACCACTAGTGACTGGCTTCTGCATGGACTTCACAAGGATGATTACAATCGTTTGACCTCAGCAGATGAGGCTATTTTCAAGTCACTTCTGTGTACACATACTGACTCTGTATTTCATCTGTTTGTCTAAGGGTATATTAAGGGAAACAGCATTGAAAACATTTCTAAAGTAAAGATAAATAACATCTAGTCTCCATTCACCCACCATCTCATCGACGAAGACTATCAGGTTGATCAGGCTTGATTTCCCCCTCATAAATACATCTGACTACTCCTGATAACTTTCTTGTCATTAATTTTTTTGAAACTGTTTTCCAAGATTAGTTGCTCTACCACATTCCCAGACCTGAAGGTGAGGCTGACCAGCCTATCATTCCCTGGATCTGCCTCCTTGCCCTTCTTGAAGAGAGAAATGAAATTTTCTTTTCTCCCCAGTCTCCATGACCTTTCAAAGACTATTAAGAGTGGCCTTGCAATGATATCAGCCAGCTCCTTCAGCACTTGTGAGTGCACCCCATAGGCTCCCATGGACTTGTATATATCAAATCTATCAAAATGTTCCAAAATCCAATCTTCCTCTACCAAGCGTAAATCTTCCTTGCTCCAGATTTTTCCTCCTGATGACAGGGACCTGGGATTCCTGAAGGTCAGTCTTACCAGTAAAGACATGAGGTAAAGAAAGCACTGAATATGTCTGCCTTTACCATGTCCATTGTCACTAGGTCCCCATACCAATTCAGCAGTGGGCCCACATTTTTCCTAGATTTCCTTTTGCTGCTGATATAGAAGCCTTTCTTGTTGCCTTTCACCTCTCTTATCATACGTCAAGAGGAACTGCAAATTTATTGCAGAGCATGAGTCAAATTTACAATAGCTCTGACGAACTAGAGAATTTATTTAAATCCTTAAACTTTTAAACTTATTTTTTTAACTTAAAAAAAACTTTTCATTTGGATTCAGCCAGGAAATGTGCAGGCAAGAGGGACCAGTGCATTGAAGTGCTACGTAAATTTAATACGGGGAACAACGGAATATGTGATTTTTTTGTTCTTAAGAAAGGTATGTAGCTTTATAGTCTGTTGAGCTGCAAAAAAAAGGACAAACTTCATATTATGATATGGGCATTATATATGAAAAGAGTATTGCAAGCAAGACATATGAACTCATCCTTCAATTCCTTCACCTTCGCATTACTAAGTTATGACATCTGTTGTTTTCAGGTTTTGGCATTTTTTTCAATGAATGAGTTGAAATAAATGGTTGGTTTGTGTACAGAAGATAGAGAGGACAGTGGAAATACCCTCTATAAAAAAATGGAAAAAAATAAGACAATAATTTGTTCATTGTGTATTATAAGGATTGGGGTTAAAAGCTCAGCAAGAAGATTCATTCTAGGCATCAGAAAAACTCTTCCATTGAAAAAGGAGAGAGTAGCACTGAAATCAGTTGCTGGGAAGGCTGTGAAGACTCCACCACTGAATTCTCTAAGAATTATTTGAACAGTCTTCTGTTAAAATTATGAAGGAAGATCTGGTCCTGCCATAGGACAGACAGATGATTTAGATGGAATCTTCTGATCTTATACAGCCACATTTTGATAGGATCCTAAGATTGTATTACATGTGAAAACACATGGGTTTAATGATAAACATATGCATAAAGATTTGCATGATCAAGATTTATAATATAAAAAAAATCAGAAATATTGGGGGAGAAATAGTCTGAAATCTTAGATGGATAGCCTTTCACATCTACAACCCTGTAAACTTTTGCTTATTTGAAACAATCCCACGTCACTGAAATCAAATTATTTGAATTATTCAAGATCTAAATGTGCTAAAATCCATGCGGGTCCTGTTTGCAGTTAGTTTATGCCTATTAGGTGCTCCAGCCAGCAATAAAGAAGAAAGCATCTGGGTACTTGCCAGCTAGAGAATGGCATTGTGTTCACACAACAAAAGCAATAGAAAGAAGGCGTTCATGTTTATGGGCTCATGTTTGCATGACAACGCTTTTTTCCCCCTTTTATTTAGAGCTGAAGCTCTGAAGATTCCTTTGAAAAGAAAGGATTCTGAAGGTAGAAATATCGATGATTAATTTAACCCCTTACTCCACTAAGATAAAGTGATCATGTCCAGATTGACCTCTACTGAATTTTAGGTTACATTTACCTTAAGAGAACCTATGAAGAAAAAGGGCACAAACCCCAGCTATTCAGTGAGACCTTTGTTCATATTTATGATGTACTAGCGAAATCCAGGCTTCCACTGCAAAAGGCTTTGAATAATAATAATAACGGTGAACATATTTTTCCTTTATGCTTTCTAGGATAACTGGAGAGTGAATTTGCTATTGATTTATTTCTTGTCCTTGCTCTCATTCTCTCTCTCTCTGTTACACAAACATGCACAATATACAGATGCCTACCACTCAAGTTACCTCTTGCAACTCAAAAAAATAGACTGTTTATGGTCAGGGAAGATACTCTGGCTCTATGTAAACTGGCTCGGCTCTATGTAAACTGGCTCAGCATGTCATGTGTTTGATTTTAAACATATGAATAGTTATAATACAGTCATCAGTACTATTCAAACACCTCTGAATTAAATTGATTTTTCTGATGAGTGTGGTCAGGATATGTGTTTCTGGGCCCTTATAAAAAGTTGCTAAACCTTCAGGAAAAAGAAAAGGAGAAAAAGACAACAAACCCCATAGACTGTCCTTCCTTTGGAAAATCTTTAGTACACATACATATGATTATGCATATACATTATTACATCATATTTTCTGTGTAACTTGCTTTGCATTCAAGGCAAATAGGTTCAATTGACCCAGCTAGCTGCTGACTTATGATGGAGATCCACATGTTGCAGAAATCTTAGCTGGGTCTGAAAGCTGACAGCTCTGGTGGTCTGAGCAGATCACCATTGTACCAATGGAGATCTCCTGCTGCCAGTGTTGGAGCTCACATGAACTCCCCAAAAGAGGCAGTACCATGTCATGCTATTGCCCAGAACACAAAGACAGATTGTTCCAGTGCAGCAAATGCTGTTTGCTATGATTCCCAGTGGGGAACTGTTACCGCCTTGTGCTTTTAAGACAACTACCATAAAGAGAGCCCTGATCTTGACAAAGTTTCTAGTTTTGACATTGATAAGAAAAATTATAATCATAATAATTGCAAAGTTACAGTAATGATAACAATAACAGCAATAAGAACAGCAGTAGTGATTTAGTGTGGTGATTTATCACTGGTGATGAAGGTAATAACAGCTAGTTCGCTGTGAAAAATTCTATACAAAGTACATGCTTCACAATTGTATCCTTTGTTAAGCTTGAAAATTTATTAGCAGTAACCTACCCAAATATAGTTTTAAAGTATTTCTCGAAAGCACTGAATAAAAGTAAATAAATAAATAAAAGAACCTGTTTTAACTGAAGCTTATCTGAAACTTAACTGGCCTCCTTGGCCTGTGCTCTTGATACGCATGCAAAAACCATGACAGTGTTAATGGAATGTTAATATATTCTTAAAAGGCTGAGAGAGTTGCCTTTGAAATGATTTGAAATGAAACAAAAAAAAGGGGGGGGGGGGGGGGGGACTAAGGAAAAGAGAGAGAGCAGAGGTGAAAAGAAAAAGAAAGAGAGAAAGAAATATATATGGAGAGAAGCAGTTTGTGGGGTTGCAGATATTCCCTAAGGGAAAGGACAGAAGGACTACGAAACAGCTCTTTCCCTTTATCATGCAAGCAATTACTGGCAATTTGTTCTGGCCAGTAAAACTTCTGATATTATCATGGTTGCTGAGTAATTTATCATCAAAGTTTAATGTGAAAACAGGTGACTGTGTAATCACCAATCTAGGAACAGAAATAGAATCGTTATTATTTCTGCCTGAAGAGGGGGGGGAGGGGGGTGGTGTTCAGGTTTTTTTTTTTTTTTTCCCTTTCTGTCAATTGACTTAACGGCCAAAAGGCTGTTCATCACATCACCATGAATTATAAAACCTCTATTAAATATTCATAAAAGTTTTGAAATGAATGTGTGATAGAGATGAAAGCCAGGCTAATTTAAATACCTACCAGACCTGTCTTAATTACAGAGGTAAAATGAGATATAAAAATTATAGCAGCAAGGAAAGGAAAAAAAAAGTTGAAACAGTTCATTCCATACATTATGTGCATCTTCTTTTTAAGCAGTGACGTATAAATTTGTACACAAGCTGAAGGGTACAGGTCTATTGAAATAAATCAGGTTTTGAGTTCCATGTTGTTTACACTAATGGGACATTTTTGGCTCTGTGGGAAGAAACACTAAATGAGAACTTGTTTCTTGATATACGCTTTTGTGAGTATGTGTGGGCATGTGTAAGGAAATTGTTTAATTAACTTTAAAATGATAAAACCAAAACAGTCATGAGTGTCTGCAGGTGTGAGGCTGAAATACAGTATGTAGGGAATAGTAGAAATGTTTAGGTTCTTCCTCTGATGAATAACTATGTACTTGCTCAGCCTCCTGTCTCTTATTGGACAGTGTATGGAATATTTTAAGAGTGGAGGTTATGGAGTTGTCCGTGAAGAGTGGAGTCCCAGGCTTGATCACATTTAACATCTTTTGGTAGAGCATGAAAAAGCTGACCATATAAATATGCACAGTGAGGTGCAGAATCAGGCCTTTGTTTCTCATGAATACAGCTTGTCAGCTGCACATAGTTAGGAAAAAAAACCAAACAAACCACCCAAAAATCAGGACTCACAGGGGAATGTGCACAGCCAAACAGTTCAGCCAGAGTAGGTGTACTGGTTTCGGCTGGAAGAGAGTTAATTTTCTTCCTAGTAGGTGGTATAGTGCTGTATTTTGGATTTAGTATGAGAATAATGTCGATAATGTCCAGATGCTTTAGTTGTTGCTAAGTAGTGCTTAGACTAGTCAAGGACTTGGGACAGCTGACCCCAGCTGACCAAAGGGATATTCCAGACCATATGACATCATGCTCAGTATATAAGCTGGGGGAAGAAGAAGGAAGGGGAGGACATTCAGAGCGATGACATTTGTCTTCCCAAGTCACCATTACGCATGATGGACTCCTGCTTTCCTGGAGATGGCTGAACCCCCACCTGACGATGGGAAGCAGGGAATGAATTCCTTGCTTTGCTTTGCTTGCATGTGCAGCTTTTGCTTAACCTATTAAACTGGTTTTATCTCAACTCATGAGTCTTTCTCACTGTTACTCTTCCGATTCTCTCCCCCATCCCACTGTGAGGAGAGTAAGAGAGAGGCTGCGTGGGGCTGAGTTGCCGGCTGGGGTTAAACCACAACAGTAAGATATCTACATTGTTATTCCTTTCACTTGGATTTATACTATCATAAAATTGAGGATACCTCTTAAACTGGGCATCCAAATATTTCTGCTGTTTGTTTAGAGAAACTAGGTTTTCCAGTGCATGACTTATCCTATCTCAAATAATAGTTAACCAAGTGCATCAATTTTTTTTTAGAACATTGACTTGATGGATCACAGGGTTGTTGTAACAGATACGTGAAGTCAGAGTCCAAAGCCTTGTTATAGCTGCAGTGCAGTACAATGTGTCTTTGATAGTTACAGTCTAGCAATGTAAGGCAAGTACAAATACCAAGAATGTAAAAATTATCTAATTATTACTTGTATGAATATCCAATTTTGCAATGTTTTGATGAAAGAGCAAATTGGCATAGTTAGAAACAAGGCATTGTGTCATTTATTGTCCATTAAAAAAAAATAATCTTATATATGAAGGCATATAGCCAAGATGACTCTTGAGCAGGTAGCTAAGCTTCTCAAGTCTGTTCCAACCCGTTTCCTTTGTTGCTAGCCTTATAAATAGTACTACTGCTGCCATAACTGACACTACTGCCCATTCTATTGCTACTACTACTATTAAAACTATAATTAAATCTTTTTCATCACAGTATAAATTAATTTTCTTAATATGGAGAAATCATCATGTTATTTAAATTAAGCATACACTTAAGAACTGTTCTGGCAAGGGTTGGTCTCAGTTATTCATGTACCTTTTTCCCAAGCAACAGCTCACGATGAAGGGATTCAGCACAGCGTAAAAGGAAAGGAAAACCTCAAAATCTGTGAGAAGCTCAATTCAACTGAAAAAGACAGCTGAAAGTTTTATGTTCATAGTTATCTTATCTAGGACATGCAATCTATTTAGATAGCATTGACATATTTTACTTTGTTTTTCCCCATGTCTCTGTGATTGACAGATTAAGATTGTCTAATAGCAGGACTTGAGTTGATTTCATAATTAGCATAGTTCTATGTCTCTAAAAATTCTTTATTAGAAAGGATTCATATGAAATAAGTAAGGATTGTAAAGAAAAGGGGAGGGAATCTTTGCTGATACCCTAATAATTGCAAATTTGGACTTCCACCACACTGAATAAAAAGTCCAGTCTGCTTTGATTCCAGGGAAAATCAACAGGATAACTTTAATGAATTGAAGTGTTTGGTTTTGTGCATGTCTGTCTTGTTTCCTTATATGAAGAGTTTCAAAATAGGGTTATAAGAAAAAAAAAATAAAAGTTTTGAGATTGTAGTCAATATTCCAATTTTGAGCTAGTCATGAATGTAAAGCAAAGCTGGCTTATCTGTTTGTTAGAATTTGCTTTGGTTTACTCCCTTGCTTTTTTTCAATGGTGCCATGAGATTTTTAGTGTTATTCCTAGTATACAGACAGGTCAGGTAAGAAACTGAATAAATGATCATCAGCTGAAAATAACTGCTGCATTGATTCTCTGGAGGTAACTGAAAAGTTGTCCCTGGTAAGTTTTTGGATTTGGATTCAGTTTCTGATTCTCAGAAAATTTCAGCTAAGGGCTACTGACTGACTAAATTGCACTTCAGTCCCAATTTAGCAGACATTAGACAAGAACCTTAAATATAAAGCTCAGTTAAGACAGTCTTCATGTAAACATGTTCTGACAAAAGTTCACTACATACAGCATCTTTCTAATGCATTTTCAGTTTGAAGAGCTGTGGTTTTTGACCAGGTATCGTGGCTGTTCTGACATTCAGACACTTAAGTCTCAGGGTCCAACCTGCCAGATGTGGTCTGCCTTGTCTTGTTCAGTCAACACTGAATATTGGGCACAGGTCACCAGAAATTACCAGGAGGCTGAGGAGCTGACTTCACACACTGTTGACAAGTGGTTACAGTTTTAAAAAATCTTGACCTGGAGACGTGGGTCCTGCAGTCTTTTGGGGTGGGTTCGGGGGAGGGAGGTAATGAAATATCTTTAAAATTAGTTGCCTGCAGCCTTTTTTTTTTTTCCCTCTGGCCAGATGTAGTCAGATAAAGTCTAGCAAAGGTCTCTGCAGAAGGTATTTCATCTGTCATATCAAAACATTTTCAATACCCACTACCAATACGACACTAAATTTTGGTCTCACATTAACGTCAGCCCATTTATAATTTTGGGTTGCAGCGCTACAAAAGGGAGATGACAAGCTACTATTTCACACTTGCTATTGAAACAAATAAAAATGACTAGGTCCTTAAAAGAAAGTGTATGAGGGGGAGTTTATGTGGGGTTATGTGTGCGTGGACTCGCTTATGTTTTTCAGAAAGACTCGGGCAAGCGTGTGGTGATTTGCAAACCTGTTCCCATAGAAATTTCACCCAGGGTGTTTGAAACACTAAGGCTGGGCTACCTTGCTAATATCCCCAATTAAGGTGTGATATTAACAGCCATGCATACTTTGGTAGGAGGTATTGATGTGAATAAGAAGGACCTAAAATGGATGAGGGAACCTGAATGCAGTGGCAGGGATAAGATCAGGGATAAAAATTAATAGGAGATGGAACTCTCTTCAGCTGACACAAATGCATACTGCTGGAAAAAATATCACTCATTCATAATGATCACCACCTAATTGGAATCATTCTTATGGATACATATCTTTAACAAAATGGTACTTTTAATAGAGGTGATAATGCAGTGCAGTACGTGAGACCCACTAGACTGACTGAGCATCTTATTGAGCTGCACAGAATGTGATGAACACTTATTTGGATTCTGCTTACAGGTAGACCCAAAATGAAATCTCAGAAGTCAGTATTTTATCACCATCACCTACCTCCAAAAAAAATTGAGTAAATGAAGAGAAATTGATAGGAAATGTATATGTGGTGTGTGTTTGGGTCACTTTTCTGATGTGTTTGTTTTTCTCCTCTTAATGTGAAAAAAATAAATAAACAGTTATACTTTTCAGCATTTCCCATTCAAAATGTTGACTTTAAGAAAAAAAAGAAAAACAAATAAAATATCTGCTTGAAAGAGAAAATATAAATGGGTTTGAATTTTTGTGAGGCACATGTCTCACAGGATCTGGAGTACGGAAAAATTTTTGACTTCATTTAGGCAAAGTACTGCAGTTTGCATTTTCAAATCCAGTCTGATTTACACTGAAAAAGGTTACATTTTGGATATTAAAGTCCACATTTTCATGTGTTTATTTTTGACAAGACCTATCTTTGGAAAAGCTGTGAAAAAATTATTCTTGACTAAACAATCCATTTGCTCTGATGACTGTTTCTATAAAACATGCAAACAAGACATACACGATATTGCCCAAAAAAATATGTTACAGAGACATTCTCTTTCTCTAGTCCCTTATTTTTTTCAAAAGGTACCAAGGTTCAGTAAAAGCATTGAAAAACACTCTCCACAAGACACAATCTCAGGAGAAAATTTAAACCAGATCGCCAACACTTCCATTAATGACTTAATCACTTGATGTAGAATAGATACATCTTATTTAATGTAGATTTCTAAAACTAATATGTAAATTGAGACACAGATAAGTAGAGGAGAATTCGTTACATACCTTCATGAAATAAATGTTTCTTTCCAGTGATCATTAAGAATTATCAGTTATGTGTGGTGGGTCTACACTGTGGATGTTTGAAGCGAAGTCAGATGATCTCTGAGCTTCTATGTAAAGAGAAAAAGGAATTTAATTACTAATATCACTTCTGTCCTAAAAAGTGAACAATGTTTTTTACTTTACTTCAGAAAACAGTTCTGATTAGGGAATTGTTTTCCTTACTAGGAAGGTTTTCCTTACTAGGAAAGAGTTGTGTCCCAGAGTTACTTAAACACTTAAAACTGTTACTTAGCATTACAGATTTGATCTTAAATTTGCAGATACAAGTAGCCAAAGACCTATACACAAATTTTGTCTCTGGATATACCAGGAAGTCACATAAGTCTTTCAACTCTAAGGTAGGCTAAAATCTTCTTTCCTAAATAAGGAAAACTTTTTTTTTTTTTTTAGTAAGTAGTGTGAATATTGTAAGGATAATGTATTTTGATTAACAGAGTCATCGATATTGCAAATATATATATATTTGCTTAGATAGATATGTATCTATATGAACAATAAAATATTATGCTTGTGAAGAAAGAAGCTCTTTTTTGTCTGTTAAATTATGCAAGCAGATGACTGATCCCTGGCATGAGGTCTATCTATCTGAACAGAACATGAGAAAATAATGGACATGACATCAGTAATTGCTGGATGTAACAAAAAAAAAAAAAAAAAAAAGCAAGGCTGACAAAAGTTATAGGTAGGGCTGGGAGGGATGGCTGGAGTTCAAATGTAGTCATGCAGGGGTTGTGGAGAAATGAGCAACCCTCGCAGGAAATTGAAGGGGAGTTCTAGGGACCTTTTTGGGAGTAGTCTTGTGAAGCTAACATTACCTGGGTGGCCTTATCTGTACTACGATATTAGACCAATATTACATTAGTGACATTATCAGGAATATCAAATTTAGGTATGAATGTAGCAAACCTGGGACCAGTAAAGAAAAAGTAATTCGGAGTAAGTTGATTATTTAGGAGGGGACTGGGACAAAAAAAAAAGAAGGGGTAAGGATAGATGTGGGAAGAGAACTCATGGAAATGGAGGAAAAGGGAAAATAAAGAGGTAAATAAAAGGGGCTGATTACATGTGAACACGTATCTGGTCAGCAGTTATCTCAGAGAGTCCTGCACCTGATCACTGCTCAGGAAGTTCAGGCTGGAAAAAACAGTGAGTAGGAGGAGACCAGGCTCCAGATTCAAGGTCTGAGCTGGTGCCCAGGTAAGGGACCTAGGGTCTGGGCATGCATAGTAGATGCATAGTGAAACACTGCATTAATACTCAAAAGATCTGTCAATTAATGTGTGTTTGGAGATCAAGAGTGAAGGACTGTGAATGTTACCCTTGTCCTGGTTGGGTGGGGAGGAATTGGTTCAGGCCATCCATTTAGGTGAGTGTTGCTGGTGTTTATACAGGTAAAGACACTGCCCCCTGTCTGCTGATTTGTGCGCAGGACACGTGCACTGTGTGTTCATATGTGCATGTGTTGATTGGGACCACATGCACACCTCTGTTATTGGCCAAGCCTATAGACAGGCAGCTGCAGCCTAGCTTCTTGTAGAAGGAGAGGAGAAATCCCTTGGTCTTAAAGTTCACAAGATCCTGCTTGCCTTAAATCTACTGTGATTTTTGGTGGATAAGTACCTGCTAATTATAAGAGGAATAAAAGGAAAGGGAGAGAGTGAATCACCACACAATTTACTTTTTTGCACTCTTTTTCACAGTCACTTCTTTTGTCAGCTGCTGCTTGGTGAACTTTTGGCCTAGCTACACTGCCACATCAAAGCTTTACTTTGTGTTCCTTCAGACAAAGATGAGCTGCTTCATTTCCAAGAACAGATTGCCTTGGACTTTGTTCCAACTCTAATGCCACTAGCTTTAATTCCTTTGTTCCTTTAATCTCTGAAGCTAGACCTTCTTTCTCCCCCTTTGCTTACATTAAAGTAAATCTGAAGTAGATGCTTATTCCTCTGACTCCCTTCTATTTGTTTTTAGAGGCCTCCAGGGCTCTTAGGAGGACTGGATGTAGAATTAGAAGGAATTTGCTGTGCTCAGTATTCCGCTCCTGGGAACACCAGTGGTCAGAACTGCTCATACGCTCTTCTGAGCAAAGCAGGTGGAGACAGGGAGCTAGTTCCTCTGCTTTCCTCTCCTCAAGCAGACCACATTTTAGTAACTGATCTTTCCCATCAGATAGGAAAGTGCAGTACACACTGCTAAGCATGTTTTTATGTAGCTTTTTCACATCTGGGTTGCATGCAAAAAAAAACATACAGCTACTGCCTATGTGTTGTTTGCAGGAAGGATGTTCATCAGCTTTCATTAACAGGGAAGGCAGCAGGGCAAGGCTCAGGAGCCACTCTGTTTGCAAAGTAGCTTTCCAGAGATGCAAACAGTGCAAGTGCTTGCTTTCTCTTCTGGATCTTCCCAAATGTGGATGTCTTATCACAGAAAAGGCACTTCTGATATGCCCAGGAGAGAGTCTCTTAAAGTTCAAATGGTGATATGAGGCTTGTGGCCTGGACTGTTCTCTCCACTTCACAGCCCTGTGTGCCTTGAAGATTTTCCTGCCAGCCCTGATGGCATCATGTTTACATTACTAGTCCTAATTAACATAGGTGAAAATGAAAAAGGTTTTGGTTTACTAAGCAGGAGAGAACAAAGATTGAGCCTGATTTGTGAATACATCTTCTCTTTCAAGAGTAAAACATAGAACTGTTCAGTACATCAGATGAAATTATCAGCCATCTGTGAACTGAGCATCAAAGACACAATTAAAATACCAACATGAATTCTCTTCAAATAATTTATAACAATGCTTTGTGAACACATCTCTGTTCTTCCCTGAGCTCCAGACCTCTCTGTACTGATATTTTAATTTGCATCTATAATATTGAAAAAATCCCAATAATAATAGGAAGAAAGCAAAAAAGAAGATGGGAGACAAAGGTTTATTACAGGATACAGGGATATTGGTTTTCTTTTCAGCATATTAGAGAGTTGAAAGCTCAGATACAAGGTTACAGAACTGCATCTATCATCAAAAATACCAGTGAGAGCAGCAAGGACAAGGGCATAGATAGGTGTCCCAGAATTTTTCTGTTACCAAGAGATATTGGCAATGATGTGACTAAAAGTAAAAACTTTCTTTCTCTCTTTATCTTGCTCCACAAGAAGTGAGAATGTAAGAAAATAATTTCAGAAAAAAAAAGAAAGAAAAGATGAAGAAGGAGTTGCTGGCACAACTTGTTGGTTACACTGAGACT
Source organism: Butorides virescens (assembly GCA_017310255.1). Lineage (NCBI taxonomy): Eukaryota > Metazoa > Chordata > Aves > Pelecaniformes > Ardeidae > Butorides > Butorides virescens. The sequence goes on along the minus strand of JADKXX010005993.1, from coordinate 4,539 downwards.
GAAATCAGAAGCAGGAAAGAGGGGAAACAAGCAAATGCATAAAGATGCTGCTTTCAGCCATGTTGTTGGGTAACCGTGGGTTTATCAAATATTGACAAACATGAAATGATTGTAATCAGTCACTGTCAGAAGGGAACAGGTACCCTCCTCTCTTTTACAAATGATCCAATTAAAGGAAACATGTTGGCTATAAAAGTCAAAATCAACAATGCACTGTACGCTGACAGCCCATCCAACATATAAAATCAATAGTGCATTCTTCTTCTATCCAGCACAAAGCAACAGTAGCAACTTTCCCACCTCTTTAGTCAAATATGACACCGTATCAATCGATCAAAACTTAGTATTTATTGAACACTGGCTTCTGAAGAATGCAAAATGTATTGTTCTTTCCTTATTTTATTTCAATAAAGTTTAACTTAAAGGCATAACACTTGAGAGAGCTCAACTGTTTTATTGTGGTTAGATATAGATATAGCTAGCAGGATAGATAGATCTAAATGTATATTAATACATGCTTCTTGGGAAACAGACTGCATATACATTCTTTGTCTGAATGCTCTCAGAATAATACTGTTGACTGTCAGAGAAATGCAGACTGGAGATGGAAAAAACTCGGTTTATGGGACTAAAACTCTATGATGTAGGATTGCAAGATCCTTTTTTTTTTCTCCTTTGTCTTGTTTGCATTAAAATTTAGCTGTCTTTTGCAGTGATGTTTGTATAGAAGAAAACTTTCTTATCCCACATAGATTTCATATGGAAAGACTTGATTATTCTCCTGAAATGGAATCTGTGTTTGTCATTTTCCACCGTCTTTGATCCAGGGGAAGACTATTAAACATGATTGTATGTCATTACATGGTCAAAACTAAGCCTGGTGATGATAAGTAACACCTTAAGTATGTGTTAATTGCTTTTGATGACCTGGGGTAATTAGCCTTAGTTATAGATCAACTAATGTTACCTAAACAATTTCTCTGCCTCCTCACTGTTTACATGCACTGGTGGCTGTGAGCTTTGTGTATTTTTGTAGCTATTTTTCCTTTGGTTTTCACTGGGGATTAGGAATTCCCAAAGACATGATTCAGTTAAAATGTTTGACCAATTAAATGAACAAAAAACCAACCAAACAAACAAAACTCTCCAAAGCTTTGTTTATGTAGATGTAATTGTAATTACTTATTTGAACAAAAAAGGTCTGTTCTGCAAGCTACCAATATCACTGGAAAAACACTTCAGCTAGGTTCAATCAGACCCTAAGACAACAATCATACTTTTTATTTTCATTGCAGAAATTCAGAGTTCATAAATTATGCACATCTCTGATATAATGGACATTGCCTAATTTCTCACATTGGCTGCTTGATTGTCATTTTACTTTTAAATCACTAGCTTTCCCAATTACAAGGCGAACCAGTTCATAAAATATTGACATCTTGAAGAGACCTGCTTGTACCAGTTGAAGAAATGTGTGTCTAATTTTAATATTCCACTTTTCCCTTTCCTAAGAGCATGGGCAGTACCAGCAAAGGCAAACAAATGACTATTTCATCCTTTGTTCTCATAAAAGGAAATATGAAGTTGTATCTGTGCCTGTGTTAATGTTATGTCTTAAATAAAAATTGCATTTATACTGGGCACTGTTAAAGACAATGTTCTTATAAATCAAAGTTAGCCTGCAGATCTTGAGTAGGATCAAAGTTTCACACTGGTAGTTGCTTCATTAATTCAATTTAACAGGGAAGTAGTTTATAAACTAGGCACTTAAAAAAAAATAAGAATCAGGTTCAAAACATAAACAAAAGACATGGTTCTTCATAAAGCATGAAATTTAGTAATGTATTTTTCTGGCATAAAATCCCTAAGCTTCCACAGATTCAAGGGAAAACTGGGTGAGTTTCCAGCAGTTAAATTCGTTATAGGTGAAAAAATACATAGAAACCATCTGTGGGTCAGGAAGTCCCCGCGCCACAAGTTCTTCATTCCTGTGAGAATTGTTAGTGGTAGCATCATGTCTGCTTCCTTCATTTTTAAAGCTATCCTTAGGCATCTGCTTCTTGGGGTCACAGCCTCCTTACAAAGCTAGATGGACTTCTCACTGACTCAGTAGAGTAACCAACGTGTTTCCATAGCAGAGGGAAAGAAGTGTTAAGTTTAGAAAAATAAGTGTTGCTACTCTCAATTTGTTAAAACTCTGCCCAAGAACAGAGAAGGTAAATACTGAAGGTTAGTCAGTAACTGTTAAAGTTTTTCAGCAGTTTTCCTATCTCAGATAAAGGCAACAGGCACATTGATAGAATATAGCTGACCTCTCCAAAATGTTTGATTTCACATTATATAATTATTTCTCTAAAGTTTGCAATGTATGAGATTTCCAGGAAATATGTAAGGTAGACCAAAACCTGATTTGCATCTTAAGAGAAATCTTTTAAAGGAGATCTTTACTCAATGAGTACAGTTGTTTGCAATATGCTCCTACAGGGTTTGTTTCTTCATCCCGTGACAATTGGATTTAATTCATTATTTATTTTTAATACCATTCTAAACAGTAATTACAAATCTTCACTCATGATATTTATAAATGAAAGGAAATTGTGAGACAAGGAGTGTTTGAAGTGAGAATTTTAAAACTTTAATATGAACATTTAAAAAATGCAGCATCAAAACATTTAAGTCCCAGTGAATTGTTTATTTTCAAGTTTCATTTTTGTTCAAAGTGCATCCATACATCCTAAAGTAATGTACCATACATATATCAGCATTTACTGGCATGTTTTACTGCTGCAAGCAAATTAGCATGGGACAGGCTACTCTTCAGAAATGATCATTTTAAATTATCACAATGCAATTTATGTCATTTAATACACTTCAGTGAAAAATCCTATGTTAGCAAACCAGGGAAGTAGACCATAAGTCCAAGAAGCAAAGACTTATTCTATAAAACAGGGAACACAGAAGAAAGTTTTAGGGTCCTGGGAGATAATCACTTTGATAAAAGTTCTCCTTGTGATACAGTCAGATGCATCTGACAGTAAATAAGCTGTTAGATGTGAGTTCTTTCTTTCCATGGTAATGGAAAAATTTTCGATGAAGTACAGGCAAGACAGCGACCTGTCTTTCTTGTATAGGATTTTTCAATGGTTGACATTAGAATCTAATATCTACTTTTAGTGTCCATTGTTCAGGGATGTTGAAGTATCAAAAATATTTCAGAAGTGCATATAAGTGCACAAAATAAAAACAGCCAACAGATTGGAAAATGAAATCTACAGTTTGAGCAACAAGGGTTCAACATATTCAGTGAGTTAAAAGAATAGCAGGGAGGTGACCTACAATAACTTCACACAGGTACTTAAAACTGGAAAATATCTGTGATTTAGTCAAGGGTAAGAACAGCAAGCAGAGTCTGCCTACTTCTGATAGGGGTAATATTGTCTTCAGGTCTAAAAAGACCCAGAGGAGTGAACTAATGTTTGCTCTGGGGTTCTCATATCATTTTAGAGATCAGAAAACTGCTGGACTATGCTAGGACTTTCATCTGACCTTTATTTGGAAACCATAGTGTGTGAAGGAGCTACTGTATTCCCAAGTACCTCTCTGGGATGGAAGGAGGACGCAGACAAGATGTGCACCTGGATGCAGGGACTTAGAAATGCTGTCAGTCCATCAAGTAAATGCATGAAACTTTAAAACAATGTCCTATTGAAAATGGTTAATGCATTATCACTTGAAGAACTGATGGTGATATCACATTATTATTTTATTTTTGCAGAAATAAATGCCTTGATCTCAGTCTTAAGATAAATTTGTGGAGATGTGTGGGAGTCCCTTGTTAATCCACTGTTTCCATAAGTACTCATGAGGACAAAAAAGTTTGCATTGTCTTTAGTAGGCTTTTTATATTCAGATTTCTGCATAAATGCATTGTTTACAAGCAAGTACCACAATATAGACTAGTAGTTGGCAAGGTCAGAAGGATTTTTTCCTCCAGTGTATCATCCAATTTAAAAGCATGTATTTCAAGAAAAAAAAAAAAAGGCAAGCCCCACCCCCCCCCCCCCCCCCCTGATTGAGCACGACTGAAAGTGGGATATTAAGTAGTAACCAGTGACAGAGAAACCTTTTAGGCACTTGTCTAACTTGTGCTCAGGCTGAAACAGGGATTAATGTCTTCATGTTGCAGGGACTCATATACCGATGATATTTTAGTCTCTCCTGCCTCTACCTGTGATGTAGGGTAGGCTTCCTTAAGTCTGACATATTCAGCTTCATTATTATTGGGTTTTATAAAGGGGTTTTTTTTGAGGCGGGGACAGGACACTAAAATCTAAAACAAACATGCAAAGAAACTCTTTGAACTTGGCTATAGAGAAAATGAGACTGAGATCAAATAGTCATCTGACTTCTTTGTGACTTGTACAGTGTGAGCGAGAATTTCTCTTTAACATGTTGCTGCGAGTAGACAGATTGCAGAAGACATTACCTACCATGGGGAAGGGAAGGGAAGGGAAGGGAAGGGAAGGGAAGGGAAGGGAA
>JADKXX010005992.1:0-90181 GCA_017310255.1 Butorides virescens | reverse complement strand
GGAAGGGAAGGGAAGGGAAGGGAAGGGAAGGGAAGGGAAGGGAAGGGGACATCTGTTTTTCTTCCAACCGGTACACATATAAGCGCATAGAAGAATGCTATATTCCCCATAGTGGTTGAAAAAGATCATGATTTGGCTTTGCCTGTTTCTGCACTGGGTAGTTAAGTGTGGCTAACACTCGAATAATGATGTTTTTATGTTAGATTTCTCTTTAATCACAGAATCACAAGGGTTGGAAGGGACTTCAGGAGATCATCTAGTCCAACACCCCTGCTAAAGCAGGTTCTCCTAGAACATATTACACAGGACTTCATCCACGCGGGCTTTGAATATCTCCAGAGAAGGAGACCCCACAACCTCCCTGGGCAGCCTGTTCCAGTGCTCTGTCACCCTCAGAGTCAAGAAGTTTTTCCTCATATTCAACTGAAACCTCTTATGTTTCAGTTTGCACCCGTTGCCCCTAGTCCTGTCAGTGGACACCACTGCAAACAGGCTGCTTCCATCCTCGTGACTTCCATCCTTAAGATATTTGTAGGTGTTGATGAAGTCCCCTCTCAGTCTTCTCTTCTTCAGGCTGAACAAGCCCAACCCTCTCAGCCTTTCCTCGTAGGGGAGATGCTCCAGTCCCTTTATCATCCTAGTTGCTCTCCTCTGGACTCTCTCTAGGAGTTACTCATCTTTCTTGAACTGGGGAGCCCAGAACTGGACACAGTACTCCAGGTGGGGTCTCACCAGGGCAGAGTAGAGGGGGAGGAGAACCTCCCTCGACCTGCTGGCCACACTCCTCTTAATACACCCCAGGATACCATCGGTCTTCTTGGCAACAAGGGCACACTGCTGGCTCATGGTCAGCTTGTCGTCCACCAGGACTCTCAGGTCCCTCTCAGCAGAGCTGCTTTCCAGCAGGTCAGCCCCGAGTCTGTACTGGTACATGGGGTTTGACCTCCCCAGGTGCAGCACCCGACACTTGCCCTTGTTGAACTTCATCAGGTTCCTCTCCGCCCAACTCTCCAGCCTGTCCAGGTCTCGCTGAATGGCAGCACAGCCTTCCGGTGTATCAGCCACTCCTCCCAGTTTTGTGTCATCAGTGAACTTGCTGATGGCACGCTCTTTCCCCTCGTCCAGGTCATTGATGAACAAGTTGAACAAGACTGGGCCGAGTACCGAGCCCTGGGGAACTCCACTAGCTACCAGCCTCCAGCTGGACTCTGCCCCGCCAATCAGAACCCTCTGAGACCTGTCATTCAGCCAGTTCCCAATCCACCTCACTGTCCTCTCATCCAACCCATACTTCTTGAGCTTCCCTATGAGGATGTTATGGGAGACAGTGTCAAAAGCCTTGCTGAAGTCAAGGTAGACAACATCCACCGCTCTCCCCTCATCTACCCAGCTGGTCATGCCATCATAGAAGGCTATCAGATTGGTCAGGCATGATTTCCCCTTGGTGAATCCGCACTGGGTAGTCCTGATGGTCTTCATTTCATCTACTTGCTTGGAGAGGACACCCAGAATGAGTTGTTCCATCATCTTTCCAGGTACGGAGGTGAGACTAACCGGCCTGTAGTTCCCTGGGTCCTCCTCCTTGCCCTTTTTGAAGACTGGAGTGACATTGGCTATCTTCCAGTCCTCAGGCATCTCTCCTGTTCTCCATGACCTTTTGTAGATGATGGAGAGTGGCTCAGCAATGATGTCTTCCAGTTCCTTCAGCACTTGCGGGTGCATTCCATTGGGGCCCTTGGATTTGTGGGTGTCCAGCTTCCTTAAAAGATCCCTAACCTGATCCACCTCGACCAAGGGAAGGTCATCCTTTCTCCAAGTTTGCTTGCTTACCTGCAAGGACTGGGGAGCCTGAGGGCCAGCTTTGGCAGTGAAGACTGAAGCAAAGAAGGCATTCAGTAGCTCCACCTTCTCTGTATCTTCTGTCACCAGGGCACCCATTTCATTCAGCAGCGGTCCCACAATACCCCTGGTCTTACATTTACTGCTGACGTACTTGAAGAAGCTCTTCTTGTTATCCTTGATGTCCTTTGCCAAACTGGGTTCCAGGTGAACCTTGGCCTTTCTAGTTGCTTCCCTACATGCTCTGGCAGCATTCCTGTATTCCTCCCAAGTGGCCTGACCCTCTTTCCACATCCCATGGAGCTTATTATTTTCTTTGAGTTTTACTAGAAGCTCCTTGTTCATCCATGCAGGCCTCTTACCTCGTTTACTTGATTTCCTACTCACAGGGATGCACCAATCCTGAGCACAAAGGAAGAGCTGCTTAAACAGCAGCCAGCTCTCCTGGATTCCCCTACCTCCGAGAGCCATAGCCCATGAAATTCTTCCAAGTAGGTCCTTGAAGAGGCCAAAGTTAGCTCTCCTGAAGTCCAATGTGGTAGTCCTACTTGTTGTTCTGCTCCCCCCTCTCAGAATCTGGAACTCCACCATCTTGTGGTCACCGCAGCCAAGCCTGCCCCCTACCTTCACATCCTCAACCAGCTCTTTATTTGCCAGCACAAGGTCCAGTAGCGCTACATTTCTTGCTGACAGAGAGTCAGTGAAGTCTCCATCTTTGGGGACTTTCAAAATTCAATGTTATGTAAGTCCTGAGCATCCTTTTCTGTCCCCAGGTCTGACCCTGCTTTGGGCAGGAGGTTGGTGTAAAGACTTTCTAAGGTCACTTCCAATCTTATGGACCCATGAATATGGAATCATGTGAGTGCACAATGACACGCCTAAGTTAATGAAAGATTGCCATTTGGAGGCCTTCTAAGGTGCCTACCTGGCTCCATTGATGATTTAGGGAAGTAAGTATTTTAGGCAAACATCTCCATGAAGAACATAGAGTTTATATTTTAATTCAGAATACAGAGCCTAAGATATGTGGGCTGGACCTCATCTGTCCTTAACAAAATAATCCTTCATTGTTCTTTCTTCATGTATGGACAATGGCTATCTGTTTTCTCTAGAAAAGTTTCATCAAACTCAGTGAAATTTCTGATACTAATGCATAGACTCCAAGACTCCTGACTTCAGCAACAGCAGCATTAAAATAACTTTGATTGACCATATTTGCAATTTAGCTTTGCTTTGATCTCATCTGGCAGGCAGCAACATTAGCTTCATTGGCTTTAATGCTCTTCTGTGTTATTCACATTTTCTAGGGTCTCATCTATAGGTACATAGATAATGTCTTGATATGATATGTTCTAGCCTTTACGTACAGAAATTTTAGGTATAGCTTAATTGTTTTTTGGTTTGTTTTGCAAACTCTGCCAAATCATATTTCCACATATGGAAATGCAATAAATGCATGATTAAAGTCTAATCCTAGAATTTAGATGAAAACCAAAGATAGAATTCAGACTCCATAGATTACAGAATTTCAGGCCATTACTCTATGATGAAGAATGTAGCACATTTTTAAGGTTCATTTATTTTATGTACTGTTATGTTCAATCTCTCCTCAGTCTAAACAATTCTCTATCTTTGGTGTTCCTAGTTGTAGTTTGTTTATAAATAACCACTTGATGTTCTGTTTTTTCTTTTCTCTCACCTAAGATTACATATAAAAAAAAAAAAGAAGTTTTCTCAACAATAAGAAAAGTTAAACTCTGAAACAGATTGTCAAATGACATTGTGAGGTCTCTACCAGATTTTATAAGAAGTTAAATAAACACCTGTTTAGATCAGTGGTGAGTTAATCCTTTTTTTAGGATAGAGAGATAAACCTTATGTTCCCTGAAATTGTTTAGCTTTTTTTTTCTCCAACAGCACAGGCCCCACATGGTGACTGGTGTACTAATCTAATACAAACTAAAGACCAGAGAAAAACTGTTCAATTCTTTTCATTTTGCATCACTCTGTGTTTCATCCTGATGTTTCTTTTCTCTTCACACTTCTTTTCTTCTGCTGATTGAATGTTATCTTCTCTGGGATTAATAAAGATATACTCCAAAGCTTATCTTTAATAGAAATCATATTTATAATAATAATAATTTAAGAGTTTTCTTCTGGGAAGAGAAAAGAATTTAAAAGTGGAGAAAGAAGGAGTTTTAAATAATAAATAAGAGAGTGGAAAAATGCTGATATTTCACTTTAACCTCTAACCTAGAAGCACAGATTCAACAAACTGTTTAATTAGTTATTATTTGTACAATGTTCTGTAATCGGAGAAGCACTATAATTGTAAGGACAAAAAGTAAGATGATCAGGTGTAGGAGAAACCATTTTTACTGCTCTGGTTCCAAGATACATTTAGTCTCTGGGCCAAGACTACCAAGAAGAGTAGCAATTAATGGTAATTGCTATTCTGGATTTGGATGTGTCAGTGTTTGTCCATTAAGATCTATAACTGGGAAGAAATTCTTTCTGATAAAGCTTTGGTTTCTCTGGGCTTAACCTAACACTAATAAAGATGATGCAGAGGCAGATTTTAAATTTCAAAAAAGACAATTAATGTCTAAATGCCTGAATACAAGGGCTAATTCTCAAGTTACTGCTATAAGGAAGGCAAATGCCAGTTTTTTTTAAATATATTTAAAAATTGAAGCACCTCATTTCACCAATTCCCCTTTGAAAAGGTAGGTTTTGGTGCTGGTAAGATGAAGCAGGATTTTCAGATTTTTTCTGGTTATATTGACGTTAATTCCAGACAGCTATTCATTTGCCTGCTACAATAGCAAACCAAACCTTTTTCTCTTTGTTATCACCACTAGTTCTATCAACAGTTACTGATTTTAGTGGGAACCCTTGGTGTGTAGTATCTAAAGAGGTGAACAGTCTGCTTTGAATAAACAAGTGTTGCATGCACACTGAATTTGAGCCTGACATTAAATTTGAGCTAAGATACAGCAAAGGTTAAGAAGGATTGTGAGTAGACAGGAAAGGAGCTGAAGAATCAGATTAGGAAAAAAACAACACAGTAGAAAAGCTAATAAAAAAACATGGGTAGGTTTAGGACCTCACTGCTTATTTAAGACATTGCTGATCATCATTTGACCAGATATAACTCTCAGTTCATTGCTTGCTTATAGGTCATTGTAACTCTGAGATGAAGCTTAATAGCTTAAAACTCTTTTACTTAAACTATCTTGCAGTTCGTGACTGAGAGGGTGTGCTGAGAAAGTAAACACTGGCCACTGTGATGACTCAACTGGCATATAATATCTCCTTGCCCCTAGATCAGGTATTTGACATGAAAAAGGAAGGAAAGTGTGTGTTCATGTACATGTGTGCACACACACCTAGCATTAAGCCCACAGCTGAACTCTGGTCAGTAAACGTGAGCAGCTGGATGGCCTTAAGTACATGATTAATCTGCAAATCAAGGGAGTATTTGCTCAGTTACATACATACATTCACATTTAAATACAGGCAATAAAGAATTGGGTTTGTGTTTTGAGGGGGAAAAATTTTACCCCAATCATGTGGCCAGGGCTGCTTTAGTTTGGGTAAGAGAACTTTGAACGCATTTTGCATGGTTTAGGCTACACACATGGATCTCAGGGTGACAGAGAAGCAGAAAAAGGTCTTTTCTAACATATTCTTTGACATACTTGCAGGAGCAGCAGCTGTAGTTACCTTGTTTATTCTGTTTCCACATCAATTACCTTACACTGAGAGAAAAGTTTCCTCACCTCTTAGTCTCTGGTTATTTTTTGATTAAATCAATGTGCTTCTCTTTGATACCTGTCCCTCTAGAGAGCAAGGTTTTTATTGTACTTACCATTACTGTCAGGGTTGGGGTCATATCAGACTTGCATTGTTGAGAGAAGATACATGCATACATATATTAGATAGGTAATAATTTTTTCTCCTTTCTCTCATTCTTTGTAATAAAACCATAGAATCATAGAATGGTTTCGGTTGGAAGGGACCTTTAAAGGTCAGCCAGTTCCAACCTCCTACCCATGGGCAGGGATATCTTCCACTAGATCAGGTTGTTCAAAGCCCCATCCAACCCTTCTTAAATGAATTGTTTAAGAATTCATTTCCTATCTGACTGTTCTGATGGCCTTCTACAATGGAGTTACTGCACTGGTGAAAGGTTACTGCTCTGTTCATACTAAGGTTGGAGGTATTCTGCAATGCTCAAGCCTATAGAAGTTGTGAAACTTGGTCATGACATTATGGTGATCTTATGTTGTGGGCTCTGTACTTGAGAAATACTGAGAATATTTGGGTAAGCACTCAGTCTGTAGAAAATACATTCTTTTCATTGTTTGTGTGTGTGAAAGGTGATTAGGTAGATAGCCAAACCTGCTTTTAACATCACCAAAGTCATTATTAGATTTTTTTCTTTGCCTTTGAGTCATCTACAGTTCTACAGGCATGGTTAGTATTAATGAAATGTGAAGCATACATGCTGTTCTTTCATTTTTTATATAACTAAAGTGATGAATATAAGCTCAGCCTCAGAATCCATTATTTTAGAACTGAATAAAACTAGTATATAAGAACAGCCATACTGGCTAAAAACAAAAGGACTGAAAAGCCAGTATGTTCTCCACCAGAATGACTGGTCAGGGATGCATGGGAAAGAATATAAAAAATATATACAAGCATACAGCTTCACCTAATCTCTAAATCAGCAGTTTATGAGCTGCCTATGACCAAGCTTGATTTTTAACCATCATAATTAATTTGTTCTGATGGAATCATCTTTTCAGGAGTTTATGTAATCTGGTTTATGGTGGGGTGGGGGGGAATGATGGCATATTTGTTATCATGATTTCTACAACAATTGGGTCTCAGCGAGTCCCATAATTTATTTTTCTATTGATAGAAAACATATGTTATTGGTTTAGTTTCAGACAGATGGTTTGACAATTCTTTGAGCTTTTCCTCTTGCTCTTTGGCCAACCCTTCAGTTATTGAACCTAGTGAAAGACAATTACAGATGTCTAATGTAGGTATTATGGCTGCCACTTTACACTGACCACAAAGAAGCCCAAAGCCCAGCTATACTTAAAGGTATGCAGAGTCACTTAGCACTCTCATGACTGTTCCCACTTGAAGATGTCATTACAGCCACTACTGAGTCAGTGGTTAAACCTATATTCCCTCTCAGTTAGACTTAATTTGAGCACAGGAATAATCTCACTGCAAGTAATGGAGAAATGAACCTATTGGAAGCCAGGATAGAGTTGTACTAGGCAATATTTTAGGAAAAAAAAAAGAAAAAAAAAAAAGTCTTACAGCTTTTTTTTCTTATTCACTGCCTGGTGGATACAAGTCCATTTAAAAGCTATAGCCTAAACCCTAAACTGCTGTCAGTCCATCAGTCTAGCATGCATTTGCCCAGGCCTGCCCTACACAGAGCCCCTTGTCTTTGGAACTCTGCAAGAACCCATCTGTAGCAATCAGGTCTCACACAGCTAGGCTGTGAGGTTGACTTGTTCACTTTCCTGCTGAAGTCAATTTCTCTTTCCATGCCACAGGGAAAGGAAAAGTGTTTTTCATAAAGGGGTGAATATGTTAGTAAAACAACAAGAGTTTGGGGAAGGAATACAGAGGAACATCTGAGCCTAATGTAATTTTAAAAAGGCTTTGAAATCAGCACAGCAGCTTCTTATAAGAAAGAAAAATGCTGAGCTGTTGTGGAGATCTCAGAAATCCAACAGATACAGCATAGGATGTGCTCCAGCATTGGATCTTAAACTAATTATCACAGGTCCTAAGACCTCAGGCCTGTGGGTCGGAAAAATCGAGAGGGCAGGTATACTGGATAACAAGTGCTTTTGTATACCACTGTAACAGAGCAATCTCATTGACAAGATACATGACAAAATATCAAATTTATCTGTCCTTTGGGCAAATAATTAGATTGGATGGATAATGAGATTGTTAATTGCAATGCAATAATATTTTCTGCAAGGAATGGTAGAAAGGAGGGAGAAAGCAAGAAAAAGCTAACTCCTAAGAGATGAACACAGGGAACAGACTGAGATTATTTTGTTAAATGCTATGGTGAACACATTACTGTAGTCTTCTTGTAGCAAACAAACAAGTAAAATGCATGCAGACATTGCTTTTAGCAACCCAGATAAACCCTTGTGCACCTTGAACATGCCTAGTTTATTTTATACCAGTCCTTAAATTTGCTATACAAGTTTTAAAACATAATTTATGTTTTTAAATGCAGTTATTAAAAATAAATCTGTGGTAATCTCTTCAGATTCTTTTTCTGCACATACATTTTCTGAATATAGGGAGGATGTAATAGGTAGTGTCCTGAAGTAATTCTGGCATGAATAAAATGTTTTGAGTGCACAGCTTTGGCTAAGTAGAAATGCTTTCTAATGCTGGGTGAGGCATGTTGTCTGGTGGCTTATGTAGTATTTTAATGTATTTACATATTTACTGATGAGGGAATAGTTGAAGGCATAGATACAAATATATTCACACATATAAACCAACATGGAACAAAAAGACACACACACACACAAAAAAAAAGCTTAAGTATTCCACACAAACACACCACATACATAGTATGGCATACCAGTAAAATATATTCCAGAGTAGGGAAACTGGACCAGTGCAGGCCATTTATTTTTCATCTACCCATTAATTTTAATTATGGAATTCAAATGTATTATACTTGCTTTAAAATTTTATGTCATGAATGCATGCCGAGAGCTTTGCAAAAGCACATTTCAAACAATTCAATTTCCAAGATCTGTGCCTAATGAGCTACAGAGGAACTGGGACCATATCCTACCCAGGTTTAAATTATTAATATATTTTTCATAATTCTCCATTATCCTTCTTGGAAAACAGCACATTTCAAGTATTCTCAAGTGATGAGGGGTTTTTTTTGCCTTCCAGATTCTGTTTTTACTTCCAAGTCTCACTTTTTCCCTGTTTCAGAAGTCTCTTTTTGCTGCTGACATTGACTGAGGACATCATTCACATATTTGTATATGGAAAGTGGAACATCCCTCTGAAGCTGAGAACCATCTTGTTTTTCCTTTTCTCATTTCTACACATACATGCAAACAGGAGGGGACAAAAATCAGAAATGTGCATTTACCTACCCACACGTGCACTTTAAGGATGAGCCAACATATACAATCCACACATGGGGATCCACCTACATGCTAATTCACACAACTTAAACATGCTGGAAAGCTTCAAACCCTGTAAAGGCATGCCTGCATGTTCCTGAGCACCCAGTTCTGTTACATTGGCTTTAATAGTATAAACAGAAAATGCAAATTCATACATATCCTTAATCACACAGACGAAGGGCCTCATTTGCATACCCTTCATAATTCAATTTAATTTTTTTTTGTCAAGAGTTGTGAATGCTTCATGTTTGCTTTAATCAGAATGTTGACATTTACACTGAAGCCAATTTCTCTTTTTCTATTCCATGTTTTGTTTAACCATGACAGCAAACTGGAGGGAACAGACTTTTAAAATTGGCTCTTTGCCCAGAATGCATCATTTCTCTTGTAGTTGTTTCCCCACCACCCACCCCCTCCGTGCTAGGCATTGCAAAAAGAAATGTGAAAACATACTCTGCGAACACAGGAGTGAGGTGTTAGTGCTTTTAGATAAAGATTTGTGTTGTATTTTAAAACTAGATTGCTGTACAGTTTCAAGCTATTAGCAGGAACCTATTACACCATCGCTTTGGGTCCTTGGAGAGATGTGCTTAGTGTATTTCAGTAATTCAAGGCAAATAGAAAACCTACATGTGAAAATATTTAATGGCAAAGGCACCAACTGCTCAAGGCTGCTGGAGGAAGGAGGCATGCTTTCTGTTAACTCTTTCCTTGGGCTTTTCAATGCAACAGCTTCTGCTACTCTCCCTAAAACTCTCAGTAGGGCTCCAGTCCTTTGTGGGTGTAGGAGACTACTGATGCTGAGCAAATTTTCTCTGGCTTCTTCTGTGGCCTGTGTGCATGTAGTTATCTGCTCACCTACACATAACGCTTCAGTCTGCTTTTATTATCTCTCAGCATTCAGACATTTCAAGGCTCATCCTGAAGAGAAGAAAACAAAATTTGACTTTTTCAGAAAAGTGATAGGCAAAAAAAGGGAATAACTATAATGACCACCATGCCCCTCTGCTGCAATCCAGTGGTAAATTCAAGCCTGGATGCCCAGTTGTTCTATCTGTTATGGCTTTACCCATTGCCCAACACAGTTTTCTATGGCATTGGGTTAACATTCAAAACATATGCAGGGCAACTCAAAGGCTGTAATACTAGGTCCTTTTCACCACATGACAACAGTCTTTATATTAGTTAGAGACTTTCTGGAAGATAAACAGAATTTGCCACAAATACTTTTGATTTTTGGTGGGGTTTTTTTGGTTTTGTTTTCTTTTTTTTCCCCCCAGGAATGAAAACAAAGCAGCCAGACAGCTCCGTGTAAGTCCTCCCCAAACTAGAATTTGTGTCAGACACCTTGCATAGATCTTGCAGAGCACTTGCACTGCACTGACTTGCACAAGCTGCTAAGTACGGAGGATTCCACATGACTGCTTAGAGCAGTGGTAAAAAGAAGACTTTTTTGAAGACACAGAATCCAAATCAGTAAAACCCGTATTTCAAGGTGAGATCACATCCTGCCATGAACAGTACCAAAAACTTCAGTCCTGAGGCACTCTTTCTGCTCACTGCCTATTGTAATGGGATCCCAATATAACAGGGACAAAACAGGAATACAGCACATAGGGGACATTTGAGATGGTAGAGAGAAGGCGTAGGATATAAAGTGGAATCTTCTCCGTAATGTGGCTAAACAATTGATGGAAGAGTTCTCAGTGCTGTGAACATCACTTCCTATTTACTGTGAGTATAAAGGTATTGAGTATACATAGCCCTCTGTATCACAATTGTCTGAGTGTCAGATGTATCTATTTTCCCTTGCTAAAACATCTATATATGTATTTAGATTAAAAATATACATATGATTTTTTTAAAAATCTGCTTATTGAATTTTCCGTAACAACTTTTACATATAAAAAGATAATGTACCTGACAGATTATGACAATTAGTAGAAAAAAACAGACTAGGGGAAAACATGCTGTGTGTTAATCAAAGGAAACACCTGAAACTGACAAAATAATAAGAGCTAAAGCAACAAAATAAATATGAACCAAAGCTAACAACAGCCAGGAAACAAGGGACCAAAGTGATCTGGCTTACATTAGGTGTGAGTTGGAAGAACACATGGCAATTATTCAATATCTATCCGTTACATTTGTTTGCATTTGTAATATATCCATCTGTACAATAAACTCAACATTTGCTTCTGAGCCAGGATTTTGCATGTGCTTAAGCAGAGCTGTGAGGGTTTAGATAGCTCAGGAGCTGAACCAGAGAGAATTAAATACCTGATCACTCAGTCTGTCTGTCTATCTACCTGTCTGCTTAAGTCAGCCTGTTGGGCTCATATGCTGACTAGCATTCTGCTCTAAAAAAGAACATTGTTTGATCTTGAAAGGGAACCTAAATTCAGGATGTAGACTAGGGCTCCAGAATCATTATCTGGGGGAAAATACAGCCTAGAAATATGTGGGTGCATACATTTATGTACTTTACTCTCTTTTCCCTGAAGCTGGTGCACAGGGTCAAACTGTAAGTCAGGAGGAATTATAGTGTATGGCCAATGTAATTAACCAGTATCAAACAATGATAATGAACCATTCATAAGGTTTTTCAGACTAATAACTTAAATGTTTTGGGTTTTTATTTGTGGTAGAAACATAATAAATTAAAACATTTATAATCTGATCACATGCTTTTCACAAAGGCGAAGAAAACCTACAATTAAAACAAGTGTTTCCAGATAAACAGAGTCACAGAATCATGGACTGGTTGAGGCTGGAAGGGACCTTTGGAGGCCATCTGGTCCAATTCCCCTGCTCAAGCTGGGCAACCTACAGCCCAGTACCATGACTAGATGGCTTTTGGGTATCTCCAAGGATGGAGACTCCACCACCTCCCTGGGCTACCTGTGCCTGTGCTCAGTCACCTTCACAATAAAGAAGTGTTTCCTGATGTTCAGAGGGAGCCTTCTGTATTTCAGTTTGTGCCCATTGACTCTCGCTCTGTCACTGGAAACCACTGGCTCTGTCCTCTTTGCACTTTCCCTCCAGGTATTTATACACATTAATGAGATCTCCCCTGAACCTTCTCTTCCCTAGGCTCAACAGTCCCAGCTCTCTCAGCCTTTCCTCATGTGAGAGATGCTCCAGTCCCTTGATCATCCTTGTGGCCCTTTGTTGGACTCTCTTGGGCATGTCCATGTCTTTCTTGTACTGGGGAACCTGGAAGTGGACACAGTACTCTGGGTGTGACCTCACCAGTGCTGTGCAGAAGGGGAGGACGTCCTCCCTCAGCCTGCTGGAAATAATTTGTCTAATGCAGCCCAGGATACCCTTAGCTTTCTAAGCAGCAAGGGCACATTGCTGGCTTACTTGGTGTCCACCAGGACCCCTGAGCCTTTTTTTGCCAAGCCGCTTTCCAGCTGAGTTGCTCCCAGCATATATTGGTGCATAGTGTTGTTCCTCCCCAGGTGCAGTACTTTGCATTTCTTGTTGAGCTTCAAGAGGTTCCTGTCAGCCCATTTCTCCAGCCTGTCACATTCCCTCTGGATGGCAGCACAACCCTCTGGCATAACAGCCACTCCTCCCAGTTCGAGTCATCAGCAAAACTTGCTGAGGATACACTGCACCATCATCCATACAGCTGGATGATTGCACAGCTTTGAACTGTTCTGTGACAAGAGGGGAAGAAACCTGTACAGTAGTTCCCTTGACTGAATGCTTACTGTGAAACCCAGTGATCATAGTCAACATCTTTTTCCTCCTGTATGAATGCCATAAATATTAGGTTGCAGATCATGTCCATGTCCATGTTCCCTGGCCCAGTGGACAATTTTATATGCGATGGGGTGTATCCAGGTTTAGAATATTTGTAGGGTTATAATGATAAATCAAGAAAGGTGTAAATGTTATTTTATTTGGTAAACGCAGAGGCAGGCACACACAATTGCTTGCCATTTTGGGTAGAGCAGTGGGAAGCAGATAAAATGGTACTCCCAGAGCAGAAGTAGGTGCATGCCATTCATTTATCGGGGTCTATTCACAAGCATTTAGCTGGTCATATGCCAGGAAAGAGAAGTCTAAGTCTATTCAGGCAAAAGGGAAGATGAATACTTCTTCACTTCAGGTAAGATTTGAACTGCCAGGCTGTTATGGTGGGAGGGACCTCTGTTCTGAGCCAAAGTAGCCTTCGATTTTTAAAAGAATAGCCTAAATTCAGGAAAGGGATTAAGCTATTGGAAGCCCAGAATAATGTCCAGTATGCCTTAGGGTGATATTAGAGTCATCCTCTCTTCTTAGCATCACCTATGGGATTCAGGGTCCTGCCAGTTAGCCCTGAATACACTGAATTTCCTAGCTGATTCATTGCGTATAGACAGCACTTCAGTCTTGTCAGCTGCACAAGTGAGGCCACACTTCTAACTGCCCCTGTGGACTTACTGTGAAAAAAATAATTTGCCATTCAGGAACTCTTTTCAGAAGGGCAACTGCTCCTTCCATGTGAAAAGTTACAAATTTCATCAAAAGAGTTGTGTAACAAGCTAAAAAATGCTCAGGCCCTCAAAGGACTCACACATCTGTCTCTCTCTTGCTTCAAAGCAAAGTTGCCCATTAAATAAGCAGATAAATATTAGGAAATATCTCTTTCCTCTTAGATATTCAGTGTCGCAGCTCTTGCAAACAGCAATACTGTTTATGATAAAACTGAGAAGATATGAAATATGTATTTTTCTCATTTGTTATCATTAAGTCAATATGGGTTTTCATGAGAAGCATGAGCAGTTTACCCCAATTCCTTGCGCAAGCATGTCCTGATAAGGCTGTGGGATACAGCATGTACTCGATCACAGACAGGCAAATGCACATCTAGTATAGTAGATGGCCAAAATTCCAGAAAGGAAAATATTTTTCCTGGAAACTTGACTCTCTTGGAGATATGAAACATCTGTAAGCCAAAAAGTTATTGTGTTGTCAGTTTCTCCCCCTGTATGTATTTAAGTAGGAGGGCTAGAAAATAATCATGGTAAAGGAAATGTGACTCTTTAATCTCTCACTTGGTGCATAGACTTCTTATGCTGATAGAAGCTTTCCAAAAGGAGTGCAGCAGCAGTTTTCAGTAAATGAGAAAGCTTCAGTTTCACAGGCACGCACAAGTGATTGCATTGGGCAGTTTAATAACATCCCATCCCATTAAATCAGTTTCTGTAACTGACCACGTATATATTCTTGGGCTGTCATGACTATGCTGTAAAATATATTTGCTTAATCTTATTTCACTGAAATTTTGGCTAAAATTCTGAACCTAGAAATTGGAGTATACTGAGAACATGCACAGTATGTTATAGCAGCTCAGCTAATGGAGATAATCTGGGAAGCTGTTATATTTTAACATGTTTGATTGCTGTTCAACTTCAGACATGAGAAATTGTCTGTATACATAAGTTTTGCAAAGCATATGGGGCTACAGTTTCTTATTCCAATGTAGAAGAGCAATGAGTTTCATGCACAGGATACTGCATGAAATACCAAGTCTTGGTGATATTATTTTCTAGCCTTTCAGAATCTCCCCAGCCCTCTACATTTACTCATGACCTAAAAATTAGCACAAATGATGTCATTTTTCAACCTGTTCGCACTGTTGCCTGGGGTTATCTCTAGACTGTCAAGGCCTTGTTCCCCCTGGCCCTGCAATTTGTGTCATCAGTGACATCCATGCAACGGGAAATCCATCAACTCTTAGTGAACAACTCAGTACAGTCACCAAGACATTTCAAATTAATTCTCTGATATAATTTCTTTGCTGGCATCATATGAAAAGGTAAGTGGGGAGATGTAGCCAAAGCCATAGAGAGGTTGGTATCCATTCCCTCTGTCTTTATAAGGTGCAGACTGTCTTCTTCCAGGATTTCTCAAACTTTCCCATCTAGAACTTGCCAGCCTTAAATAGCAAAAGCATCAGCTAAAGAGCTTCAACTCTATTTGCTCTCATTTTGCATGCTGTTTGATCCACTTATGTTAGGCCTCTGTAGCGCTCTCTAGCTAGAATGTAAGTTGAAAAGATAGCAAGAGAAGCCTGTCAATGGAAACCAAGAGAAAAAGTTATAAATAACTTTTTATTATCTTAAGTTCTGTGTGTGGGAGTGATTCTTCAACCTTGACCTTGGTTTAAATAAAAATAAAATTTAAAAGAATCATCTCTTTCTTTACAGCAGAGACTTATTATGTACCATCTATAATGCTTATACAGTGCATGAAAGTAAATTTGAAAGGGAGTGAAGGAGACTTTAACAATGTAGAGCAGCTGAACAAATATATAACAATTCCTTGAATGAATGATTGGATGATACCTAATAGCAGGGAGTTTGCAATAGTATGAGATTATCCTCTGATAATTCTTCAGTTTTGACTGTTGCTGCTTGATAATCCCTGAAGCTTCTAATCTGCAGGATCTGAATCTATAAAGAATGACAAAAAAACTTTACAATGAATTATAGTTACTGCCACAGAGCCATTAGTGAGCAGGTGAAACAAGTATGACCTTTTTAACTTCAAAGTCATGTCAGAAAGAAAAAAAAAAAAAATCTAAACCCTCAATCCTCTTAGAATTTAAAATAAAATTGTGGCAGTTTTTAATCTAAAGTTTATTGCTTTTCAAATTCAGAAGATAGGGTTTTTTTCCCTGGGCTTTAATTTGTTTCTTTTTGTCAGACAATCATATTAACTCCAAGCCTGCAAGCAGAATCTGTTCATTTAATTGAACAGATGAATGAATTCTAGCAAGGTGGTGGGCAGCACAGGGAGAGAGGGGCTTTGCCCCATGTTTTCAAGCCCCATCTAAAGTAATTCTCCTCAGACACTTTCCCCAAACTCAAACTTAATCTTGCAAACCTATCCTTGAGCTGATTGTTTTTCAGTATATTCCTCCATTTGTCTTACTTGCTTTCTTCTCCATGAAATTAATGGATTTTCTATTCTTTTTTACTTTCCCCATAAAAACAGTCCAATATGCTCTAAATTCTTCACTATTCCATCAGAAAGACACATAGATTTATGAATTTTAAGGTCAAAAGGACTCACAGAATCATACAAAAAATTGGGCTTGAAGTAACCTTTGAAGATCATCCAACCAACTGCTGAACACAGGGAGAGCTGCAAAGCTAGATCAAGTTGCTCACCTTCTCTGTTTCAGACAAGTTTTGAAGATGTCCAAGAATGAAGACCCTTCTCGATTCTCTCTGTTCTCTCTCGTGCGTGCAGTTATTTTGCTTTGATGAGGGAACAGTTTATTCTACAGTTCAGACTGCTCACAAAGATATTAAACTGCCAGTACTGATCCCTCAGGAAGTTCATCACTTCTTCCTGTCGAACTTCAGACTACTCACTACCCATCTTGAACTCCCATAGTTCTGCCAGTTTTTCACCAACTTTGTAATCAAGCCATCTAAGCCAAAGTTCTGTAATTTGGCTAGAAGGAAGTCCTTTCAAGGGAAATTTTGGGAAACTATTTCAGAAGCCTTGCTATAAGGTAAATAGCATTCATTGCTCTCCTTTTGACCAGGGAGCCAGCCATTTCATCATAAAAAAAACAATCAAGTTGGTCAAGCATGATTTTCCTATTGTAGATATGTGCTAGCTGTTCCAAATCATCTTTTTGCCCTTCAGATGACTGGCAGTAGCTTCAGTGAGGGTTTTGCTCCATAATTTTCTTGTGGTGGAGGTGAAGCTGCAGTTCCCTGAGTCCTCTTTCTTACCCTTTTCAAATATATGACATTTGCCTTTTTCTAGTCATTGCTATAACCTTTCGAAGATGCTAAAGAACAGTTTTACAATGGTACCAACCAGGTCCCCTCAGCCCCTTTGAATGTGTCCAGTCACAATTCATGGACTTACTTTATGTAGCCCATCTATTTAATTTGCTTCTATTTCAGATATACTTTATTATTGGTTGTACCTTTCTCTCCTAAACTTCACTAATAGGCACAGAAACCTGGAAGTAGTTTTTGCCAATAGCAACTGAGGCAAACATTAAGTATGTAAGCTTTTCCTGTAGTCTTCAGCACAAGGACTCCTGTCCTATTCAGCAGCAGGCCCACATTTTCCTTGGTCTTCCTCTTGCTGACAGTATTCCTTTCTCTTGCTGATAGTGTTGGCCTTCACAACCCTCACCAGTTTTAACTCCAGCTGGGATATGGCCTTCTTAATTCAATCCTTGGATGCCTGGACAATGTTTCTGTATTATTACTCATAGTTCTACTTTGAGCCAAACTGGCCTCTGGCCATGCCTGCCTGTTTTGTGTAGATCAAGATGGATCATTCCAGTGCTTCGAGGAGACTGCCCTTGAAGATTTTGTCTTTCAGGGCAGGATCCTAGCATTTGCACATACCAATTCCCCAAACAAGACAAAATCTACCCTCCCAAAACACAGGATCTTTATATTGCTGTTACCTTCCTTGCTTCCCTCAATGCTACCTCATGCTCACAGCAGTCAAGGCTGCAACTCTCATGTTCCTGATCAGTTCTGCTTTATCTGAATAGTATATCCAGCACAACATCTCTCTTGGTTGGTTCATTCAATATCTGCAACTAAAAATTACTACAGCAGTCTAGCTTACTCTTATGTGTAACACCAGCCAGAGGATTTCACCCTTGACTTCAGTGTTGAGCCTGAAAAGTTGTCTTTGACTAAGGCATCTTTTCCAGAAAGCCATTCAGTATAGATCTGAAGCACAAAAAGTGGTGAATAAATTACTTTTGTAGATAGTTTTCATTCTTCATAAAAAATGTATGCTTATTTTTTATTTGAATTCACCTGAGTTTACCTTTCAAATTTTATTAATTTTCTAGTATTTTCTTCAAGTTAAAGAGCCCTTTGGCCTTTTTTCTTACAAAAGTTGTTTACATGGAAAAATCATGACAATGCAGTAAATATGGATGATAAGTTTTCAAGCTGGGAGAACATCTTTAAATAGTATTTTCTGCTTTCTGAAACTTGGAAGTGTAAAATTTCAGTAAGGACAAAGTTCAGTGACTCCTAATGTATCTAAGAGTTTGTCCAAAGGCTTGAGCTAGTTCATTCAGGCATCCACTGAGCCAATTCGCTCATTCCTTGGCTCTGTTGTATATGTAATAAGCATTACTGTGGGCCTCAGGTAAGACTTGAGCTGGAAAGTAATAGTATAACCTTATCAGAAGCAAAGAGGGTAGCTTCTGAAACAATGACTTTTACATAGTCAGTATGATAAATGAAAGCACTTTCCACTTGTTTAAGAAACTAGGTTTTTATGAGTTTATTGTAGGATATTTAGAGGGATGGAGAAATCCTTTATTTGAGTTTGTAAATTTTATTGGCACTAGTGTTCTCATCTTCTTTTTTAATCGTGGGATTTATTGCTTTTTATTTCAAAGCAATAAGAACTCAAGAGAAAATTCTCAACACAGTGTTTCAGGCTTTTCTGCCTAGGTGTAGGAAGTCTATTTTGTCTTCCCTCTTTTTCAGTTTAGCTGACATTTGAACTTAGCTCTTTATGTATCTATGCTGTTCGTCATTTAAACACAGGATTTTAAGCTTCATAATTTAGGAAGGAGTTTTGTTTGTTTGGTATGGAGGAGTCTGGCAGGTTGGTTTTTTGTTCGCCCCCTAAATATTTCTGTATCTTTCTTTGATTTAGGATTTATGAAATTAATTTAGCTGCAGAAATTTTTCAGATTTCCTTCCTTATTTCTTATTGGTTTATTTTTGTTTGTTTAGTTATCTCCTGTATTTAGTCATTCTCTTTAGTTTTTCCAAACTTGTATGTTATTTTTAAAGCAACTTTAAGATTAGGAGTTCAACATATTAAAGTATTCTCAGAATGATGGATGGCAATTTTCTGAGCTCAATTAATTTGCATTGCAAACTGCTTTCATGATGTTATTGTCACAATTTAAAGAGTCACGGAAAACTTTTTTAAAAAATCATTTTTCTTTTGCTTATTAATATGAAAATCAGCTATGAACTTCATTGTGAATGTTGTTTTTTTCACTTACACATAGCAAAAGTAGATAGGTCATTTTAATTTCCTGAGCTTTTTTAATTCAAATTTCTGCATTACTTTCTTGAGTGCAGAGCTTAGCATTGGACTTTTGCTATCTGAGTGTTCTCTAAATGGGAAGAGCCAGGTAAAACTGTTGGAGCAGAAAAGAAGAGTCTGTGCATTCCTCTGTTTGAAAGATTATGCTGACTCTGAAGTCTGATCTAGGCTTTATTGCCATCAGTGTGCAGCTCTGTTTCAAAGTCAGTGTATTATGATTTGCCAGATGGAAGTCAAGGATGGGATCCTGTACAAACAACCATGAGTGGGAGCATCACTTATGTTGTGGTTTAACCCAGCAGGCAGCTAAATATCACACAGCCATTCACTCACTGCCCCCTTCCCCCTCTCCCCAGTGGTATGGGGGACAGAATCAGAAAAAAAGTAAAACTGGTGGGCTAAAGACAGTTTAACAAAACAATAGAGGGAAATAATAATAATAATATTAATAACAACAACAACAACAAAAAGAAGAAGAAGAAGCAACACAACAACAACAACAGTAGAATATACAATGCAATTGCTCACCACCCGTTGACCAATGCCCAGCTCGTCCCCAAGCAGTGGTCACTTCACCCCAGCCAACTCCCCCCAGTTTATATACTGAGCATAACATCGTATGGTATGGAATAACCCCTTGGTTAACTGGGACAGCTGTCCTGGCTGTGCCCCCTCTTAGATTCTTGTGCCCCTGGCAGAGCAGGGGAAGCTGAAAAGCCCTTGACTGGTGTAAGCACTGCTTAACAACAACTAAAACATCAGTGAGTTATCAACATTCTTCTTATACTAAATCCAAAACACAGCACTATACCAGCTACTAGGAAGAAAATTAACTCTGTTCCAGCCAAAACCAGGACAACTTACTTCTGAGATGTGCTACCAGCAAGCTTCTTAAGTTCAGACAAAAAATGCTATGTGAATTTAAGTTTCTATCAGCAGGTTACTTCACTTTCCACTTCTCACATAGCAACTTTGCTAAATTCACAGTACTGCAAGACATTGATGACCTAAACTGAAGTATGTTCAATGAAATTAAACAGAACATAAAAGGAAAATTGTTTCAATATAGGTACATGGAATTAATTTACTCACTGAAGTTTTGTCCACATGGACAAATAGCTTTCTAGATAACAGTATAGGACCCCTCTAGCATCATCAGCGAGAAAAGAAGAATTTCTATACGGTCATACATCCATTCTCAAAGTGACATGGCAAGTACATGGGAAAATCTCATATAAAACTGATTTTCTCTTCAAGATCTACAGATGGAACCAAAATTATTACCTTGAAAGAGATATCTAACACAGTTATTATACAAAGCCATGTTATCTCCCATAAACTTTTATTACTTTTTTTTTTTATTGAAAGAAGGAACCTTTTTATCCCTACTGAACTAAATAGATTAACAAATGTTATGAGCACTAGTAAGCTGGAAAGAAGACCTCTTCCTTGCATGATGCAGTCCACATCCCATGGAGCATCCCATCATGCAAATACAGCTCTAAGTCACTGACAGCTTTTTAGCCCTTTTCTATAGAGTGCATATCCTGCAGTAAACTTGAAAAGGGGTGCTTAACCTGTTGGAGTGAAGGACAGGATATTTCCTAAAAAGCTATTTCACAATGAATTTGGTCAACTGAATTTGCAACTGGTAGCAAACAAGTTTCTGCAGCTACCAGAAAATGTCACTTCCAGGTTTATTGCAGCTGTGAAAAATGTTATGTTGAGAAGACCTCTCTGCTTCAAACACTTGACTTTATTTTGTCACTTAAATTATCCATCAGGAGTCACATTTTCTAATGAGTGTCCTTTGATGGCTTGTACTTCTTAAGTATTTCAGCATGCCAAGGTGACTTCAAGGAGGAAATGCACTTAACTTATTGTTAATTTGAAGGGCTTTTCTTGTGGGCAGCATGATTATCTCATCTTGTCAGGGAGGTGGCCAGAGGTTAGCTTTTGTTCTGTCTTTGTCCTTTTTCCTCCAGCTCCAGTTTCTTGTTCATTCTTTGCCAGAATACAAATCAAGGCAATGATGTGTGTTGGGTAAAATGTCCATCATCTTTCTGGTGTGCATCTCTATCAAACTATAGTAAACCACAGCCCTTTGTAACAGCGAAGTGAATGCAGTATTGGTACAATAAAACCACGGTAGTGAATGATGCTAGTGTATAAGACACTCAGGTCCCACAATAAGGGTGGGAAAAAAATGGAACTTTTCCACTGTGATAGGTAGCAGCTAAAACAAAGTGTCCTGCAGTTAAAGGTTTCTAATCCAGATACTGGGCTGCTGTGTTTAGATATGACTGCATGCTGTAGGGTCAAGGTTCTTGGGTTGTTCATATAAGACCTCAAAAATTAGGATTTTCTTTTGCTCGCTATAGGTCTTCTGTTTGACTTCAGCAAGTCATCCAGGTCCAGTTACTGTCATTATGTAAATGCCTATCTCCCAGTGATTTTAGTATCTTTGGTCTGGCCTTTATTATGATCCAGTTCTGCATGTGCAACTGGTATTTCTATTCAACCATATGTTATTTAAACTGATATCCAGACAATTGTCAATAAATACATAACAAAGGTAGATAAAAAGACAAATCATTAAACAAACTAAGCTAAATTTACCATACAGTAGCCTTCATTTTGAGGCAGCACTGTGCTTCTACCTAAATTTCTAAATCGTGAAGCTTCAGTTCAGTCGAGTCCCAAACTAAAAATCCTCAGTACCTCGCTGGCACTTGCAGTGCTTTACAAGATTCTGT
This sequence comes from Butorides virescens, assembly GCA_017310255.1. Classification (NCBI taxonomy): domain Eukaryota; kingdom Metazoa; phylum Chordata; class Aves; order Pelecaniformes; family Ardeidae; genus Butorides; species Butorides virescens. The sequence goes on along the minus strand of JADKXX010005992.1, from coordinate 68,307 downwards.
CCTATGTGAGTGGAAAACTGAGTCAGAGAGCAGTAACTGCAGGAGTAATTGCCGTCTACTGACTCTAGATTTGTTTTCTGAAGCCTTCTACAGGGGATGTCCTTTCCACCATTTTCACTGTTACAGAACCAAAATGGAAAATACTTCCTCCTATAAAATAGAAGGTAATTCATCCCAACTTGATAGCTCAGGTGTATAACCCGAGACCACATCCACTTGCTTGTAAGTCACCAAAAGCCAGAGTTCATGAAATCTATAAAAGATTTGTGACCAGTCTGTTCATCACATTTTTATCTGAGTCTGCACCTCTCACTCTAGTACTTATGTTTATATCGGAAGCTACATGATATGATGCAATCTGAATCTATACTTTCACCTGACTTTTTTTTTTCACAGCTGTTTCCTACAGTACAGTCCCCAGTGCCTGTAATACCATTACTTAACATAATTTGGTCATTCACAATGGCTTTCTTTGCCACTTGTGAAACTTAGTGAAATTTCCTTGCACATAGCTATTTTTTTTCACTCATGCATAGTCTGCAGTGTCAGAGCCTCATAGGAGCACGCTACCTTGATGTAGTCAACACATAGGAATTTGCACGTAAATGTGAATATTTTCTGTTCTCATTGCTAATGGACAAAATGAAAATCAGTCTTTAAAAGTGCCTGTATCCATAAGCTATTCAGGGTAAGACTACTTTTTTCGTACTGTAAAGAATCTCAGTTAAGTGGGAATCTCAGTTACAATCTTACGGTCAGCAGGGATAAATCAGAATGAGGCTGAAAGGAAGACTAAATTAAAGGGGGAAATTAATTTCATAATAGACATTTGAGCACTTGTGTTTGATTAAAAGAATGTAAATAGTACAATAAAAATAAAATAAATTAAAATAAATGGACTGCTATTAATAATAGCTAATTTTTCATGGCATCTTTCATTCATACATTTCTAAGCTGAGATCTAAGAGGGACTTTGTAATGTCTACGTCCTGAGTAGCTGTACTGAAATTTTGTTTTAATAACTTCTGAAATGGAGTCCACAACCTTAGTCTGCTCCTAGGAAGTGCCTTGAGAGAGTTGTATCTCAGCATGACTTTCACAAAAAGACCCCTGCTAAGTGACTTCCTTGAATCCTTTTTCTTCCCATGATTTGTGAACCTTACTCATTACATTTAGAGGATATCTTCCTTAATGCAAGACTGTATTTTAAAAATCCCTACAGAAGTGGAAGAGGGGTCAGCTGAAGCTGGTTTTATGTAGTAGCCCAAATATTTGAGCATTTGTGAAGAATAAAGCACAAACAGGTTATTCTGGAAGAGTTGCAAACCTATAGCTTTCCTGTCTCCAGACAGTATCCAATTTTTAAGTTATAGATAACTATGATACACTTCCTTCCACTTCTTCCTATTTCACATATATCAATAGAATTCATAATTAATAAGGGAATGTTAAGCATATACATATATAAAGCATGAATCTCTAGTCTGTATGCCACAAAGAGGTCTGCAACCTTCATGGATTCCTTCTCACCTGGGAGTGATAAGGTAACATATTTTTTAGTGTTGTGGCTGAATAGCTTTTCAAAAAGAAAATTCCTTCTAGTAATGAAGTTAGAGTGATCCTTTGTCATTCTTCTCATGCACTGCACATCCTTCAGTTAATCTTGAATTCTTTCATAAAAGAGAAAATACAAAAAAAAAAAAAGTGAAAGTACATGACTATTCTTGCATTTTGGTTTGGATTGGTTGGTTTTTTTTCTCAGAAATACTGACTACATCTCAGAGGAGAAAAACAAAGGGATCCCTCCACCAAAGCTTCATATTGCTGTCTCAAGAAAATTCAGTAAATATAAATCACAGCTATATCTTGTTGACCCTATTGACTTTTTGACTTTGAGTGACCCCTTACAGTTTGTAGAGATCTAGCCACTAGAGTCAGAGAAGTCTGGAGAGCTATTCAAGAAACTGAATGTGGGTTTCTGCTTTTTAAGAGATGTTTGATGCCACTTTGTATAGGCAAAAGTCTTCATTTAATTACTTACATCAAATCAAGGTCATCTGACATTTAATCCCATACTTGTCCAGAGGGGAACAAGCCCTCTGTGAAAGTTTCTCAGAAATCTGAAATGTCTTTAAATCATTAGATATGTACACCCAGGCAGCTGTATCAAACCTTCACCCTGCAAGCTGGACATCTACTTAGAATACAGAGACCTTTTATTTATTTATTTTCCCAACATACAGTAAAAATAATGCTAAGTATGGGTCACATGTTGCCATTACTGTTTAAGCAGAACAGCCCCATGCCATCTTTTTATAGTAGAGGCATTCAACCATAGTTTAGGCAGTGATACATTTTACATGTAAATGACAGAACACTGGAATGGAAATTAGGAGATCTGGATTATATTTATGGCTCTGCTATAACCTGCTATATGACCCTTAGTAAATCACACCTTTTTTTTTTATTCTATTTCCTTATCTATATTTATCTGTCTACTTCATTCAGAAGACAAGCTTCTTATGCAGGGAATTTTCCTTTTTAGTAGTCCTCAATGCATATTTAGATATCTTATTAATTATTTTAATTATGGTAATTTGAGAAATAATACCTGTGAACAGAGTGGTATTACACTATACATAGCTTATATAAATGTGGGACAGGAATAGGGCTAGTCTTTTATTTAGGGGCTGTAGAAATACAAAGAAAATTGAGAGTAAAAGGGAATATTGTACCTTCAGATAAAACCAAACACACAGATTCAGGAATCACTAATAAATCCATTAATTTTAGAAAATGCTACAGTGACTGTGGTGAGATGATAGCTTAATAGTCAGGTCAGGAAAAAGGAGATGATTTCTCTTTGAATACAGTTTACCCAAGGAGCCACAGCTACTTAGGGGATTTTATCTGTATCTGAATTTCAAATGTCTCTAAATTTCAGCTCTGATTCTATACAAAATAACCTTCAGCATGACTCCACCCTTCATTTTATTTTATCAGGCATTTTTTTGATCTGATTCTTCATCCCCTTTTTGTTATGGGTGTTTATGCAAGGAGTAAGTATACAGTGAATGAAAATCATAACCTGAGCATAAATAACATATTTTATATCTGAAATCATATTTATTTTGCTTTGGGACAAATGGCATCCCGAGATATAAAGGAAAAGAAAAGCATGAATATGGGACTAGGTCTAAAAGAGCCAATGAAGTAAACGAAAGTAAGGCTTATTTAAAACCTATGAAAAGTTTGCCTAATTTTATCAATGCATAATTCAATTCATTTTTAGGTACCATATTAGGTTTTCACTTCTGGAGATACAAGATCTGTTCCACATTGGGTAGATCACACATTAAATATATTTCATTAATTTTTCATCCTTCCTCTTCTGGTCATCATAAAAACAGCAGTACCCAGCCCAGTCTGTAAATAAAAACTATAATTCAAAAATAACAGTGAGTACTGGGGTTCCAGATCAGGATTGATTTAAATGGATTGATGTAAATGGACTGTCATCAGGTCCTGGTTCAACAAAGCATTTCAACATATGCATAGCATTTAGTGCTTGATCAGTCCCATTGTTTTCCTAAGGTAGAGCTTTATTTTAGATGCATTATAGCTGTTGCAGACCAGTTATGTTAGTCTCTTACTAGCAGGACAAGAACTATTCATAAACATTAGCTGAGGTTTGCTCTTGTGCAGAAATTGGACAACAACTTTTGATGTGCAAAGGCAGACTGTAGACTATAAATATATGAAGGCTGATGTTGAGAGGCTATGGATAGGCTGTTCTGTAAAAGGGGGATAATTGCAACAGGTCAGACAGTGCACTCCGCTAATCTGTCTGGCACTAGAAGATTTCAAAAAACGATTCTACAAATAAGAAATTCTCATAATACAAGTGGGAGGAAAGGAAAAAAAAAACCAACACCTTCAGGAGATGAGAATGAAATTCAATCAGAACAATGTTTGTTTAGGGTTTTTTGGGGGCGGGGGTAGGGCATTGGTTTGTTTTCCTCCAGCAAATAATTAAATTATTTTTTCGCCATGTTCCAGGTTTCTCATAAACCTAGGGCCTGGTGCCACCAGACTGAGACTTTCAGAAGTTATCAAACAAATGGTGAAGTGGTAAAAGGTATAATCAGTTTAAATTTGGGATCAACATAGTATTCAAGTATAACTGAAGTTATGACAATCTACATATATTTACGCAAGAAAAAAATTAAGATGGTATTTTTGCTACTGAACCACAGACTCCTGCATGACATTGTTAGGATTAATAAATTGGGTAAAACTAGATTAGTGAAAAGTAGTTCAGAATTGCTGTTTCAAAGTGGTAAGTGCCCTGACCATATCAAAATTGATGACCTGGAGTTAGGTAGCTTTGATTCCTACATAGTAAAACAACTGAGTGACCTACAAGCTATAAAGACTTTTCTTAAATTTATTCTTCCAAAGTTGTTCCATTCTCTATAAAATGTTAAAATGTTTACTCTCTTATTCTTAAGGTTCTGAGAAAGATTCCACAGAGTACATCTACAGTAGTAATTTTTTTGAAGTCCAGATTCTTTGTCTGCTTTGCTATAGACATCTTACCTCCCTGTTGCCCTCTAGTTCCAGGGAATTATAATTATTTTTAAGAAAAGGAGAGCAATGATTTTGCCTCTGCTTTATTCTTAATGCAAAACAGGCAGTGAAACTGGGCTTTCTATGTTCTAAATGAATGTTGCAAGTACTGGATTACAGAGGCAAAACCATTCACAGCTACCAGTGTGTGTCCACTGCAAGGAGAGTGAGCTCAGCAGTATGCTCAGAGTTCCTGGTCCCCTGATCATACACGTTGAGGGATCAGGGGGATACCATCTCCTACCTCTTTCTGTGCACTGGAGTGACCAGAATGCACAATATTCCACATGGCTGGGATAGGCATCTGAAACCCCTGGCTGTGGGGTGCATCACAAGTACATCTCTTCTGTAATGAAGACACAGCTTGCCTCCTCTACTGCCACCCCTAAACAACTGCACACTGCTTCACACTGTGCTGAAAACAGCCCAGAAAGATGTTCTAAGAATTACAGCAGGAACAGGCTCTGCAGGTAACAAAAGCAATGAAACATTTAGGTTCTGAACTAATGGACTGTAAGTACTGACATGTTGGACAGTTGTGCAACAGATCTCAGCAGTGAAAGTTGGGATGTCTAAACACACTGGTTTATCTGGAGCTAACTGTGGTATATCTGATCAGTGCTGCACTAGATGATGATTCTGTAATGAAACATGGACATCTTGTAGGGTTTGGTAGCCACAGCAGTAATTTTAGTGCATCTAGGATCATCCATTCAATCTGAAAGTGAGTGGCATGGAATGAGCTTTCTGTGTACTACTAAACAATCTCGATTTTCAAAAGAGAAAGGCCATATCCAGACTGCCTACTGGAATTTGTTTCTTGCCTGTTGCCTTCCCATTGTCTGGGAGAATGTTAATTGAGATACAACAAATCCATGCCAGGGAGCACACTAACAATTTAGCAGTACAGAGAATTGAGCTTTTGTGCCTGGGAACGTCCTCTGGCACTGTCTGATTTGCTAGTGTAGATGTAATCAATGTGTATAGAAACCACGAAGTTTGGATTGCTAAAATTTCAACACAGTGTTTCAGTTCCATTGTCATTTCAGTCCTCCATCTCTGTGATCACGCTGAAGTCCAAACCTGCCTCAGGTTGACCCATGTTTTTCATAAAAAAAATAAGGTATGACCTTCAGGAGAAGAAAACTTGTCCTGCACTACCTTTATTGTCAAATTGGAAGGAGTGGCTGGTACACCAGAAAGCTGTGCTGCCATTCAGCAGGACCTGGACAGGCTGGAGAGTTGGGCGGAGAGGAACCTGACGAAGTTCAACAAGGGCAAGTGTCGAGTGCTGCACCTGGGGAGGTCAAACCCCATGTTCCAGTACAGACTCGGGGCTGACCTGCTGGAAAGCAGCTCTGCTGAGAGGGACCTGAGAGTCCTGGTGGACGACAAGCTGACCATGAGCAGCAGTGTGCCCTTGTTGCCAAGAAGGCCAATGGCATCCTAGGGTGTATTAAGAGGAGCGTGGCCAGCAGGTCGAGGGAGGTTCTCCTCCCCCTCTACTCTGCCCTGGTGAGACCCCACCTGGAGTACTGTGTCCAGTTCTGGGCTCCCCAGTTCAAGAAAGATGAGGGACTCCTAGAAAGAGTCCAGAGGAGAGCAACTAGGATGATAAAGGGACTGGAGCATCTCCCCTACGAGGAACGGCTGAGAGAGTTGGGCTTGTTCAGCCTGAAGAAGAGAAGACTGAAAGGGGACCTCATCAATACATACAAATATCTTAAGGACGGAAGTCAAGAGGATGGAGCCAGACTCTTTGCAGTGGTGTCCAGCGACAGGACAAGGGGCAATGGGTACAAACTGAGACATAAGAGGTTTCAGTTGAATATGAGGAAAAACTTCTTGACTCTGCGTGTGACAGAGCACTGGAACAGGCTGCCCAGGGAGGTTGTGGAGTCTCCTTCTCTGGAGATATTCAAAGCCCACGTGGACGAAGTCCTGTGTAACATGTTCTAGCTGACCCTGCTTTAGCAGGAGAGTCGGGCTAGATGTTCCTAAGGTCCCTTCCAACCCTTGCCATTCTGTGGTTCTCTGAACTCAAATGCATATTCATCCTCAAGGTGGACAAAGTGAACACATGGGTGGGAGCTTTTCCTCACTTGACTTTATCTGTCTAAAGGTAGGTGTTTAGCTACCTAAAATAAGTTAGAGGAATCATGTGTTAAAATTACCTACCACTCACCACTGCTTCTAGTGAGGGTTTAAGACGGTGGATTTGCACATCTATATTATCTTAAATTAGGTGTAAGCAATTCAATTTGTTGTTCTTAACTGGTACCTCTTTTTATCTCCTCTACTGTTTTGGCAGTGTCTCACCACCAGGGAAATTCTCTAATGTGGACCCCAATGTTGCTTGCTGCCAAGTGGGATTTGTAAATGTAAAGCTCCAGGATGTTAATGATAGATACCCTACAGACAGGAAGAGGTCTATGTACTGGGTCTGGCTGGGATGGAGTTCATTTCCTTCATAACCACTTGTATAGTGCTGTTTTATGTTTGTGACCAGAACAATGCTGATAAAATACGAATGTTTTAGTTATTGCTGAACACTTGCACAATGTCAAGGTCTTCTCTGTTTCTCACTATTCCCTGCTCCCCCTCTCCCCCCCCCCCAGCTCCCAGTTAATTAGATTGGAGGTGCACAGGAGGCTGGGAGGGGACACAACCAGACAGATGACCCAAACTAACCAGAGAAGTATTCCATGCCGTATCACCTCATGCTCAGCAATAAAATAGAAGTGGCAGGTTTGAGTAAGCCATCTTTTGCCTGGGAACTGGCTGGGCTTTGGTCTGCACACAGGACACGGTGAGTGATTGTCTTTGCCTCACTTGTTTTGTTTTGTTTCTCTCTTCTTCCACTTCTCCATTTACTAAACTATTTCTACCGTGACCCATGAGTTTTCTTGCTTTTACTCTTCATTTCCCGCTGTGGGTGGGACGGAGAAGTGAGGGAGTTGCTGTGGGGAGCTTAGCTGTCTACTAAGGTTAACCCACAACTGACTGGAAGATCTGCTGCAGTAAACATCCTGGGCATTCCCTCTTAGTAGCCACACCCCATCTTGCACAACAATGCCTTCTCCATAACTTAATGACATAGTCTGCATTTACAGGCTTCAGGGTCTCCCACAACATTTAGTTACAGTGCAACTAGTGCTTACATATTCCTTTCCTGTATTTAACCTTTTCTCCTAAATAATGATATAATCAAAATCACTATTCATGCACAGTTTTTGCCCAAATGAAGATATTCTTCTCCAGTAAAATACCATAATTAAAACATATCTCCTACATCAGAAATAAGAATGCCATAATTTCCTCTTCTGTTATTGCAAAGCATAAGGCAAGGACTCATGTTACTTTACATAAACATTTCTGTAATAACTAATAAGAAATGGAAGAAAAAGTTATATTAATTTATTTGTACTCTAATGAACATACCAGATCATTATGCTCTCTTTTCTCCTTCCTTTCTTTTTCTTTCTTTTCAGAATTCTTCTCCTGATTCTCTCTCTTTATTTCTCTTTCTTTTTTTTTTTTTTTTTTTTTTTTGTTTCTTCCTAAAGGGACGCTTGAATAGAACTATCTGGTTTAGAAGATGAGGCTGACTGATTACTGTAATTCATAGGGCCTTAATTAGCTGCACAAACCATTAGCTACAATTAGACTATTATAAAACACTTGATGCGCTGTGTCAACCATGGGGGCTCATTTATTCTTGTGGCAGGGAAGGGAGGGGGGAAGGGGAAAAGAGAGCACTGTACAGCCGAGCATGCTAATAAAGAATGATTTTTGATTTAAGATGTTGCCGATAGTGCCTCAAAATTAATCTCAATAGCTGTCTAATTTGTGTCGGTGGATGGTATATTTATTGTAAAATGACACCAAAGCTAAATGAGTTACCTGAAGCAGGACTGCTAATGTCAGCGCCTGGAGACGCAACTCCATATGCCGTAATACAGCAAGGCACTGGGGCTGAATACTCCCAGAGGAGCACTTTGCTTCATCTGTCTCTGAAAATGCAGCAACCTGACTTCCACTTTATGATCCTTAAATAATAATAATAATAAAAAAAATAGATATGAGAAACAAATTCCAGAGCAGATTTCAAAGGTTAGGGGGCTTACAAGGGCATGGTACAGCTTGAAAACCTTATTGAAATTGGGTTGGGTGTTAGCACATGTAAAAGTAGAAATTATAAGATTCATCTTTAAAGTGAAAAGACAGAGAAAATAATACAGATGAGGAGGATTTTTCTAATGGGCTTAACACAGTGAGAATGTAAGAACGATATCCTTTAACTTAGAGATGCCTTGTCTGTTTGTTTTTATTTTGTATTTTCTAATTCATGTTGTATTGATCCAACTTTATGGTTGCAAATTGCTGGAAATACATTTATAGATTCCTTTAATTTTTGTTTTTTTCCCTTGACTAATTTCCTGCTTAGCCCATTGCAATAGAAAGTCAGGAACTTGAAAAAGGAGAGATTGGTTCAATAATACATGGCACTTGGTCTTTTCTGTACCATGTATGAAAGTACAGAAGCACAGAGGGGAAGAAAGCAGAATCTGTAGTTAATATGTTAGATTGGGACTCAGAGACCTGAATTCTGTTCCTATTGTGCCCTACATGACCTTGGGCAAATCCATTTCTCTGTGCTTTTGTGCAACACGGGGACAGTCATAGCTTCTCTCCTATTAAGCTTTGTTTCTTTCAACTCTGGGGCCTAGATTTGTGATGGTAAATCAAGGTAATTTATCTTGATGGACTAGAAGGTAAGAGCTGAATTACTTCTGTGGATCAGGGTCTGAGCTGTTTGGGGCAAGGATTGCCTATTGGTTTGGGAAAATACAACACTTAGCACCCGGGATCAAACATAATTTTGAAACTAAATCTTGGGGAAAAAAAAAAGCGCTCTTAACAGGATGGAGTTGTTACACTGCATACACTGTGATTAACTAACTGATGATCTTCATTGATGCTACAGCTGCCAATACACTTTGTACTATCCTCAGCCATTAATATCTTAGCAGAAACAGAGCTCAGATTGTCCAGCTCCAAAATGATAAGCCTCTGTCACTGGAGCCAAAGGAAGGTGAGTCACTGATAATTGCAGTTTAGTGTCCTGTCTCTCACTTAGGATGCTAAGCACTATTTCTCCTCCAGGAATCAGAGACAAAGAAATGGGCCATGACCCTCATCTCTCTACTTACACAGTGAAATGCAAATGTGAGGTGACAGATAAGCCTTATGTGCCTCTGATACAGAGGTGGCAGCTACCATTTGCCATGTGTGGAAGCTCCCTAGAGCAGTTTGGTATCTTATTGTCTCTTTCTGAGTCTGGCCTGACTGTTCAAGAGCCGATCAGGTATCACTGTGTGTGCATCTTGAAAGTGTCAGCCTTACCCTCTTTACCTTTATTGCAGTCATGAAAACCAAGTTTTCTTCTTTGCATATGTAAGCGCCAAAGAACAATATTGACATAACTTTAACATTGTAGCTTAAATGAATGTGTATGTTGTATACAGTTATCAACATGGCAATTCTTCATTAAAGTCTAATGTGGAATATTTTAGCAACATGGAGAGGAAAAAAACCCAAACAAATACACTCACCCTCCCCACTCCCACCACACCCCCAGATATTATGGAAGGCAAAAAGGCCACAGAAACAAACAAAATTTTAAAAACAAACGAACAAAACCAAACAAAGCATTTTATTTTACATGCATATGTGACTGCACGTACACATGCATGCATACATATAGTAGGTATATACATATACCTGGATGTAGGCATTTATAAAGAAAATTTTTATATAACTAATAAATTATCTTCCATTCAAAAATCTAAAAAAAAAGTTAAACTTTTCAGTCAGTCTGTTCAAAATGTGATAATTTATATATAGATATGGATCTCTGATAAAGTTTAGTGTCAGAGAGAATTCAATAATTAGTAGTTAAATGTAAAAAGGAACTTATTTAGTTAGGGCTGCCATATTATAATTATGGTAGAAGATGAAAAAGGATTTTCTGGATGATGAAGGAAGGATCAGTCAAGGATGACCAAGAGCTCAGTTCAATCTAGTAGCATGATTGCAATTAACAATCACACTCATAAATAAGTACTCCACTGGGATTTGAGGAAATACCCTGGCCTTATACAAAAAAAAAAAAAAAAGAAAAAAAGGTTAAGTCCTGCTGTAGATTGATGAGGAGGGACAGCTGGTATTTGCAAAAGGAAGAAATTAAGTCTTTTGCTTTAGGACTAATTATCAACATCTCTTCAAAAGAATCCATGTACACAAATGACTGCAGGGATATTCTAAACAAATTGACTTCAACTTCTTTATTAGATAACATCAGGAAACAGCCTGAAGGAAATAGGTGTGGTGGGTGGCTTCTCTGGTAGAAAAATAACTCCCATAAAATGCAAAAGTATATTCAAATTCTCTGGTCTTATGAAATATATTAAACGTTCATTCAGTGATTATCGAACCATCGCTATTCACGTAGCAGTTTGTTCAGTTTCCAGGCAGTAACCTTCCAAAAACAATGATAGAAGATGTGGCTGCCTCAGGAGATGTCCCTTGGGGAACTTTTCTCAAGCCCCCCAAAAAAGGATGCTTAAGCAACAGCAAGATTGCTAGCCCTGGGTGTGGGTTTCTGCTCTTAACAATAATAGAGCAATAAGAGAATCCAGAAACAATCCTAACTTACTCCTTTTCATACTCACATAAAATGACTTAATAGCTTCTGTGAGTATTTACATTCCTCTCCATGTTTCTTCAGTTTTGGGGTTTACATTTCTGAAGCAGTTTGGCTTGAATAACCCCTTCAACACAGTCATTTACATTTTCCCTCCCTCCTTCCTTTCACCGTCAGAGGGTATGCAGGCCTTCCACGACTTTGTTATGACTATGGTACATTTACATGAAAAGGAGATGAAGTATTTCAGGAGGATGTTTTCAAAGGTTCAAATGGCAGGCAGGCATGAGATTCCTATTAAGGATCTATGTGTGCGGAGGGCCTTCAAAATTATTGCCTTTAATTTCCTGGCTTCTAGAGTTAGCTTCACCCTGCTTTCCATTTTCTTTCCTTTTTCTCCTAACTTTCCATTCAGTAGTTTAAACTTACAATGATATTTTTAGTAAGGTTTGCTTTTTTCTTTTTCCCTACTACCCCTGGGATGTCAAACTTATATTGTAGACAGTATTACTTAGTGATTCATCTATAGTTGCTTCTTGAACCAATTCCTGCTTGTTGCTTAGGACTTACAGATGTTTTGTTCAGATACTGTAAAAAGCAGAGGCTTCTCAACCTCCAACGGTACAGATTTTAAAGGTATAAACCCTCCAGCTTCTGAGCAAATAATGGAGCACTCACACAAAGAGAGCAGGTGGGAGGGGGAAAGATTAAGACGAGGCAGAAAAATACCACCTTTTTTATTTACTAGGTTTGGCTTAGATCTCATAAGTTTCCTTTAATGTAATGTTATATTTTTTTCTTGTTCCAAAGGAAAAAAAAGTCGCTCAGATCAAAATTTATCACAGTCAAAATAAAAAATGTAACAGACCAGCATAAAACATTTAACAGCAACAGTTAATAATGTATACAATAAAATATTGCACTAATATATTGACAAATACAGCAATAAAGTATTAATGTGATTATGCCTCATCAGTGTAACAGTCATTCCTCCTTGCCTTTCAAACAGTTTGAATAAAGCCTCTGCCCCCTCCAATCAACAATTTCACTATAGTCCTTTAAAAACAAACAAACAAACAAACTGGAATTTAGAATAAGCATCCCCAAACTGATTTTCCTATGATATTTTACACATATACAAACTAAGGTAGCAGTAATTTATTCTTGGTTTACACCAGGGTAAGTGAAATGAGAACTTACTCCATAACAGCTTAATTAAAGACACTGTAACTGTTGTTCTTTTATATTTATTTTCACCACTCCTGGGAAAAAAGGCAAGTGCTACTGTCACCATTTTTCAGATGCTGACTGAAGCATGGGGAAAGGAAGGGTCCAATCTATAAACAAGACCCACTGTCAATGTAGAAGTGCTCAGCTCTTTGCTGCAACATCTGAAGGCAGTCAGACAAACGAGATGATCATAGGCTGCTGAGGACACATATGGGTAAGAATGAAGCACCTAAGACTGCATTTCACAACAGACAGTGTTTAGAAATCTCTTCAAAGTCATCTCAAGAGACAGAATTTGACTCTGGGCTGCTTGAGGCCCCTCTCAGCTACAAATCCTCTCCCATAATTAAACAACCCAGGTCAGTTCTTTCTCATATCAACAAGAAAAGGTTCATAAGGTTAAAGCACTCTCATAGCCTGTGTCTGCTCATGATTCAAGCCTCCCTTTTCTCTGAACATCTAAGAAACCATGCATGTAAGAGATTTTGTTTAAGGGATGGAACACAAAGGGTAAAGCAGATAACTGAGAACCCCTTCTTTCAAGCATTTTAATTATTATTTTCATATAAGCTCTATATCAGCAGATCTTATAAGCAACTACTTCATATGTCCTAGCTGTCTTACAGAATTAAAATGTTCTGGGAGAATAAGCCCCCTTAAAAATACTGTTTCTTCAGTCATATTTCCTGCTTAGGACTGAGAAGATCCTGGCATGTTGTTTCAGGTGGATGAACCAAATGGAATCTGGTGCAACAATTGCAGATAAAAGTGTGTTCTGGTGTGCATAGCATATTCATGTCACTGCTAAAACTAGATTTGGCTTTCTAGTACAGAAGGCCAGTTTTCACCCTATATTTAATTCATATGTAGAAAAAGATTGCATCACCCTATGCTTTGCGAAAATGGCATTTCAGACATCTCTCCTGAAAAGATATATAAGAATTTAGATTTGTGTTTCTAAAACAGAAAAGTTGTGTACAACACAAGTGGCAGTTTTTTCTTGAGGTTTGTAAGAGGTTCAGATAATGTTGTTAATGGCTTTCAGGTGTGTTTGGAATTAATCCCTTATATCTGTCATCTTTTTCAGATTGTCCTGGGTTTGGCTGGGATAGAGTTAATTTTCTTCATAGTAGCTAGTATGGGACTATGTTTTGGATTTGTGTAGAAATCAGTGTTGGTAACACAGAGATGGTTTTGTTATTGCTGAGCTGTGCTTGCACATAGTCAAGGCCTTTTCTGCTTTTCACACCACCCTACTAGCAAGGAGGCTGGGGGTGCACAAGAAGTTGGGAGGGGCCACATCCAGGACAACTGATCCCAAACTGGCCAAAGAGGTATTCCACACCATATGACATCATGCTCAGCAATAAAATCTGGGGGGAGAAGAAGGAAAGGGGCATGTTCAAAATGATGATTTTTGTCTTCCCAAGTCACTGTTATGCGTGATGGAGCCCTGCTTTCCTGAAGATGGCTGAACCCCTGCCTGCCCATGGGAAGGAGTGAATAAATTCCTTGTTTTGCTTTGCTTGTGTGCATGGCTTTTGCTTTACCTTTTAAACCTATCTCAACTCACAAGTTTTCTCACTTTTACTGTTTTGATTCTTTCCCCATCCCACCAGGGGGGAATGACCAAGAGTCTGTGTGGTGCTTAGTTGGCAGCTGGGGTTAAACCACAACACAGACCTAATGACTTGATGCTTTTCTGGGTAAACAAAAAGGCTCTCCTAATCATACATGGTACTAGAGCAGTATGCATACCTGTAAGATGAAAAGGTGGTTGGACTGAAAACTGTATTTGCTATGACTTTTTTTTTTCCTGTCCAAATTCCAGTTCAACATGAGTCATAGCAGTCTGATGTACAGAGTTGCTGCTATTGAATCTGTTCCTGCACAGCCCAGGAAAGAAACAGGAATTCTTTTAGCCAAATGTAGACATTAACAGTATAGAAACCTATATCTTAGCTACTCACTTGTCTTCCTTTATACTCGGTGAAGTCCAATAGAAACTTCTAGGTCACAATTCACTTGATCTCGTTCAGCTGTCTACTTTGGTATAAGATGAATTGCATCCTAGAAATGCCCACTGACTGTGAAGTGACCCCAAGGTGATATCTGCATTGTAGACATCTACAATTAATCATGTGAATTCCTCTATAAGTTTAAAGATGGTGGAAAGCAAAAGTTAATATTGGAAGTCCTTCTCCATTCCTTATGTCAAAGTCACTCTAGCCCTGCTGATCCCTAAGGAAGAAAACTTTTCCTCATAATTACAGCAGAGAACACCTTTCATTTGTAGAGAGGATCATTTTAAGGGGAAAAAAATAAATATTGTGAGTGTGAAACAAATGCAGGAAACAGAACAGACTAAATGGATACTGATAGATGTTGTTTTTCTATTTTTCTTGTTCTACTTGATACTGGCTGATGAAAAATTAAGTGTTATATCAGACATTTGGCCAAAATAGCCAGAACTGGAAAAGTCTCAGATGCCTTCTATACTGCTTGCTTGCATAACACAGGAGACTTTTTTCTGCTTCTGTCTTTCACTGGAATCATAAGAGTGAGGGAGGCAGGTTCATAAAACATGACATTTTCTAGCTCTGCCTCCTACAGAAACCAGCTGTCAATGAATACTAGCAGCATTTGAGCTGAATGTCTTTAGCGGCTCCTGCTGTTGTGTCGGTAGCTCTCATCCATGACACATATGTAGATGTATTTGTATGTTGTTGCCTTTTCAGGTTCAGCATGAAGATCTGGGTCAGTCCCTCTGCAATGCTGTGGCCGTGAGTCTGGAATTCTGCTATTCATTTCCAAACTAACCAGAAACCTCACAGGCTATTCAAAGACCTTCCATCTTATTTTCCTAGTCTATGTTCCCACACTCCTCTGGGACTGAAAAAAGCTAGCATACAAAATCAAACTGAGAGAATATCTATACATAACAGAAAATGAATGTCACTGAAGAAAATGAGAATATTCATTTCAGACAGTAAAACCAGAAGGTTTTGACAATTCTGAATTTCCCACTCATATTCCCAGAAACCTAAATGTTAAAATTGCCATAAAAAATAATACTTCTGGTTTTAATGAATCAACACTTCAACTGTGTGATTTTTGTTGTTGGAGGTTTTTTTTGTTTTTCTGTTTTGCCAAAATTTCTCTACCTCGGATTTAAAGGCTGTCCCTCAGGAGGAGTTTACAAAATTATGAGGACCATATTGGCTCATGTCCTCACAGAAACAATTTCTATGTATTCCAAACATGATAAAAAGTATTGGCTATTTTGTTCCATTCTATCAAGTAAACATGTATTTGTTCAGCTTCTTTAAAACATTTAATTATTTACTCAGGAGACCGGAACAGCTGTTTTTCCAGGTAAATACATTTTGAGGTAGCTTTTTAAAATGTGTATTATATTAGATCTATTTCCACTTAAATGCAGTTTTTTATAATGCAAATTCTTTTAAAAAGCAAAATCTATTAGCGTCAGAGTGATTCTCTTCTATCATGTAAACATAGATTTGGGGGTCATGTTTTGCTTAATAAAATTGCACCAGCAAGATGTTTTGAAGTCATTCTTGCTTGAACTTGTGGGCAATATTCTGATGTGTTTATCTGTAAGAGGAACAACAATCTTAACTTACTTTAGTTTTACATACTTACATAGCAAAGCAGTTTCTTTCATAGAAAAATAGCATAGATGCATGTGTTAGCATAAGCAGCATAAATAGACATGCAAGGCTTGCACCTCTACTGCAGAAAAAAAAAACGTGCGTACTGAAACACTGGTCTGTGTCTCAGCATTCAGTCTGACTTCCAAGTAGAAAACTCAGAACGTAATTTTTTGATCAAAGTGAACCTTCATGATTTGCTCTAGAGTTCAGAATGCCTTTGGATCTGGGGCTGTCTTCTTCAGTTTTATGTTCACAGACTTTCTAGGAACAATATGACTCCTTTCCAGATAAGCTAGATTATCAAGCAGGGTAGTATGTTTGGCTTTTGGTGATTTTTCTCTTAATCACTTTGTTAAAAGCCATTTCTAAAATTTAGCTTTCCTAAGTTACTTTCCTGCTCATTGTCTTGAAAAGTAACAGGGGACTATCTCCATAGCTATCAGTATTAATGCTACAACACTAAATGTTACAACATGTTTAGGAATAATGGAATTCTTGTGCTTGTTGTAGTCAAATGTAAATATTTGTAGTATAAGAAATCCACGTTAATTACACCAACCAGTATCCTTTTTTTCCATATCTCACATGCTCAAAAGCTTGTTCTTTATTTTTTCTCAGTTTTTCTAATAAATATATTTGTTCAGCTTTCTTTTCCTACAGATCTCACCTTTCTAGTACCAGTTACTTTGACCTTATGCCTTACTTTATTAGATAATAAGAAGGGTTTCTACAGGTATATCAGCCGGAAAAGGATGGTTAAAGAGAGTGTACCCCCGCTGATGAGCGAGACCGGCAGGCTGGTAACAGCAGATGAGGAGAAGGCTGAGGTACTCAACAAGTTTTTTGCCTCAGTCTTCACTGGCAAACTCTCTCCTCACCCTTCCCGAGTTGATGGATGGCATGAGGAGGCCCGGGAGGGCAAAACCCCTTCTGCTGTAGGAGAAGACCAGGTTTGTGACCACCTGAGGAACCTGAATGCACATCAGTCCATGGGACCTGATGAGATGCATCCCAGAGTCCTGAGGGAATTGGCCAATGTAGTCACCAAGCCACTCTCCGTGATATTTGAAAAGTCATGGCAGTCAGGTGAAGTCCCTGGTGACTGGAAGAAGGGCAACGTTGTGCCTATTTTCAAAAAGGGGAGAAAGGAAGACCCTGGGAACTACTGACCTGTCAGCCTCACCTCTGTGCCTGGGAAGATCATGGAACAGATCCTCCTAGAAGCTATGCTAAAGCACATGGAGGCCAGGGAGATAATTCGAGATAGACAGCATGGCTTCACCAAGGGCAAGTCTTGCCTGACGAACCTGGTGACTTTCTATGACGGTGTGACGTCAATGGTGGATAAAGGAAAACCAACGGACGTCATCTATCTGGACTTCTGCAAGGCCTTTGACACGGTCCCCCACAACATCCTTCTCTCTAAATTGGAGAGCTATGTATTTGATGGGTGGACTGTTCGGTGGATAAGGAACTGGCTGGATGGTCGCATCCAGAGGGTAGTGGTCAACGGCGCAATGTCCGGATGGAGACCGGTGACGAGTGGTGTCCCTCAGGGGTCCGTACTAGGACCGGTGCTGTTCAACATCTTCATCAATGACTTGGACAGTGAGATCGAGTGCACCCTCAGCAAGTTTGCAGATGACACCAAGCTGAGTGGTGCGGTTGACACACCAGAAGGACGGGATGTCATCCAGAGGGACCTGGACAGGCTGGAGAGGTGGGCCTGTGTGAACCTCATGAAGTTCAACAAGGCCAAGTGCAAGGTCCTGCACCTGGGTCGGGGTAACCCCCAGTATCAATACAGGCTGGGGGAAGAAAGGATTGAGAGCAGCCCTGCCGAGAGGGACTTGGGGGTGGATAAAAAGCTGGACATGAGCCGGCAATGTGCCCTGGCAGCCCAGAAGGCCAACCGTACTCTGGGCTGCATCAGGAGGAGCGTGGCCAGCAGGTCGAGGGAGGTGATTCTGCCCCTCTAGTCAGCTCTGGTGAGACCTCACCTGGAGTACTGCGTCCAGCTCCGGAGCCCTCAGCACAAGAAGGACATGGAACTGTTGGAGCGGGTCCAGAAGAGGGCTACTAAAATGATCCGAAGGCTGGAGCACCTCTCTTATGAGGACAGGCTGAGAGTTGGGCTTGTTCAGTCTAGAGAAAAGAAGGCTGCGGGGAGACCTGATTGCAGCCTTTCAATACCTAAAGGGGGCCTATAGGAAAGATGGGGAAAATTTTTTTAGTAGGGCCAGCTGTGTTAGGACAAGGGGTAATGGTTTTAAACTAAATCAGGGTAGGTTTAGGCTAGATATAAGGAAAAAATTCTTTACAATGAGGGTGGTAAACCACTGGAACAGGTTGCCCAGAGAGGTAGTGGAGGCCCCATCCCTGGAAACATTCAAGGCCAGGTTGGATGGGGCTCTGAGCAGCCTGATCTAGTTAGCAGTGTCCCTGCTGACTGCAGGGGGGTTGGACTCAATGACCTCTAGTGGTCCCTTCCAACCCAAAACATTCTATGATTCTATGATTCTATGTTGCACAAAGGGATTGCCAAAAAAGGAGCCCAAAAGAGATTCACCTCAGAAGCACTGGTCATCTGATGCTGATTTTATATGTTCATTAGCAGATTAATTTCATGTATACAAGCTCTTTGACTTATTAACCTTTTCACAGAATTATAAATTTTGTAAGAAAATGGTGTGTGATGTAAGGCTATGGATATTTATTTGGGTGAGTTGGAAGTGATTACTGAAGAGAGTACTTTGATAGCTAACATGGGAAGAAGCCCTCAAACTTTTTGATTTCAAATCTGTGTGGAAAGAATCTCACAAAAATTGATTCCCACAACCTTTCCAAGGGTTCTTGTTTTGACCAAATTAGAAGTACTTTATAGAGAGCTGATAAAGATGGTATGATTCCAGTGATGCTAGTGATGGTATCTGACATTTATGTTCAGATGGATGTAAGCATGTGTCTGACTGTGAGCAAGTAGGTGGATGTCAACAGATGAATTAAAATTGCTGAACTCTATAGCTAACAATGCATAAAAAAAAAAAAAAATTCTCCTCCCAAATGCTGTTCCACATTTCCTAATCTCACCCAGAAGGTTCTGTCTGAAAGCTGAACAATGTTTGAGACTTCCCTCCTTCCATTTGAAGCACCTTGCTCATCCATCTGAACAACTTTAATAATAACTCAGCATCATGTCTGTTACCATTCTCCCTCCACTTTTTCTCTTTTTTCTCTTGGGCTACTGTGAGAAGTTAAATGATCCAACAACTTTGTCTTTTGTCGCCTGGGAGTGCTGCAAATTTTATTTGGTAGAATCAAGGCATTGGAAAGATAGTATAAGTGAAACACCAGGATAAATTGGTACTCCCCAAATGTGTTATGTTCAAGTTGGTTTTCCCAAACTATCAGTCTTTTCTCAAATAACAGGTATCTGATCAACAAATCATTGCTCATCTACAGTGGGTGCAGTTTAAAACTTTCTATCTTTTCACCAATGTTGTCCTAAACTATTTAATGTATGATTTCTTTCTGTGGTTAGTAGAGCATTTCAAACTGAAATGAATTAATTTGGTTTTATATATAAATGGACTGACATGTCTGTCACTTGCCTGAAGACCAATATTCATTTGCTGATATTCGTGCTTTAAGAATATTTTAATAGTTTGATCATGTGCTGTGGTTCAAAAAAAACCTTCACATTATTTTAGATCACAGAATTGGTCTTTATTATCCAGGCTCCCATCTTTGACATTAGCTGGAATCTGATGCTTCAGGAGAAAAGGTAAGAAATCAGTAACTGTTTAATTGTGTAACTGTGTACTTCTAAACTGTATTTCTTCCTAATCCCAACAGATAGGGATGCCTTACTCATTGAAGTGTCTTAGTCTATGTGTCAGATTTACAAATATATTTAGCTTCCGTTAATTTCAATGGAAGATTTAGTATCAAAATAAATGTTATGTGTGAAAGGTCTGTCGAGGAATCTCTGTTCCCACCACCTTCATGCCCCCTTTAATTTAAGTTTGCGTAGTCCCTTTTTATATACAATATGTAAAGGCTGTGTTACATAAGATCTGCAAAACCTTGTTTCAGTAGTTTAAGACACTACCATCTCTATCTGTCTTTCCCTTTATCTCTCTTCCCCCCTGCTAGACCTAAAACAAAGCTGGAAAAAGGCTACATATGGTTGGACTTCATCTGCAACATCAGTAAAACTAGCATCTTCATTTAAATTTGAAGTAAAACTTCCAGTCTAGAACACCTCAGGGAAGAGTATATTTTTCTTTTACTGACTGCTTCGGGGTGCTGTGAGTTGCAGAGTAGGGGCAAGGTAAACTTCCAAGTAGGGCAGAACCATAAACAATGTGAGATTTGCCAGAGATAATTTGTCAGCATCCTAAACCTTCCCTGAAGTTTTGCTTCCCAAGTTATCTTGGGGCAAGGAGCTCCACAGAAGAGTTAGTTTTAGTTTCAAAATATACATTTATACAGAAGTATGTATATATTGAGATTTTTTTTTCAATATTATTATCTGGATAAATATAGAAAGCATAACAATACACTTGAAGTATTATTTTTATGTATACAGAATTAAGTATAAAGTATGCTGGTTTCCTTCTAAGAAAAAGAATTTATGGACTTAAATGAGTAAAAGGAGTTTAAAATAAGAGCAGAACGTTTGTTTTTTATTTGGGTTTTTTTTTTTGTTTATTGGGGTTTGTTTTTTTTTTTTTTAAAGGAATGAGTATAGTTCTGTTCGATATTAATTTTAAATGTTCATTTTGTATTTTTCCTTATTTCTAGTGTTTAAAAAATGGCTGTTATAAATTTTTATATTTCCGTTCTTTAAAATGTTTGTGATTTAAAAATAAGTCAGTCAGCAGTGTAAAAGACACAGTCCTTTAATTTGGGAAATAATTGCTTTTGTAGAAACAGGAGTTTTTAGTTATACCAAAAGAACTCAGTATTAGAGACAAGCACAGGTTAAAAATAATTTTTAAGTCCAGCTACAAAAAGCCTGAGTGATTCATGTAGTTTCAATCCTTCCTGCGAATTTGTCCTTTGCTTTCAATTGTTCTTATTTACATACAGCCTACTTTCAGAGCAGAGACCTTTTAAACACATCGATAAGTCAATAAATCTATGCTTTTAATAGGGATGTACTTTTGTCCAGTCTTTATTTCAGAGCATTTCATTATACACTGTCCTGCATGACTATACACTGCTGAACATGAGATGTTTACATCCAACTGATTGGTTCTTTCAACACATTTGATTATCAGAAAGTGCAAAAAGGATGTTTCCAAGGTTTACAAAGGCATACATTGACCTTTCTTTGTGAATATAAAAGACTAGTTCTGTTGCTATTATCCCCTCTGCAGAGGGGACGTGGTGCAATGCCTGGGAACACATAAACTCTCACAGCAGAACAGAGAAGTAACATTTCCAAGGACACATGACTTAAGGACACGCTTCTATTATGGATGTAGATTTTCTTCTTCTTTCTGATGCCTTATTCCAGATGCCTTTGCAAATCATACGTGGAACTGCAAACACGGTCCAGAGACTCACATCTAATAACATCAACCTCTGCTTAAACACAGAATAACTGTCTGAACTTTGAGGCACTGCTCTCAGAAAGGAGTCTGAGGCATATTACCTATAAGCATGCCTCACTTTGCATCCTGCCTTATTGCCTGTACACAGCTATCTCACAAACCTATCACAGCAGTGTACCCATCAGCTACGTGTGCCCAAGAAAACAGGTTACCTTATGCCTGGGGATTGCGTTCCTTTCAACCAGGACTGCTCTTGCAGGGTCACTGTCTGTGATCCAGTGGGCTTGTTGGAGCTGTGTGGTGTCAACAAGCTGAAAATCTTTCAGGCCAAGACTCTCAGGTGCATTAAGGCACCAGCCTCTACTGAAATAAAAAATGTTTAAAGGTCTGTGTTTACAGTTCTCTGTAAGGAAATGAATTTCCAATGGTACCTTACACATGGTACAAATTACTCCTGTGAGTGTTATGACCCTTCCCTATACATAAGGGGAATATCCATTATGACATAACTCAAGACCGATGGCAGAAAACTCTCCGAGCTTTAAGAAATGGCATCTAAGTGCTCCAGCAGAGGAGCAAACAGGCAGGGGAAGAGATGAATCTATAGAGTTCTCAGTATTTTCCTCCACAGTTCAAAAGACAGCAGGGTCAGCAAGCAGAATGGAGAACTGGTTATCCTTATCATAATGCTCTTCATCCTGTCTTGTAGTTATATCCAAAGGCAGATTCACAGTGGCTCTAACTTCTCTTCTGCCTCCCACTTCATGACATGACTATGACCATGGGATGGTCCTTCCCATGGGCACTGTGGCTGTACCTGCCTTTGCCTACATTGTCTGTGAATAAATCAATGGCCTGTTTAGGGTATCAGAGTCCACGATGCAGCTACTTTTTATGCTTAATGACAGCAAGAGTTAGTGTGAAGGGTACTGGAAGTACCTCTCTGGCTCTCTTCTGCTTGGTCATACGTGCACCGTGCAGCTAAGGGGGCTATCCAGTAGAGAAGATTCTGATGTTTTTCAAGGGAAGACATGTGACTAAAAGCTATTAAGAAACATATCAAAGCAAAGCATAACCCTGTAAAAAGTGTTTCTAAAGCACCACTGGTTTTCTAAAAGCTTACATAAGTGAAAATTATAGTCATCTTTAATACCTGGGATTGAAATAGGGAAATCAGTGTAGGAATCGTTTCATGTTGGATTGTAGCAAACAAACCAACAAAATCAGATTCTCTACTTTGAAGCTGCACAAACTCTAATCCTTTTCTAATTCAGAACAAAAGGCAAACCAATAGACAATTCCCCATTCCCCAGTCAGGGAGAATAATTCATATATTTTGCCATCTGCATTGCAGAACTTCTTAGTATGGATTCCTCTCCCTCCCTACTTCGTTCAGTTTTCAGGCTCCTTGTACTACTAAAAGCTGGACGATTAAAAGGTGAACTGTGTTGTGCTGTAGCACAGTAGAACTTCAACAGGTCAAAGGAGTTCTGGCGTCTTTCATATTATCATTGTCCAATTTCTCTCACAAATGTTGTATTGTGTATTCTGGGATACTGTTCCTCAGTCAATCTATTCTCCTAGGTTTATTTTTATATCAGATCATCATCAAGTGGTCTCCATTATATAAAGCACTATTCTCAAAAGTAGCTATTATAATTCAGCATACGGCGATGAACACAATTACCTTTAGGTTCATTTTAAAAAAGATGAAAAAAAGAAGAAGAAAAAATAAGAAATGCATCTGAACAAAGGAAGTCTTTGTAGAAAGGTCAATTGGGTAAAGGTACAGTTG
Source organism: Butorides virescens (assembly GCA_017310255.1). Taxonomy (NCBI): domain Eukaryota; kingdom Metazoa; phylum Chordata; class Aves; order Pelecaniformes; family Ardeidae; genus Butorides; species Butorides virescens. The sequence goes on along the minus strand of JADKXX010005992.1, from coordinate 44,712 downwards.
TTAAAAAAAAAAAGACACATCGATCTAAGCTTCAGAAGTAGTAAAAAATACACAAAAAAAGATAGCTCAGACTCACATATAAATGAATGCAGAGAAAATAATTTACTGAAAATGTTTAGGTCAAATACAATATTGGTAGGCAATACTGTTCAAAAGTCATTAACTGATGTTTTTGAAGGAGTAAAACAAGATGGGAACTGATATGCTTGTGAGTGACTGGATCTGTATATGGGTACAAGTGAGATTTTAAAGCAATAAGTTGGATATTTCTTTAACCTAGTTAGGCTAAATATCCACATTTGTTGTGGAAATATTAGTATGTCCATTTCAGAGATGAGGAATAGAGACATGGGGTATACGAGTTACCCACTCAAGGTTGCAGAGAAGTGTCTCTGTGTCAAATCAGTGCTCAGATCAGCGGATTACGTGCTTTCTTCTCTCCTAAGGGATGTCAAACAGGATGGAACTACTCTTCATTATTTATTTTATTAAAGGTGAAGGTTCAAATTGCAAAGAAAACTTTACAGCTGTCTACAGTACTTTTTCTGCCATATGCAGAAGTCTGGAATGTAATCTGGGAATGTCCCTAGCAACACACAGCCCAGAAAACTCACTGCTTATAAATTTTGACTGTTGTCCTAAAACTATCTGTCTCTCTATCTACTAATTCAACATCAACAACTTCATATTCAGCCAAATTTACATGGTACAAGGGGATGAATTACCCTGGAGCATTTGTTCAGTTTACGGACAGCAGGAAATCTTGTGGATTGAAGTTGACCTGTAGGATCAGCTTTTATATTGAACCCTATGAAAATAAATAAATATATAAAAATACCACAAAGTCCACTCACACCATGTGAACCTGTTTTGAAGTGCCTAATCCCTCAAAATATCTTGTGGACCTGATTTTTCAGTCACTGGTGGCTTTACTTTGGATTTAACAGAACTATTTGAGTGAATAAAAGGAAATTCCTGCAGGAAAAAGCAAGACATCAGGCTCTCCTTTTGCCACAAAAATTATCTTGTAACAGAAATTTAATCAATTTTATTAAAACTTACAAAAATCCGGAGGCCCACAAAGCCTGCTCTGTAGCATGTGCCATATTTTTGGTTTCGTTGTTAACAACAGTCAGTATAATGTCAGTCCAAATAAGTGAGTAAAAGGGTGCTCCTGTAACTGCTGGAAGAAACCTACAGCAGTATTTTTCCCCACAGTTGAAGTGCCAGAGTTCTGAAAAACCTTGAGATCCAGATCCACCAGGAATTTAAAAGTTTCCCTCAGAATAGTCCATCCAACCCAAGAGGTTTTGAACAATGGGGCTCAACAAAATCTCTTTTTTTAAATAAATGTAGTTTCACTGGAAAAATTCTGGCCTACTTTATCCTGTTATTCTTATCTCTGCATTTTCATTCAAAGCAGAACAACACAGTGCATTCTGTTTTGCAGAAATCTTAGGCTAGAAGTAGGGGGTGTCTGTTTGTGTTGTTGTTTTTATCTTTCCTCATTTTTATTGGTAAACTATCAAGCAGGATGTTCCCCCCTCCTGGTTTTAAACAGCTTAAACTGATTGTTTTTCAAAAAAATATGCAGACGCCTATATCTTTTATAGGAGGAAAGTCATTAAATTTTGTAAATGTTAGAAAAAAAGAAACTGTGAATGATATTCTGGAAAGTGACAGAGTCGTAAAATATGCACAATCTGGTCAAGTTCCAATTAAAAAAAAATGTGTGAGCATAAACAACCTTTAAAAATAGCAATGTAAAATTTACGAGTGCAGAGTGGATTTGGAAGTTCTAGCCACGCCCTACTACATTTTCTGTTCTCATCAACCTGGTTTCTAATTCTGCATACATTTTACATTTGCTGACATTTTCATATACAAAGAAACTTTCTGCAGTTGATGCACAGAAGCATCAAGCCCTGAACACCACAGAAAAGGGATTCTTCAGTGGTAGAAGAACATTGTGCTGACATTTCCATCTTGATCTGGAAAACATTTCCTTTCACTTTTGTTACTTGTTGCTGTTACATCTTCCAGCTGCTTGGAAATCAGTTGTACAGGATGGACCATTACAGAGTGCTTAATTATTCATGTTTAAAAGCCCATCAAAGGGAAGCTAGGGGAGGCATCTACTAAACCCAAGGCTCTCCATCAACACATCTTCCTTGATCAGCTGCTCTCTTGTGAGCATTTTCTGAGGCAAAGGATGGCTAAGACTTTGGGAGTTGGTGGATTTGTTTTTCAGTCCCCTTAGGTGTCATGAAAGTTCCCAATCACTTTAACTCAAACCCTCAAATTAATGCCTGTCACTATAATTAAATTTAACAACTTTGAACAGCTTTTCATTCTTAAAATCTTTGTCCAACTGCTGTGTAGCCCTAAAGTTCCCTAGAGCATACAGATTTCTAACTTACAAACACTTAGGTTTCTCTGGCACCTGAAGCTTTAATTCTGGGTGTCTGTGTGCAGTCAAGTGTTAAGAATATTTTAATTGCCATTCATCATCATGTTCCTGCATTACTGAGCTATTCCAGAAAGTCTTTCCTATTCTAATATGGGAGACACCCAGGGCTATCAAAAACTTTAGCTAGCCAAAATTAAGTCATCACTAAAATTCATTCAGCCTAATGAGGAGAGACTAAAGCTGTTCCATGTAATATGGAAAAATCAGTCATTTGACCAGAGTGAAGGGAGTATAAATAAGAAAAATATGACAACATACCTCCCAATAGCTAGAGCACTCATCTGAGAGGGCAAAAACCCTGAGCCCTGAACTAAAGAAACATTTGCATTTTACATGAAGCAGTCACTGGAAAAAAACTGTTAGTCACTGAAGTGTGGACTTGAATCCATGGTCCTCCTTCCCAAATAAGTGCACTAACCACTAGGCAGTCTTTTCTCTTATATTTTGACTCTAATGAACTATTAAAAATGTTACCAAAACTGTACTTCTTCACATCAAATGCTTTTTCCTGAGATGTGAGTTTCAGTGCTCCTGCCTATTAGTCTCCAAGTCTGTGTAAGTACAGTAACAGCTGGACTAGTTTTATCTCTTCCCAGTTCCTGAAACAGGAGGTGCTGGCACTCAGTTTAAGGCAGATCTATGGTCTGCCAGTGCCTACCGAAGGGAAGGGTCTTACTCATAGCGGAAAGGGGAGGATGATCCCTCCCCTCTCTATGTAGTTCCCTCCTCATTGGATTTTACAAGCAATACTCGGCAGGTATTTGGACCAGAAAAAACAAACAAATACTTTTCTGCAAATATCTTGAGCCCAGATTTCTGTCTTTTGCAGTTTCCCATGCAGTGGAGTATATGATGGTGAAGAATAAACACATGTAAGAATACTATATTTGCATAAATATAAACATTAATCCTATATGAAGAGGGTGTTTCATAAAGCACTTTTTTTCCTGTAACTTTTGAATCCATTAAAGTTAGTTTAACATATTTCCTTGGTTTCTTGATTTAGCAGTGATACTAAAAAAATAAATATTAACATTTCAGAATATGGTGAAAATCCAATGAAGTAGCTGTTGGAAGTTGGTAGGATGGTAAATAAGAGTGGTCAGAATTCTAGTTGGTACACAAGTGATGGTAATCAGAATTTGATTTGGATTATAAATCATTGATTTCTTTCCAAAACATCTCATTTCCTCACCTCTGAAGCAAACTAAACCAAAATAAGTTGGTTTGTAATTTAACACATATTTTTGAACAGTTTTGGCTGACCCATATTTTTATGTTCTGGCAAATCAGCTATTAATTAGAGAAATATTGGACTCTTCTTTTGTCAAATGAAGTCAACACCTGCCTCACTTGTGCTATCCATAAGTGGATGGGAAAGACAAAGACAAAACCAAAGAGGCATTGACTGCTGAATAGAAGTTATTCTTCAAAAGAGCAAGGTTATATCTTTTCTGCTACTGACTTATGCCCCATCTTCACCCCAAGATCCTCTTTTTTTTTTTTGTTCCCATTTACCTCATTACCTAATATACCATTTTATCTTTCTATCCACCTCTTCACTGAAAGGATAAAAAAATAAGAGAATGCTGCTAACCAAGAGATCTGTGCTTATAACTAAATAAATGAAGATTCCAAAGAGGGCCTGCTAGGAAACACTGCAGCTCTCAGTGGTGCAATGTTTTGCTGCCTCCTCACTTGATGAGAGAAATCACATTTTGAAGAATACTTTCCACACAAGACATTTTTCTTCCTATCCTCTTCATTCGCACCACCTGCTTCAGGAAATATATATTTTCCACATACTGCTCAAATGAACTAATCTATTTTCACTATGTGTCCTTTTTGGCAAAATATCTACAGTATTTTCTTTCATAAAGACAAATTCTGTTCTTTTGGTATTTTTCCACTTCCTTTTTCTTTTTTATTAATAAAAAAATATGATCCCTTATTTCCTCCTCAGGGAGAAAAAAAAAATAAAAAAAGAAGAAGGCAAAAAAAAGACAGCAAGAGAAAGAGCAAGGGAAAAGTAAACAAAAAAGAAACCATACTGAATCTTGGAAAAATTAAAAATTTAGGGCCAGAACCCAATGCCATAAAATGGCATAGCTTCATTGAAAATCTGTCTGTTTATATTTAATTGTTCAGTGTCTTTTGCAATGACATTTCTGTATGAAGGAAAAACTTCCATTTTTTTATCATTTGGACTGAAACTGCCAATACTGCATCAGCTAGGAAAGATGAATTATTCTATTCAGCTTCTGTTGAAAGTGCTTAAGTAGAGTTAGGTCCATGGGAGATGCAGTTTCCCAAACAAAACTACATTTCTTACCAATGAAGAAGCATGTAATGCATTGTAATGTCATGTTGCATTTTGCAACACGACTTCTACTGTCAGCATGTGCACTTATTTATCCATTTTTCCAAGCATTCTTTGGGTTTTTTTTCTGGGAAAAAAAATCCTTCCAGATGAAGAATCTGTTTGTAGCATTCAAGGCAGATTTTAATCTTATTTATTTATTTATTTATTCATTTATTTGAATCTTAGTCCCTCTCCTTTCCCCAGGTTCTAGATGACTTTAGGTCTCCTTTCTACTGATTCCTGGTCTTAAGTAACAGAAGGATGCCTTAGTCCTATGACACTTCTCTGACTTTCGGCTTTTCCATACATTTTATGAATTTCATCTGAATACCTAAACCTAATTTACTAAGGTCAGTAGTAATATCTGTGAAGGGTTTTTTGCTGGGGTGTTTTTGGTTTTGTGTTTTTAGATTTCTTTTGGGTTTTGGTTTCTTTTTTTTTTTTTGGGGGGGGGGGGGGGCGGGGGGGTTGCTTTATTTTTGCTTTAGCTATCCTTGTTCTGAAAAAGTAAACCAAGGCATGGGTGGTCTAGCTCTTTAATCTTGTTTCATATAGTTCTCCCAAGGTACAAAGTGACACCTGCAACTCACTCCAGTTACTGTGTTCTAACACATTACCACTCTGTGAAGGTTTCAAAAGCCCCAAAACTTGTGCCAGGGATTAAAAGACCTCTGTGTAATGTCCCAAGTTATTTTATTTGTTTCTTAGTAACCTGTGGATATTTAATATTTATTTTCAGAGCTGAACCCTGATATATTCTGCATCAATATGAAGAAATCAGAAGTGGAATTCATAGTCATCTGAAAATATGTACATGAAGGACAAAAAGGCGTAAGCTTTTCATCACTCAAGGAGAAATTGCGTGCCATAATTACACTAAGCACATCATCTGACATTAAAATGTCACATATATTAGTAGAGAACCCAGAGAGGAAACTTCCATTAAGTTCTGGACTCATGATTTTGTCTTTCAAGGACTAAATTGGCATATACTAGGGATTGTTATGCACTGTTTCTTTAGTCTCCTGATTTCTACTGGTATCAGAATTTAATCTTGTACAGTTTAAAAAGTAAAGCCTAAGATTTCATCTTATTAAAATTAATTTCTGCTACCTTTATCTTCATTTAAGTCCTTCATTTTCTTCTAGCTTTCATTTGTTTTCTTTGCCCTCAGGTTAGCAACAGAGGGAAGATACAGATTGTAAATGCTGCTTGATTTCCTTTCTACATAGGTGTGTTCCCATAAGATGTTTCTGTTAAAAAAAGAAGCAGGGCAGAGCAGCATTAGCTTAGAAGGTTAAAAAGCCCAAAGGTGTAGCTATCTGTAGGGAATGGTCAATTGTTACAAACATGGATCTGTGATTTTGTACCCTTGAGTTAAGTTTCTTTTCAAAAAAGCACTGGAAATAGTTAATGTCTGAGCTGGATCCAGTTTAATACCTTGCAGACACCTTTTCAGACAGCATCTGTCTTCCCCTGCAGGATGCCAGTAAAACAGGTAGACAGTATCACTTCTGAAGCAAAAGGAGCACCTCGGTATTTTTACTATTGCCTTCAGATCTTTCAACACTAGAATTTACCCAGCCGAAAAGGGTATGGAGAAAGCTATGATTTTGTCTGGCACTGAGTTTAATACTATTGGTCACGACTATTGGTCTGAACATTTTCCATAGAAGAACATTAGGAAAAAAGATAGCAAGGGAATTTAAGGATGCTGATGTTTCTCTTATTTAGTGACCAGTACTGTGCCTCCCAAACTTTCTTGAGGGTTGGAGTTGGTCTTGGGTATCTATATTTACAACACTGTTTTTTATTGGGTTTTGGTTTGGTTTTTTTCAGGCAGAAGGGCACTGTTTCATATGCTAATCATGATGTTGTAGTACAAGTCTGTGAAGGCTATAGTCAGAAGCATGTGTACTTGGAGGGTTGAATTCTATCTTTCAGGGTTGACGTGTTAAATGGATGTTGACAGCAAGAGTCGCAGCACTCTACATCTGATACCTTCTAAAAATCCAGTGAGTCACAAAGGTAAAGAGCCACTGAGGGCTACGTAAGCATTCTCAATATACTGTGTAAAGTTCACCTGTGGACAGCTTCCCTCTTTTTGAACACAGGTATCAGTGAAAGCACAGTAAAATCTGTAAGAGCTTTTCCCCTGCCTTCAGAGTTCTCAGGACATTTGATGACATGCCCTTAAATATTACTAATGATGCAAATGGGCCTAATATCACTTGTCCGTATGAGTCATTAAATAGTCTGGGCAAGAGCAAGGATAACTAATATAACAAGAAATCTTTTCTTTCAAATAAGAACAATGGGAATTTCTGCCATGGATCACATGATTCTCTAAAGACAAGAAATATCAGAAGGATGCACTAAGGAATATGTTGCGCTAGGAAACTGCAAGACATAGATAAAGCTTCTTCCTGCACTTCCATACACTAATGCCTTTCTCCCCCCACTCTACTTCTTACCTCACCTTCTTTGTTCCAAAATCAGGTGTCAGAAAAAGAAAAGGGGAAAGACCTCTAAACCATCACTAAGGAGAGGAGCTCATGGACAAAACTCTTCTGGGCAATAACCAGTAACATGGGTTATTGTACCCATGTCCCACACAAAAGCCGGAAGGAACATTGGATTTCATGCTGATATGAGGAAGGACAAAAGCTTGGCAATGTAGATGCATTTCATAGGAAGACCAAGGATGGGACTGTATTGGATCAAGCTCAATGAAGCAGATGAAGAGTTGTGCCTGATTGCTGTATTTGGTTGTAGAAAAGCATGAATGGCTTTAGGAAAAATTGCTTATGCTTGCTGGCTAAAAAGTAGGAAAAACTGCCAGTAATGTTTTTGTAACTAGTATTCTAGAAGGAGCAAAATGTAGATAATTTCCAGAAGCCAATTTTAATTTTCTGAAGCATGTATTAGGTATTATTACCTGTTTTGGTTTTGCCCAATAATGGTGTAAATATTTATGCTGCATTAAAAGAATCAAAGTTCAACATGTCTAATATTTAAATTCTTACTGAAGTTGAAACTTTTTTTCCTGAGATGTTAAGGTTGATGAAAACAGAAATAGCATCATAAAAATAATGAGATCTGAAAAATCTGGGATTCTGTGTGTCCTTTCTATGAAAATAGAACTGTGAACTTTCCCACAAAAGATATTTGACATATTTGGTAGGGGCTATGAGCAATGCATATCCTCCACTATCCAATGTGTGTCATGCCAGATTTGAATGAGACATGATTCAGGTCCTTCTGAATGGACCAACGTCTCCCACAAAATTTTCTTCAAGAAAATGGAAAGCTCATTTTAAACAAGTTTGGAAGTAAAAGGGAAAAATACAGATGGAGGGGCATTAATCAGCTGTGGATAACTTATGTATCTCAGGGTCTACATTTTAAGTAAATGTTCACTGCATCATTAAACTTGGGCATTTATAGTATGCATCAAAAATAGAAACTTCATTCAGTCAATACAAAGAATTACAGGGCAAGGTATAACATGGCATAATTCCATTGATTTGCATGGAGATGCAGTGATTTACATCATCTGGGACTATGGCCCACAATCTCCTAAACAAAAAATGAAGTCAGACTGTGAATATGGAAGAGCAGGAATCTGCCTAACTTCTTTTGACTTTGAGAAGGTTACAGACAAGGTTGATGATGTCAATGCATAGAGCATGATTTATCTGGAGTTTCAGAAAGCTCTCAATAAAGTTCCACATGACAGGCATCTGTTTAAGTTAAAAGCTACAGGCGTCCAGGATAAGACATGGAAGTGAATAAAGAAATAGTTAAAAAACAGGACACAAAAGCTACCTGCATGATGAGCTAGACTGCTTCCCCGACAAAGTTGATAACGGCAATGTTTTTGACATAATTGTGTTAGTTCTTGTAGTTGCAGGAGATATCTGAAAATGTGTATTGCAAAAGGATAAGGAGGAGGGGAAAAAAAGGAAAAAAAAAAAAAAAAAGGAACAAAAAGGAAGAGAAAAGTTGCTAAATAACCTGAGCAAGATTAATTTGTATTTAAACTGACCCTAGACTTGCTATTGTTTTACAGATTGTTGCAGCATGTGATCAAGAAGGGCAGTGGAAAATAAACACTTGCAATGAAGCAGGAAACCAATTCTCCAGCAACTGAGTGGAATGCAGCTGCTTAAATGCAGCCAAGCTACAATCAGCTCCAAGTTGAGAGCTTGTTATAGTGGAGGAAGGGGGATACAATCAGGCTGGATCAGTATGGAAAACAGACTCCCCTTTGATCTTCTTTTGGCTTTCATGCATGTATAAAAAATGCAAATAAAATAGACCCACCATTTTCTGTAAATTAAAGGAACTTTTCCCCCCTCAAATTATCAAGCCATATTTTTTCCATGTGCTTTCAAACAAATTAAAACAGCTTGAAAAAAAGGGACTTAAATATATTGAATGCATAAAAGTGGGAGTTCTGCATAATCAGCTTCTAAGAGTTCTTAAATCTCTGTATATAAACTGTTTAAAAGTAAATTAAAATTATTCCTTAATGAAATACAAATCTGAAGTCACTTGAATAACTAATCGTTTTATGACCCATGCAGTGAATTTTTAATGCCTGCCTCTACCTGATTATTTTAGATATGTCTGTGTTGTAAATTAAAAGCTACATAAATCATTAATGTGTTGATACAGATCAGTGAGCTGACTACACTATATCTGATTCCTCAGGACATACAGTGTCTGATTCACCTCACTCCTATTTTATGGAGTCCAGATTTATTCCACATTTGTTCTTGGTTAAAACCTTATTTGAATGGATTTGAATGAAGTTTGTATAGGATTTACAGCACTGAGGTTACCCACACCTTATAGACCTGCAGTTTGCAAAAAACCTACCCTAGGTAAAGAGGCTATTATTTCCATGACAATTACCATGTACTTGCAGAAAGCATTTTATCCATGGTACTCAAATTGCTTTGCAACCATTAATTAAGTCTTACAGTTCACAAAACCCCTTTGAGGGAGGTAACTATTAGGATTTCCATCTACAGCCTGGTAAACAAGGACAGAGCCATTGACCACTTGAAATAAGAATAGATTTGGGAATAGGAGACAGGTGTCTTGACTTTTAGTTGCCTACTTCAATGGCTAGGAAAAAACCCTCCCATAAGAACGAAAAGCACATTTTAAAAGTACAAGCTGAGTCCCTGAAGTGAAGGGGAAAAAAATGAGATCTGTGAAATATTTAAAACTCATGGACTATTGAAGTTGGCAAGTTCGTATGTGGGGATTTGCTGAAAGGAGAAAAACAAACCCAGTGGAATAGCATTTTACATTTACCTGGACCAGTAATGGGGATTTACCCTGTCTTATCAGGTCCCATGATCCTCTTGTATTAATGAGCATTCAGATGGGTCCATTATTGTTGCAGTGGAAGTGCTGTTGCTGTTGTTTTGCGTAAACTGCTGCCACAATCGGTTGCCTTAAACTGTAAAAGCATAACTTCTGAATCATATTTGCTTGGTTTGTTTTCTCTGATCTTTCCTTCCAGCTTCCATAAATGAGCTTTGTTTCTTGACAAAAGTACTCCATTCGCTGAGTACAGTTAAACAGCCACAATTTAACTGAAAACCTGAGGTTGGTATTCATGTGCATTTTTGCTTTTTATCAGCATGTGCCTCTGGGCTAAATTAGAGCCCAATATAATGAATGCTTGTGATGGAATAGGGCGCACTATTGAACAATCCCATTGATGTGTAGGAGAACATTTACGTGTGATCTTACTGCTAGATGTAGTTTTTACAAGACCAAACTCTTTGTCATTGAAATACACTCCAGTTTTACTACAAAGTAAATGAAAATAAGTCATTTTACACCCTGTGAAGGTATGTCTCGTGAACATTAAAAGATGCAATAATACAGAAAAGCACATCCACATCACCTTTTGACCTTTTCTATAGCGATAATTTAAAAATGAGGAGAGTATTTGTAGAAGAGAAGATACCATAGATATTTCAGAATGGATGAAAGCATGATAATTGCAATCAGGTCAAAATATATTTACTCTCACATCTGTGTAAATCCAGGATGACTTCACTGGAGTCAACAGTGTTACCTTGAATTTTAAGAGAGTTACTGAGACTGGAATCTGTTCCATTATATTATCAATATGGAAACCTGCATTTACCTCTCTAACAGATAACAAAGAGCCTGTCAATCCTCTTCCTTTATCCTTGTTTGATCTGGATTGTTGATGTGCTGTTTTTTGCAGCATCTGATGTATGTTAATTTACAGAGCATGTTTGTGATTCTGTTGATAAGGACTCATTTATTTTTGTTTGGTTTCTTGTAAACTGACCAAAGGGGGGAAATGCCTCTTTAACCCATTTTACACAGGTATGCCACACTGTGTTAATGATGGTACTGAAATAAAAAGCAAGCCACAAGGACTTGCAGACAGAAAAAAAAAGTTCTTCTTGACTTTGAAGTGTACTGTTGATGCTTTATTTTTTTTCAATTTATTACCCGTGGTCTTCCGACCTTTTTAGGGTCATATGATGGAATTTGTATGTATCAAGTAATTAAGCTAAAGTCTATAATACAGCTGCCTACTGATTTCCATAGGAGACGGAATTCAATACTTTTGAAATCAAAAGGGATATTTACACGTTCTGCTTTCACCTCCAGGATAAAGTTAACTGTAGATTTTTACCTAGAAATCCTTGCGTTGGGGAAAGTGTATTCAGCTTGGATTTATAAGTGAGCACAGTCAAGCTGAGCAATATGTGGTGCAAGCAAGGCATGTCTCAGCAAGAGCTCTTAACAAGAACAGTATTAATTGTTCTGGCAGTCAATGGCTAGTGGAGCCCATTTATTCAGTAAATACAATTTAAAAAAATAATCTGTACTTCAGAATTTAAATACAGACAAAGGTTATTTTGAGTCTTATTATAAGCTGTCATAGAATCATAGAATCATAGAATGTTTTGGGTTGGAAGGGACCTCTAGAGTTCATCGAGTCCAACCCCCCTGCAGTCGGCAGGGACACTGCTAACTAGATCAGGCTGCTCAGAGCCCCATCCAACCTGGCCTTGAATGTTTCCAGGGATGGGGCCTCCACTACCTCTCTGGGCAACCTGTTCCAGTGGTTTACCACCCTCACTGTAAAGAATTTTTTCCTTATATCTAGCCTAAACCTACCCTGATTTAGTTTAAAACCATTACCCCTTGTCCTAATGCAGCTGGCCCTACTAAAAAGATTTTCCCCCTCTTTCCTATAGGCCCCTTTTAGGTATTGAAAGGCTGCAATCAGGTCACCCCGCAGCCTTCTTTTCTCTAGACTGAACAAGCCCAACTCTCTCAGCCTGTCCTCATAGGAGAGGTGCTCCAGCCCTCGGATCATTTTAGTAGCCCTCTTCTGGACCCGCTCCAACAGTTCCATGTCCTTCTTGTGCTGAGGGCTCCAGAGCTGGACGCAGTACTCCAGGTGAGGTCTCACCAGAGCTGAGTAGAGGGGCAGGATTACCTCCCTCGACCTGCTGGCCACGCTCCTCCTGATGCAGCCCAGAGTACGGTTGGCCTTCTGGGCTGCCAGGGCACATTGCCGGCTCATGTCCAGCTTTTTATCCACCAGCACCCCCAAGTCCCTCTCGGCAGGGCTGCTCTCAATCCTTTCTTCCCCCAGCCTGTATTGATACTGGGGGTTACCCCGTCCCAGGTGCAGGACCTTGCACTTGGCCTTGTTGCACCTCATGAGGTTTACACAGGCCCAGCTCTCCAGCCTATCCAGGTCCCTCTGGATGACATCCCTTCCTTCTGGTGTGTCAACCGCACCACTCAGCTTGGTGTCATCTGCAAACTTGCTGAGGGTGCACTCGATCTCACTGTCCAAGTCATTGATGAAGATGTTGAACAGCACCGGTCCTAGTACGGACCCCTGAGGGACACCACTCGTCACCGGTCTCCATCCGGACATTGCGCCGTTGACCACTACCCTCTGGATGCGACCATTCAGCCAGTTCCTTATCCACCGAACAGTCCACCCATCAAATCCATAGCTCTCCAATTTAGAGAGAAGGATGTTGTGGGGGACCGTGTCAAAGGCCTTGTCCTGAAACTAATATTCTGAACACATATATAAGCTATCAAAATAGCCCTCAAATCTATACTTCATTCTTCCTGGCATTCAAATTTCATTTGCTTGTTTTGTTCATTTCTTACTCTAAGTATTGTTGTTATCCTTTCTTCTGGTCCATAATATCTCAACCTCTCTCACAGTTCACATCAAGACCCAGGACTTGTTTTCTTTCTTGGTAGTTTTGGTCTGGGGGGTGGGGTGGGCATAGTATGTTTGGTTTGTTTTTTTTTTTTTTTGTTAGTCACCTTCATCATATTGGTGTTCTTCCCAATGAACTCTTTCAGGTGACAAGAAATTCTTACCAAGCACAGTGGAGCAGAGTTAATGATGTTTTCTTTTCTGTGGATTTGTGTATAGCAGATGATTGACATTAATATCAAAAAGTCATGAATTTCAGTTGAAACTATTGTTCTGTTTGGGGTACCTACAATATATCTCACATGTAGATTTTGTGATGTGTCACGAGCCTTTCTTGCTGGGACTAGCAATAGATACTGCCTTGTTTGTCTGCTGCTTATGTTTTATAATACTTAAGCTCTCCTAATCATGTCCTTGCAGAGTATCTCTCCATTGATTATGGAAGGACCCTATGGTGAGTAGGGACTTGAGTTAATCATTTAAGGTTAGATAGGATGAACTCAGGTCTTAATCTCCCATTAATTAGTTAATGTAAATAATGAAGATAATAGTGCTTCTCTGGGTCCCCAGTAGGTGCAATGGTGGTGGGAGTTAAGGAACCTAGCTAGAGAAGGCCAGACAATCTTTTTATAGTTCTATCACCTGTATCTCCAGGGAAACCATCTCCAAAACTAAAGCCATTCTTGTCCCCAACAACAATAAGACCAGTAGGAGTAAAAATTCCTCAGAGGCTCATAAGTCACATCCACAGTCATTCTCTCCTCAGAAATTATATATTGGAGGAACATATTTACACTCCTTATGTGTCTTATCCTGGTTACATGTGTGCATATATTTATTATTTTAAAATATGAAAAGAAAGATAGGACACTTTTCAAATATTCTGATTAATATCAGCTTCTAATTGATTTCTTCCACAGCTATTTTGCAATGTCTTCAATGAAGCTGCTCTCCAGTTTATCTTACAATAGTGGCAATAATTATTTTTTAGTTGTTTTTTTTTTTTTTTCCTAAAGAATCTAAGTGTCCCCAAGGACTTTCTCTTCCCTTCCACACATACCTATAGTGCCCTCAAACACCAAGCACTTCTTCCTTCAGAATATTTTGTGGTGCTTTCTTCCACAGTTTAGCACTGATAGAGCTATTAAAAGAAGCATCACACAATGTTCTCTCACACAAGAAGGTGGCATAGAGGATCTTACAAAAGCAGTATTGTGAGTTTAAATGAGAGAGTTTAAACAAAGTGACTCTGACAGAAGTATATAATTCATGGTACTAACAGAATCCTTGAAAATTTTGGTGTTGATACTGCAAATGGCATGACATTTTGGTAACATTTTATTCACTCCATGTAAGCTAGATTCTTTCTGTAGACAAGTCCAGTAAGAATTCCTGCTTGAATTCAAGGGCCTTTCAAATATGTCTTTATGGTAATTTCAGACATGTCTTATTCCTGGTAATATAGCACCTGTTTGGTGTTTTGAGACCTTGATCCTTAGCTGACCTAAATCATTGAAATAATTTTACTTCAGCTATGGAACTGGTATCCAGCCAATAATACTCTTGAAAGCTCCTGGTGAATATTGGTGAAGTCTTTAGTCAAACTTTTTCAGATAAGTAGCTGTTGGGGGAAATTTCTAAAAGGTAAATTTCAAACCCTAAGTCCCCTTGACTTTTCTGAATGTCAGTGAGACTTTGAGTCATACATTCAGAAATAATTGGATGCTGAAATAAAAGAATAGGCAGCAAGTGACATTCTGGGGAAAAAAAAAAAAAAAAAAAAAAAAAAAAGAAAGAAAGGAAGAAAGAAAATTGAAAAAAAAAACCACCTCACAACCAAAACCTATGGAGGTGAACAAATCCAAAACCATCCTACTCTGTTGCTGTGTAACTTGAGCAGTACCAAAGTGTCGTGGCAAAATTCTCTAAAAAAGCTAAAAGTAATTTTTGAGGTTGCTTTAACATTTCTGGACAGTTTAGGACTCATGCCTGACCTCAGCTGGAATGCATAAAAAGTGAAGTATTCATCTCAACTGAGTACCCTGTTTGTGATGTGTTCTCAGACTACAATTAATGTGCAAGGCATGAACATCTATCTCAGTTGATTTAATCATGGCATTTGGTTGTTCAAGAAAATCCCCCAGCCTTTCAGCTATAAGATATTCAGGCACTGAGATATTCAGGTGTCCTGACCTGTTCAAGACATTTCAGGGCACAGAATAATTACTTATTAATTGAAGCAGAGTTTTACCAGATTATGGACTAGCTGGTCGATATGATTGCCCTCTCCAAAACAGAAAGTCACTACAGTCCTCCACTCATTCCTGCAGTTGCTTTGCAGGCTTTAATTTTGTCCCAATTAGCATCTAAAAAGAGGTCAGCAGTCAAAAGATTGATGCCCTTTGAATGGTGGGCCTGTGACCTGTTGGGTGCTGCAGCACATTGTGTAAGAGATGCTCATCTGCCATATGTTTCCAAATGCTAGGACAGAGCACCTGACCCAGCTGATGCAGGCAGAGGAAGCTGAGAAGTTGTTACCTTGATAAGAATCAAAATAAAGTGATTGTTCTGGGTCCTGGGTTAAGGGAACATGCCATGAGTTTGTGGTCAAGACCACCTGAAAAGGCAGCTCTTTGGACACAGACTCCCACATCATCCTATGAAGAAAACAAAGAACGGCTCATTGTAGCATTCTGTGGGAGATGTGGTGAACCTCTCATTTGAGGGGATAAAATCTTCCAGCATGGACTTAACTGTAGCAAGATAAGATTTGGAACAATATTGTAATCTGTGCTGAGGAGTAACTCAGCGTTACCTCCTGCTCCACAGTTTGCACTCAAAAGGTTCAGGCAGCAACACCTGATGTAGGATGGCCAGCGCAAGAGGAGTTAGCCTTTTCCTCAGGATGGTCTTCCCCTTCGCCACATGGAGTTTTGATTATTATTCCCTCCAAGGACCCTGTATCACCATATAGTATCTTCTCTCTTGGCTGGCTGTAAGAGGTGAAGAGATCTAAGCACCTGAGTGGCCTGGTTTGGAAACACCGTAGAAGGCAGGGATACAGACGTAAGCAATACTGTGGTTGGGAGTGATGAAGACAGTTGCAGCCTGATGTTGGAGAGCCTTAGTGGTGGTGTGTGGTGATTGTGGTGGTATGACTCTTCCATGGCTCTTCTTAGAGACAGAGTATTGGTCAGGTACACCACTCTGATCCAGTAGGTTATTTATATTTTTATTGGTTGTTTAAAAGAATCAATGTATTCATAACTACATTTTCATATATCTGTTTTTGTAAAATTTCACTTTTTAAAATTATTACAAATTTTGAAAAGATTTTATGTGACATTGTCACTGAAATCTACTAGAACTAGAAATTTCATAATTTTTTTTGATGAGTTGAATTTTTCCATTTCAAGATAGCACTTAATATACGGCATACTGTTTAATTAATATCAGAGGTTGTAAATAGACCTAATTCTTCCTCATATGACACAGAAACTTTCAGGTACAGTATGTCTAAAACAAATTCAGATTCTGTCAAGATGAGAAAATATTTATTATGTTTATACCATTAAAGGCATCTTAAAAATTGTAAGCATTCAGGAGGATGATTTTCAGTTAAATCCTATAAAAAAATTACAAAGTCTTTCTAATTTGTGTGGTCTTCCTGAAGAAATTTAAATTATAATTAATCAGGATTTGTAATAAAGAAACTATGAATAAAATTTGAATTCTAAAAGAAATATGAGTAATAATAATAATAAGACAAATTGTTGATACAAGGACTGACATTTAAGTAGTAATCCTGTGCTGGTTTTAACAGGGATAAAGTTAATTTTCTTCACAGTAGCTAGTAGGGGGCTGTGTTTTGGATATGGCTGGGAAACAGTGTTGATAACCCAGGGATGTTTTTCTTACTGCTGAGCAGGGCTGACACAGAGCCAAGGCCTTTTCTACTCCTCACCCCACTCCACCAACAAGGAGATTGGGGATGTACAAGAAGTTGGGAAGGGACACATCTGGGACAGCTGATCCCACCTGACCAAAGGGATATCCCACGCCGTATCATGTCATGCTCAGCATAGAAAGCTGGGGGAAGAAGAAGGAAAGGGGGAATGTTTGGAGTGATGGCGTTTGTCTTCCAAGTAACCATTACGCGTGATGGTGCCCTGCTTTCCTGGAGATGGCCAAACACCTGCCTGCCAATGCGTTGCTTGCCTGCACGGCTTTTGGTATACCTATCAAACTGTCTTTCTTTATCTCAACTCACAAGTTTTCTCACTTTTATTCCTCCAATTCTGTTTCTCATCCCAGCAGGGGTAAGCGAGGATGTGGCTTAATTGCTCAGCTGCTGGCTGAGGCTAAACCATGGTGAATCCTTACCATTTAGTGTTTGACACTGAGATAATGAAATGTAACATCAGCTATACAGCCCAAATGAAAACCAAAATGTACAGTGGCAATACATCTTTTTCACAACAGAAAGTATAATAGAAAGTGTTTTGCATTTCTTAGTTCTTTTTTTATTTTTAATTTATGTTATATGTGTGCCTATCCACACGCTTTTTTCAAAATCCTTCATAGAAAGGAAAAACTTGAATGATTTCTTGAATACATTGAGGACAACTTCTTAAGCCAGGTAATAGACACCCCTACCCGAGGGGATGCAATACTGGACCTGGTAGTCACCAATGCAAGTGAGCTCGTCGGAGATGTCAAGATCAGAGGCAGCCTGGGCTGCAGTGATCATGCGCTGGTAGAGCTCATGCTCCTGAGGGAAATGGGAAGAACAAAAAGTATAGTCAGGACCTTGAATTTTAGAAAAGCAAAATTCCACCTCCTCAAGGAGATAGTCAGAAGGATTCCCTGCGAAAGAATCCTCAGGGACAGGGGAACAGAACAGAGCTGGCAGACCATTAAGGAAGTGGTCCACAGAGCGCCAGAGCTCTCGATCCCTAGGTGTAAGAAATCAGGCAAAGAAGGGAAGAGACCAGCATGGCTGAGACGAGAGATACTGGTCAAACTAAGGAGGCAGAGGGAACCGCACAGGCAGTGGAAGCAGGGACAGGCATACTGAGAAGAGTATAGGGATGCAGTCCAGTTGTGTAGGGATGGGGTCAGGAAGGCCAAGGCGCAGCTGGAGGTAAACTTGGCTAGGGATGCAAAGAATAATAAGAAGGGTTTCTACAGGTATATCAGCCGGAAAAGGATGGTTAAAGAAAGCATACCCTGCTGATGAGTGAGACCAGCAAGCTGGTAACAGCAGATGAGGAGAAGGCTGAGATACTCAACAACTTTTTTGCCTCAGTCTTCATTGGCAACCTTTCTCCTCACCCCTCCCAAGTTGATGGATGGCATGAGGGGGACCAGGAGGGTAAAACCCCTCCCACTGTAAGAGAAGATCAGGTTCATGATCACCTGAGGAACCTGAACGCACATCAGTCCATGGGACCTGATGAGATGTATCCCAGAGTCCTGAGGGAATTGGCCGATGTAGTCACCAAGCCACTCTCCATGATATTTGAAAAGTCATGGCAGTCAGGTGAAGTCCCTGGTGACTGGAAGAAGGGCAACATTGTGCCCATTTTCAAAAAGGGTAGAAAGGAAGACCCTGGGAACTACCGACCTGTCAGCCTCACCTCTGTGCCTGGGAAGATCATGGAACAGATCCTCCTAGAAGCTAAGCTAAAACACATGGAAGCCAGGAAGGTAATTCGAGATAGCCAGCATGGCTTCACCAAGGGCAAGTCCTGCCTAACGAACCTAGTGACTTCCTATGTCAGTGTGACAACAACAGTGGAGAAAGGAAAATCAATGGACATCATCTATCTGGACTTCTGCAAGGCCTTTGACATGGTCCCCCACAACATCCTTCTCTCTAAATTGGAGAGCTATGGATTTGATGGGTGGACTGTTCGGTGGATAAGGAACTGGCTGGATGGTCGCATCCAGAGGGTAGTGGTCAATGGCTCGATGTCCGGATGGAGACCGGTGACGAGTGGTGTCCCTCAGGGGTCCGTACTGGGACCGGTGCTGTTTAATGTTTTCATCAATGACTTAGACAGCAAGATTGAGTGCACCCTCAGCAAGTTTGCGGATGACACCAAACTGAGTGGTGCGGTTGATACACCAGAAGGACGGGATGTCATCCAGAGAGACCTGGACAGGCTGGAGTGGTGGGCCCACGTGAACCTCACGAGGATCAACAAGGCCAAGTGCAAGGTCCTGCACCTGGGACGGGGTAACCCCCAGTATCAATACAGGCTGGGGGAAGAAAGGATCAAGAGCAGCCCTGCCGAGAGGGACTTGGGGGTGCTGGTGGATGAAAAGCTGGACATGAGCCGGCAATGTGTGCTGGCAGCCTGAAGGCCAACCATGCCCTGGGCTGCATCAAGAGAAGCGTGGCCAGCAGGTTGAGGGAGGTGATTCTGCCCTTCTACTCTGCTCTGGTAGCAGACCTGATTGTGGCCTTTCAGTAACTAAAGGGGACCTATAGGAAAGATGGGGAAAATCTTTTTAGCAGGGACAGCTGTGACAGGACAAGGGGTAATAGTTTCAAACTTTAACAGGGTAGGTTTAGACTAGATATAAGGAAGAAATTGTTTACAATGAGGGTAGTAAAACACTGGAACAGGTTGCCCAGAGAGGTAGTGGAGGCCTCATCCCTGGAAACATTCAAGGCCAGGTTGGATGGGGCTCTGAGCAATCTGATCTAGTTAGCGGTGTCCCTGCTCACTGCAAGGGGGTTGGACTCGATGACCTCTAAGTGTCCCTTCCAACCCAAAACATTCTATGATTCTATTACTTCAATAAGTTCTAGATTAGGCTTTGGTGAGTGTGAGTGTCAAATTTATCTACGTAGACTCAGAAAGTGAATGTGGTTGTGTTACAAAGTAGAAGTGAGAACTTTTTTTGCAAGTAATTTCATTATTTTTGTGGGAAATCTTGAGAAGCTTATTTTAACAGTTAGGGTAGCCAGCAGGCAAACATGCTAACTAGCAATTGCCCACACTGATCGCTAACATTAACATAATCCAGCAAATGGCACACTAAAAAAAAGATCAAAAAAACCAACAGAAAAAATGTGCAATCAGGCCAGTTTTCTGGCAAATTCAAACTCTTAACTTAAAAAAAAAAAAAAAAAAAATCCAGAATTGTAGCTAGGTTTATATTTTTAATATTAGATGCAACCCCCTTAGTCATACTTGGAGTCACTTCTTAAACAAGCAGCTAGCCCAGAAATAGAAAAAAATACTTGTGTGAATAAGTGTTTTTCAGTGCAAATAAGGAATTCACAGTTTGGCCCTGTGGCAATTTTTTAGAATTATTACCTCTGACTCTTAGATGTGATTCCTCACAATAATTATAAGTTGTATGTACAACGGCCCAGATGACTAAAATAGCGAAGCTGCATCTTTAAGCTTCTACATAAAATTCAGTAACAGTAATAAATGTTGAAACTATGAAATATATTTGAGGCTAACATACAAATACTCAGAATTCACCTCATTTTAGTGCAGTGCATGACACACTTTTCATCAATGGCATTTTTTCTTATAGCTGCATATAGAAATGTTTGTCAGCTCTGAATGGAGGTTTTGTTACTTATTTCCCGATCTGTTGGGTGTAAAACATGCTCTTGGGAGCAATAGTAGAAGCTGATTTGATTTGTGTCCTCAAGGGAAGCAGATGGATTGCCTATCTTTCATCCTATCAGAGTAGCTACAATATGTCCTGTTTTCTAGTGCCTTAAGTTCAGGCTGGACTCAGTGACCATACCAAGAATGGCATGGTGGGAATGATTGACTGCTATGATTTGGGAGGCATGGATGCTGTCTTGATCTTTAGATCTTAGAGAGTCTCTCCCATGTGGAAAACTCCTGACAGGTTTGTCAGGAATCAGAAGCGTTTTCCAGTTTCCAGTTGTAGTTTATTAGGTACTGCTTAAAATATAACCCTGTGTGTAAGTAGAGCTGCTAAGGCCTGTTAATACTGTGCAGACATAATAAGTATGGAGTATGTCAGTCAGCTGACAAATGTATTCAAGGGTTTATGCGGTTAACATCATTTCTTCCAAGAAGATAACAATAAATAGAAAGAAGCTGGATATTCTTCAAAAGGTTCTGACCTGGTTCTGACCAGTAGAGGGACAAATGACAGCTGAGTAACATTTCTTTTGCCTGGTGAAAAAAAATCCCTAGGTATTGGTGATTCAGTTTTAAGATTTGGTGATACATATTTCTTGCTCTTTTTTCAAAGTGTCTGTATAGTGATGACTTTTATTTATTTTGGGTGGGTTTTTTAGATTTCGGGGTGGTGGTGGTGTAAATTATGATACGATATAAAGAACAATTATTCCATGCTTTAGTAGTCCCATTCTTTTATGAAAAATATTGCAAGGAAAATATTTGTTTGTTGGAAATGAAAATGTTTGCCAATTTAAAAGGTAGATTTTTAAAGGTTTGGGTTTTTTTTTTTCAAAATCTATTTTAACAACCCAATAAGATCTTAAAAAATTAAAAGAAAGATATGATTTTCTTTTGTTTCCTGTTTGAAAACCTGAAAAGGATATAGCTGGCATTTCCCCATCCATGTCATAAGTTCTGATTCTTCATGCACTTGTGTGTAGTTATAGTAATTTATGGAGCTAAGCTGCACAGTTTTTACAGCCTTCTGTTTTATCACAGGAGAAAAATATGTGTGTGAGATGTAGATTGGAAGGGGTGGAAAATAATAAGAATACTTATTTCTACTCAGAAAAATATCTAATTTTTTCAAGAAGCAGCAAGTGGAGTTCATCTTGCAAATGTGTAAAGGAAGCCACAGTTTTGTGTACCTTTCTGCTTTTTTCTCCCATCTCCCACTTCCTAGTCCTTCATCCAATGTATTGTTCTTGAATATGCTATAAAAAGTAAGACACTTCCAAAATCTCCAGAAGATTCTTGTAGCCATTGGTGTATTTAATCCACTGAAAGATAGAAAACCTTCAGAGGAAAGGTCTTTTCTGGACTAGATTCATCAGAAGAAAACAAAACAAAACAAATTACTCAAGGGATTTGCAGATGGAACAAAGAAGTTAGATGTTTGCTGGGGAAGCTGGAAGTTCAGAAAAGCAGAAACATCTTTTTTGAGGTGATTCTGTCTATTGATTTCCAAAAAAAAAAATGGTGTTCAGGACTGGTACACCAGAGATATAAAAAGAATGCATTTCATGAGTCATTTTTGGGCTAATGCTAGTAACAAATTAGAAATTCCTTCCCTCTTTGAAGTGGTCTAATCCCCAAATTGTTAGAAACTTTCAGTAGTTGTTCTTACTAATTGAAAAATTATTGATTTCTGTTATATGACTTTATGGCTTCAACTCACAGTAATCTCAGTCTCTAATTGAAGAAATTATCACAATTTGGGACAGTAACAACTCTTTTGGTAGTTGAAAGTCTGAAAATTGGAAAAAAAAATAAAAAAGAAAAAAAGGAGACAGATTCACCCCAGATGACTTTAAGGCACATTACTGAGTTGTCTAAATTAAATATCTAAAAGTCATTTCCCTAGACTCGCTGCATAGTCAATAGAGAGAGAGAAGGATGTCTCAATATTGATTTCTCCTACCTATCATCTAAAATGTCATTTTGGAATTGTTTAACTCTCAATGTTGACAACCAAGGAGACCCACAACAATTGTGCTTTTAACTTAAACTTCTGTTAGATGCCTAATGTTAGATGGGGAGAATCTGGGTTCATTTCTGCCATTCACCCCTTTATTCATAATGAAAGTATCCAACTAGCTGAGAAGGTGGGAAAATATTTCAAGAAATTTGACCTGTTTTCATTTGTTCTACAGAGAAATAACTAGACTTTATCTTGGGGGGTGAGTGGGTTTATATGTTCTGCCAGAATCAAATGAACTGGAAAAAATTTTAAAATTACTTCAGATTTCAACCTATTACATAGATGCAGACAATTTTAATATCTTTTTTACCCCCTCTACCATTTTCTGAGATGCCTCATCTTGTACAATGATGTTACACAAGTTTTGCTACAGTTCTTTTTTTTAAAGGTAGTGGTAGTGAAATGTCAGCCATTTAATTATACAGAACTTGCCTTGGCTTCTCTTCCAACTTTTGTCTAATATTAGATAAAAGACAAGACGTGTTCAGATAGTGGCACAGTGTTTTATGACAGGATGTTATAGTGAACAAATGTTATTTCTTATTATCCAGCCAATCTTGAGATAACTGGGACTTTGTGAATAAACTTTGCTTAAGAAAAAAAAAGAAAAAAAAAGAAAAAAAAAGGGAGGGGGGGGGAGAAATTGCATGGTCCATTTTAAAATTTAATTCAGAAAAGGTCCCTGTGATTCATCCTTTCCAGCTCCAAGGCAAACAGTGAGATTGGTAGCACATTCATAATTCAACATGGTTAAATGCCAAGGGCCGAATAGAGAGCACCCTCCTGGCCAGTACGAGCAGAATGACATTCATGGTTGATTCAGCTCCTTGCAGCAAGCTGTGTAATTGGAAAAGCCAAGGGAAATGACCCCAGTCTCTGTGTCCTGCTGATGTCAAAATACATTCGTATCACTCTGACAAGTGTCCAGTTTGGACACTTCCTTAGCCCTTAGGAGGCTGAGAGGAAAGGTAAGAGCTTGTAAGTAGCCTGAAATAGCTACAGCACAGGTAGGGTATAAGCTATAGAGTAGTCACTTTGAAAGATTTGTGCCTGGATTTTGAAAAGGATTGAGCAAAACAGGCTCAGAAGAGGACATCTGTTTAATGTAATTTGGTATCTTAATTACACTGGATGATATGCATCAATGTGTTTAATGAAACTTGCTGTACTTAATAAATGTGTAGATGCTGTTGTAAAGCTGAGCAGTGTGATCAATAGATGGAATATTTGAAGATGCTGACGCTGTGTTCAAATCTTAAAATTATGCTCTGTAGTTTATCTGGACTAGGAGGAAGAGAAAATGATGATCTAGGACATGTGTGTGTGTGGGAAGAACTGAAGTTTTGTATCATTTGGGGCATTTAAATCCCTTCAAGGGGGAGAAAAGTGGTTCTGAGTTAAGATCATCTATGTCATATACTTTTCCTGTCAGATCACTAACACAAAATATAATTTAGCTAAACAGTGGCCAGTCAGGGCTTTAAAAGTAGGTAGTACTACTTACTTTGTAATAATGCATTATTGATAGTATATTGTTATTAATAATAATTACTATAATAATATTATTAATAATGTACTGTTATTAATACACGCACACAATCTTGTTCAGCTGGATTTTTCCATCTGTTAAAAGAAGAAAATGAACAGCATTGAACAAATGAAGAAACTGGTTTCCATTCATTTTTTCTGAGCTATGGACTGTCACTTCCACAGTGAACTGTGGAATGAGGGTCAGCTGCATTTATACACCATTTAAACTGTTGAGATATTTTTTGGGGAAGAGAGGGTGCTTAGCAAATTGTTTGTGTTCTTTAGTGTGTCCCTAACACTCAGTAAGAGTTCTTTCAGAAATTTATTACAAAATGCTTCCCCGTGGTAATCTAAAGGACATACTTTCTTTTTACTAAGCTTGGCTCACTCCTGACCTATGAAGAATAGAATTTTTTTTCCTGGATATTTTGGTTAATTTATTATAAGTTTTACTATATAATCAGAGCATGCAGACACTATCACTTGAATATAATAGTTGAAGATATATGGTCTTATGCTTTATTTACTTATGTTGGTTGTAATGCTGACCATAAACATGAAATGCTTAATATTTTTTCAGATTATTTTCCACCTCCCTTATTTAAGTGCTTTGGGGGTGGGGCACGACATATCATTGGTCAGAAATCATTCCGCACAATTCTCATTTTTTTCTCTCACATAAATATTTAAATGCAAACACGTATACACATGCACTTCACTACTGAACCTTGCTTCTCAATAATACTTGATCTGAAGTGTTTGTCCGCTTTACTGTTAGTAACATTTTACAGTGTTTGTCCAGTATTAGGCAAATCATTCAGTGATTAATTAATGTCACATCTTTGACCTGTTCTTGCAGACATGACACACACACACATTACTGATGTTACCTGAATTATGATGGCCTAAGGACATTGCAATTGAGATGACAGCTATTATCTGTGCATTGTTACACTAAAAAATTGACCCTGCTCCAGAAAAATTACAAAATATGAAGATGAAACTCTTAAAATTGCTGAAAAAAAAATCATTGTTTTTGCCCTTTCCTATACCAGTAGTTCAGAAAAGAGTTAAGATTTCTCTTCAGTTTAGGATAAACTGGTTTTTTTTTTTTTCCCCAAGGGTGAAGGCTTAGACCTGTCCAGGGACAGAACTTTCCAAAAGAGTTATGGTTAGAGTTGGGATGGGGAGCAGCAGAAAGTTCTGGAGACTTAAGGAAGTTCAATGGTTGCTCTTCATGTCTTTCTGGCTTTGACACCTATGATCTACAACTTCAACTGAAGTAAATTGACACAACTCAATTTTAGCAAAGGTATGTATTTACACCAGCTGAATCCATCCTACAATTTTATATATTTTTCATAAGGATCAGCCAAGGATAGATTTTTGTGACCCTTAGTTCTCCTACATAACACATGGATCACTGAAAACTGAGTCAATGAAATAAAACAAGTGAAGTGGCAAAACTGGGCATCCTGTGAATTTGTTGCACCAATTACCCATGTCTAAGAAACCTGCATACTCTCACTACCATTTCTTAATCTCCTGTCTTCTTGAGTGCTTGTGCATGGGTGCCTGAACATGTGCACACACATGGACACACACATATGTGTATGTATGCATCCACGTGTATGTTTTTATCTAATGAAATATTTCTGATTGGAGCTGCAAGGGCATCTGGAGAAATGTAACGCCTAAGTTTATGTGAATCACACATCTATTGGGCATCTAATTCCCATAAATGCCTTTAAAAATCTATCTCTTAACTAGTTGAATGCATAATTTGCTACAAATTATTTGCTCAGCTCTACTCTTAATAATGATACTTAGATGTAGCTGAATAGCATTTTTTCATCTTCAAAGTGCTTTTCCTTCGTTAACTAATTCATTAGCCTTCTAGATCTCACTGGTAAGATTTTCCTGATATGCAGCTTATATTTTCTTTTTGCTCCAATTCTTCCCATGGCTTCCACAGTTATATTCCCTCAGACTTCCCTTAACAGCTCTTCAGTCTCCCTCACTCTCCTTCTCATGGCCAAATTCATCCCTGAGGTAATACTACTGAAGTTGACTTGAGTGAAGTTCCACCATCGATGTATCTGGCCCTTGGTGATGACAACATTCTTCAAATACAATCCCTGCAGATGTTTATCCTGCTCTCCACCCCCAGCTATCATTTGGCCAAGCTATACATATTTACTGTCATTCTTTTAATCTTTCCTCATAAATCCATCCCTCCAGCCCCTCAATCATGTTAGTTGATCTTGTCTTTATTACCTCCAATTTGCTCACAATTATGTAGTACTTAATGGCTTTTCTGAATAACTTTAAGTCAAGAATGACACACGGCAGGGGAACAGCAGTAGTTGTGAAATAATTGCAAGTGCTGGTGGTGCTCTGGAGAGAGGGAAATTTTGCTGTTGCCAATTATGTCACTTTCTTAGTTCTGCCTAGATGGCAAGAAACATAAGGGAAAAATTATTTCTACTAAAGATTTTCATTCAAAGACAAACAGAAAGAAAAATATACTTTTTTCCCAAAAAATAAATTTCATAAAAATATAAATACATGTTTTTCACTTACTTAAAAAAAATCACTTAAATATATTCTATGAAACTACACACTTAGTTTTTTAGAGGTGGGAAATAGAAAATGTTAATTTCCCCTGAACAGTCTTTTATCAGAGACATCAGTTTCTGATTTATTCTATTCTTAATAGAAATGCAGATAAATAAATTGATAAATTATATTTTAAATTACACTTGTCTACATTTCTCTGTATTCTCCTTATTCCATACAATACTTATTTGTCATCTCCTCACCCTCAGATTTTTCCTATTATGTTTGCCTCCATTAATCCAGTTGAAATACTGATTGCTTGCCTTGTCTGACTCTGCTTCCAAACTGTTTTACCAAGCCACATTTTACTTTTCTTTCCACCAGTAATTTTTCTACCTCGTCTTTGCTCTTTTCCTCCCCAGCTTTATCCTACCCTACCTCATCTGATCTCACCTCTTCTCTCCCTGACCACTCCATCACCTGCAACAGAGACCTGAGTTCAGGGCTCCCTGCTGGTTTCTCAGGACCTCAGCTGAGGCAGACTATGTCCCACCAGACTCACGTCTCCATACTGGGAGGACGCTATTCTGTCACTATGTTATATCAGCATGAAATGCTTCCTTTAACTCAGTCTATGCACAAGCGATAATTACGCGGACAAAAGGGGCAGTATAATTATTCATGGTTCATGTAGACATCAGAACTTTTACATCTTACATAGGGATGGAAGTGCAAGAAAGAGTGGGGGAGATCAAGAACACCCTTAAGGAAAACTCGAAGAATAGTGAATCAAGTATAACTTGATGTTTTTGTTATAATGCAATTGCTTTAGTTGTTAATTGTTGTGGTTTAACCTGGATGGCAGCTGAACGCCATACAGCCACTCACTCACTCCCCACCCAGTGTCAGAAAAGTAAAAGTGAGAAAGCTCATGGGTTGAGATAAAGACAGTTTAATAGCTAAAGTAAAAGCCATGTGCACAAGCAAAGCAAAGCAAGGAATTAATTCGCTACTTTCCACGGGCAGGCAGGGGTTCAGCCATCTCCAGGGAAGTAGGGCTCCATGACACATTATGGTTACTTGGGAAGGCAAACACCATCACTCTGAACATCCTCACCTTCATTCTTCTTTCCCCAGCGTATATCCAGACCATAACATCGTATGGTATGGAATAGCCCTTTGGCAGTTTGGGTCAGGTGTCCTGGCTGTGCCCCCTTCCCAGCTTCTTGTGCCCCTGGCAGAGTAGGGGAAGCTGAAAAGTCCTTGACTGATGTAAGCCCTGCTCAGCAACAACTGAAACATCAGTGTGTTATCAACATTCTTCTCATACAAAATCCAGAACACAGCACTGTGCCAGCTACTTTGAAGAAAATCAACTCCATCCCAGTTGAAACCAGGACACTAATAAAGACAAATCCAGGGAGCAGATTTCAGTTTTATAATTTTTGTGATGAGCATATCTCTCTCTCTGGATGTGTATACATGTTTGTGTATGTAGGATTGAGTGTGGTGTGGGGTGCACTACATTGTTAAAAATGTGTGTGAGTTTGAGATAATTGATTTTTTATATAAAGAATGCTGACTGAGTTGAAAAATATTTTTCTCCAAAGAAAACCATGAGGACTGGCAGATCTATCATATTTGTAAGTATGATACATGAACAATGTTTTATTTTCATATTGGAGTATTTCTTGAAATTGAATCCATATGCTTAGGCTACAACCTCTCCTCATCTGTAATCTTGAATTGTCTGAAGAGTGTTTTAATTATTTGAAAAGAAGTGTGTTTGCAATAGCAACTGGTATGTTATTACTTATGCATGAGAAAATTCAGTCATGACTCAACTTGTTTGGGTTGTTAATAACATCTGAGTTAAAAATCCCACCAGGGTCAGTTAGAAAACCAAAGAAGAAACTCACATTAACATTATTATTAATACTATTAAACAGAAAGTTGAAAGGCAAAGCAGAAAGTATTACGTATACATGTAAAAAAGATGTTCCTCTGCAATGTTTGATATTGACAGATATGTCTATAAAGACTGTACACAGGGCAAATGGGAGTAGGGGGAACTGTAATTGAATCTGTGCTGCAGCAAACTTCTGAAGATTTTGAAGAAAAGCCATTTCAGCCAATTAAGTCTGAAGCAATTGAATTGAGCATAACAGTCAGGATTTAAAATGAGTAACATTGGAGTTCTAGAACTTCACTTAGAATCTTGAACTTAAACTCAGTTTTACAGATTTTGAAGGGGTTCGCATACACAAGCACTGGTAATATTACCAGAAGGTTTCAAAAGTTTGGCTGCTTTCATAACCGATGTTCTAAACAATCTGCACACCATCTTTAGGTCAGAAAGTCTTTATGCTGTTAAATGTACACTAAGAAGACATAAAAAAGCAATAATTTTCCTGCTTTCTATACACTTACCTTGAGCATTAGCTATGATGACAACTCAAAGTCGGACAATGGGCCAGTTTGTTACATGACTTTGTCCAAAAAGTCACTTCTAAAAGCCTTTTTTGGACATGTGTCATTTCCAAAGCTTCACAGACTAGAAAAAACTGTGGCATATTTTTTAGCACAGTGTGGCTGTAGCAAATGCAAAGTGAATGGAACAAACCAGTGCATCCATTAATTGGCTGTAACTAAAAACCACTGCGGGCTTGAAGAGAGGGAAAGGTTGGTTCTGGAAGATTTGTTGGCCAAGCTGCAGCAGATGCTATTGAAACTGGTCTCTGCAACTTGGAAATTAAAAGAAAGAAATGGAAGGGAGGGTAGGGCTCCAAGACTGATTACTGCTGCATAAGCATTTTGTCATAAGCAAAAAAGAAAAGCAGACCAGATAGGGGCCTCTAACAGTGACAGAGACAAAGAGGCTAAAGTTTAAAAGCACAGAAGTTTAACTGCTAGTGTTTATTTATAGCTTCGCACATACAAAGGCACTGCTATTTCAGGGAAACAGCACTATTTTTTATATGTGTCAGTTTTGAATAGTCCAGACACAGTAAAAGTAAAATAAAGTGAACCGCATGTGTTAAGGAACAAATTTAAATAGCAATGGCTCTGAGAGGAAAGTGTACATTAAAATAAGGGAAGAGGGTATAGCTCATTTAATTTGCAGAATAAATCTCTGACAAAGATCCCTGTCTTCGGTACAGAGATGATATTAGGAACTGAGAAAAAGATATAAGCCATAGTCTGATATAATATGTGTGTTTGTATGTATGTTTGCATACTGTCACTTATTTATCCCACTAATTATCTATCCCATCAGTAATACATGCACATTCAGAAACATTCATGTTCATATTATTCACTAATATACAAAGGCTTACCTATAAGCTGTATCATTACTTTATTTGGTAATAAATTCTTTGAAGCTAGATTTTTCTTTGTTTTTACATATTACACATACAGAGCATGAAGAGATAATTGGTTTTATAATGATAAATAAGTTGTGCTTCCTCGCCACCTTATTTCCTACTGAAAGTATCAGAGCTGTTCAATAAATGCCAGTTCTTCACCCTCTGATACACCAGTTTTACTCATTATGTCACATGATTTAAAAAGAAAAAAAATACATCACATGAAAAATATTTTAAAATTTCCTAGAACTTCACTGGAGTGTGTTTTCATTATCCCTGTGTTTCTAGAGATAGTTTTCTAGCTAAGAAACGAACTCTTTAAATAATTTTAGCTGGATGAATTCCTGTCTTCAACCTCCTTCAAATGAAGGATACAATACTATTATCTGTGCTCTACAATACACTATCACTATGCAGACGAAAAAAGAAAAGCTATCCCAAAGATCCATTCCTATCTTTTCCCAGCTAACATGTATGTTATTTACTAAGTGCTGAATTGTAGACTTCTCCATTGATTATAGAAGCATTAAGAAGGATCCTGCTTCACTGCAGAGTTTTTGACTTGAGCTTTTTTCCATTCCCATGTCATTGTCAAAGGAAACTTTTTTAAGTATTTCAATTTTTATGCCTCTCATTCATGGAAATTGCCTTTCTCTGAGATATCATAAAGACAAAAACCTTGGGTTTTGTAGTCTGCTTCTGCAGTTGTCCTTAGGAAGATCAAGCCCTGTACTCTGTGCTTCTCTCTGAGAGCCCATCTCTGCCTAGAATAAATGGGTCACAGCCTTGTTGGGTACCCCACAGATAACTAAAGGAAAGAGAGGGCAGCTCAGCACCATGTCATAAAGGAGATGTATCCAGTGCATTATAGAGCATCAAAATTAGTTCTGA
Organism: Butorides virescens; assembly: GCA_017310255.1. Lineage (NCBI taxonomy): Eukaryota > Metazoa > Chordata > Aves > Pelecaniformes > Ardeidae > Butorides > Butorides virescens. The sequence goes on along the minus strand of JADKXX010005992.1, from coordinate 13,600 downwards.
GAGATTTAGTAATTACTACAGAGGTCTGCCCAAATTAGTGTACTTCTCATGATTAACAAGGCAAGTGTGCTACTGGAATTTGGCTTGGCACCATCTAGTTCCCACCTCTGTGGGAGGTGAGATCTGGTTTTCCCTATCAACTATCTTTAAGGAACATATCTTTTCAATGCTTTAAGAAAGTCAAAACATATAAAGCTGGAGAAAAATTATGATCTACACTGATTTAAAGGCAAGATCTTTTTCTTTTAAAGTTGGCACGACTTTCTTCTAAACTGTTTATGAACTGAAGAGAATTCCCACTGCAAGTAATGAACTGCCTCAGAACCGTCTAAGATAAGCTTTGCCTTTTTTTTCTCCTTTCCCTTATTACAGCCGCTACTGAAAAGTGTGTTCTTGACTTCTCTCTTTTTGTTTATTTTATTTTCCTAAATTTTACAGATTAATTTATAAAACTGTAACATTATATTCTGGAAAAGCAAAAAGAGTCAAAATTTTCTCATTTGAAAAATTTTTACTTATCTTATTTCTGTTAAAAAGGAAAACACCTTATCAGTAATCACTGATTTCTCTGTCATCTTTATTTTGTCTCTCTCAGTTTCTTTATTATGACTTTTTTTTTTAAATACTGAGTTTTCCATTATTTCAATAGAATAGTAGAAAGCAGTTTCAAAAGAAGGCAATAAAGTCTCGAAAAAATCATCTTGACTGATACTCCTCATCTTTATCGTTTCCTTTTCACCCTCTCCTCCTAATGACTTTCTGACAAAAAAGATGGGATAAACTCTTAGGATTTTAATGAACAGTTGAGTTTTTCCTTATCTAGTAATTGGTGTCTTTGATTTCAGTGTTTCTTCTCATAAAGTAAGATACAACCAGGTATTATCAAGGGTATATTAATCATTAACAATTATCTAAATGACTAAAGATCTCAATTTTACATAGAATAGATTAGATTGTTTCTAAGATTATGTGCTTATGAAGAAGCCAACAACATTGTAAGAACTCCCAAGGCTAATCTATTTAAGTCTTGGATTTTACACTTAGTACTGAAGGGGTCTAATCAGTGGCTTTCTACCTTCTTAGTGAGAACAGGTGAACATTTATTTGGTAACTCCCTCATTTTCTGTCAGACCATATTATTTGGGTACTAATGTGCTACATGTATGAAGTATAACTCTTCTCTCCCAGGAACAAATGGAAAGAAATTAAATCAGAGCTATTCAGAGAGACTGCAACCCTTCTGGGCTATTTCTGCAGTAGTTCACTGTGCATCCATCTTCCGCTTTGCTCAGGGCTCATTCCAAAATCAATCTGTAGCCTTATACGTGTTTATATAGCATTGTGTTGGCACATCTAAGTATATAACAGCACCTCTTTCCCCCCATGGTGACTTCCAGAATCTTGCTGCAAAAGATATTTTTGGGATGAGATTTTGCTTGCCAGTTATTCTGGGGTGACTTTGTAAAGGTCAATGAAATTACTCTTGGTTTGTTCTAGTCAAAATCAGACACACCTGCATGGGGGCAAATAAAACCCATGTGGATCATACTGACATTATTGTGGAGATTTTTTTGTTTGTTTGTTTATATATAAATACGTGCGTGCATGGCTGTGTGCATATTTCTCTCCCCCTCATCACTCTTAGACTCTCACCACAGTCCCTGTCATAACTGAAGGGAGTAGACAGTTATCTCATGACCTAAAGGCATTAGCCAAATTATCATGGATCAGACATCTGCAAAATACAAAATGAGGTTTCATTTGACATAGACATTTACATCAAACATATACAGAATAATTATTTCCACTGGAGCATTGATGAATCAACCAATGGCAATTTAATGAGAATACGGTCTGTCCTTGTAAGTTATATTCCCCTTCAGTTGCAAAGGTGCTAGCCAAGCGCACTGTATCACTCAGTCTTGTCAGAGTAGATGTTCTGTCACTGATTAAAGAGCTGGATGTCCTCTTTAGTCACAAAAACATTTCATGGAATAACCTTGTTTCTGTCTTAATGGATTCTTGCAATGTAATGAAAGGCTCCAAACTGGACTTGAAGAAACCCTCAGAGAGACACAGAGTGTCACTTCTCACTTAGTCACCGCAGGCAATTGCTGCCACTCTGCCCATAGCACACCTGAGAAGAGATGTACAAGTCATTTAAAAGGCACATTCCGTCAAATGCATAATGGGCAAGAAAAGCATCAGAAGAGTTTTTACTTCCTTCCACCTCCCCAGCATTCTCAACCTTCAGATTTCTCAGATTTGTCACAGCCAAATGAGGGGGTCAGACATAAGAAAAAATATTTAATACTGCTCTGTGAGCTGCGTGTGACATGCTGATGGGACCTTGGTAATCTCTGCCAGGCAAATGATTTCCTAGGGTTTGTGGGGAGGAAGGGGGGAAAAGGAAAGGAGAACTGACGGTGCAGTTTCGCTTCACATCTGCTGCCAATTTTAAGGAGCCACTAATTCACAAACTATATGGTAAGCACATTCAACTGTTCCAGCATTTTTCTCATGCTTCATGAAAACAGAGATAATAACTGGTAAACCAACTGTAAAATTAAAAGAACTAGATATTGCCAATAAAGACCGTCATTTCAGGAAAATAAATTTGTTTCTTGGAAGCTGCTCTCTAACGTATGCTTTAGGTGCCCACAAGAAAAGCAATTCAAGCGGAGAGTAAATTGATCTTGCTCCACTGGTTTATATGAACAGAGCAAAAATATACACCAACAGGTTAACACTTAATAACTCTTTGTTTCCCTAATATTGAATCAATAGCAGGATCACTTGGAGTCATCAAATCTTGAAGTGCAGTGTAAAAAGTAATTCAAGGACACACACACGTAGACACACACACACACGCACATGCACACACACACTACTGAAGGACTAAATATTTCCAAAGCAAAATGTGCCATCACACTTAAGACAATATTGGTCTTCTGAAGATAAGAAACAGTAGTTTAATATCTTCTCACAAGACTCATGGTCCAAAGCATCTGTTAGTTTAACTCTTCTGATATCTGCAGAGGAACTGGTTGTATATGCAGCTAGAACTCTGTTTTAAACCAGACATTAGGTGCCACATATCTGCAAGCTGGTATCTTCTCCTTGGTATCCAGTGATACGACTCATAGGAATGGTCCAACACTGCACCAGGGGAGCTTTAGACTGGACATTAGGAAGCATTTCTTTGCCAAGAGGGTGGTCAAATGCTGGAACAAGCTTCCTAGAGAGGTGATTGATTCCTCAGGCCTGTCAATATTTAAGAGGCTTTTGGACAATGCCCTTAATAGCATCCTCTAACTTTTGGTCAGCCCTGAATTGGCCAGGCAGTTGGACTAGCGCTGTAGGTTCCTTCCAACTGAAATATTCTGTTCTGTTCTATTCTATTCTATTTATTCTATTCTATTCTATTCTACTCTACTCTACTCTATTCCATTCCATTCCATTCCATTCCATTCCATTCCATTCCAAGTAAAAACAAGCACTTACAAAACTGAGGGGTTTTGTGGTTGGGCCTGAAATAGCTCCATTTTGCTGGCAATCACAGGTAATGTTAATGTTGCTTATGTTATTTTTATATCTAGGATTTGGGGATTGAAGCCTCTTTTTGAGATCTTTTCCCATAGAAGAGAGGGAAGACAAACTGCTGGGGCAGTCACTGACTAAACTGCGGTTCATAGAAACACCCTTAGCCTGATATTGACTCAGGCTCCATTGAGGTACCAGATGGTTTCAGGACCTAAATTACTGTATATAGGTTTCCTTTACTGCCAATAAAGAGAAATAGGTGGTCTAGGGCATTTCTCACATGATCTAATTTCAATGACTTCATTAGGATGAGGTAAATAGCATCTGAAATGATCTTATTTCTTCCTTTTGGCAATAAAAGGCACCTAAAATGTTTAGCACAAAGACAGCTATCTACATTAAACAGATGCATCTTATGAAGGATTGGTATAAGCCACAGACTTGTTCATACCCACACAGCCCATTAGAATGGGTTAAAGTACAATTTCTATGAACAATGATACACAAGTAGGAAATGCATCTAGAAGAAAATCAAACTACTTCAGTTCCCTTGTTTGAAAGGCTAACTTTCTTGGGAAAGAGCCTCTCACTTTAATTGAGCAATAGCTCAGGACAAGCTGTGAAGTATTCAGATTCTCTCCTTTCCATGAAAACACACTCTGAGCATCTCTCCTAGGATCCTCTCCTTTGGTATACATAAAGAAAAATTTTTAATAAACTCTCTTATATCTCACCAACAGCTTTACTGGCACTAGCAATACGGGGAATGACAGTATTTTCATCACAAAAGTCTAATTTAGACAAATTAATAAGAAAGCTGCTTTTTTTTACTGTTGACCTGTTGAAAAGCACATCAATGTGAGATGTAGATGCTGTCCTGTTGGTTGCATACAATACATAGGTCCCAAGACAATGGCTTGGTTTAATGCTTCTAATACTAAGCATAGTACTAGCTGCACTGTCATACCTGGGGTCAATATTCCACTCCCAGTGAGTGAGAATAAGAAAAAGAAACAGAAAAAATGTTATATTTCAGGCCATGAATTAATTTGAAACCTGTATTTCCACTACAGTTGATATTAAGCTTTTTCATTGACACCAGAGCTGTGAAATATAGTTGACTCAGGGGTAGGAAAATAGAGGAATATGTTTTCCTGACAACTGACACATGGCCTTCTGTCTCCTTAAAGAGCTGCTGGCCATCCGCTCTGCTTCCCAGCTCCTGCAGGCTACCCTGTGTCTCAGACGCAATGAGCAAATTTCAGCAAAGTTTGGCTGCTCAAACACAGTGCACTTCAGCCAGGGAATGGGACTGGAAATCACAGACGATTGATTCCTCACTGGGTTTCCAACATCACCTGGTTTGGGGATATAAATCAAGGCTTCTATTTCTCTTAGTCTAGAAGGAAGTAAAAAAGGCTATAACCCATTTATTTTAAATTAAACCAAACTCTTTCCTTTTTGGTTTTCTTTCAGTTTTGCATAAGGTTCAGTGCTAGTCCTGATCCACACTGCTGAGAAAAGGTATCAGTTCTAGTTTTTCATCAGAACTAGTTGCTTTATTAGTTCAGACTTTATTTTAGATTTGAGGAGTAAAAAGAATGACTGATAATGATAAAAGAACAGCATTTATGTTATGGCTTATGTATTATGAGCACTGTAAATACCAGTAAATCAATCCTTTTCAATTGCCATTATTCTCTATTAACAGTCCATTCAGAGGAGAGTGAACTGAGGCCAAAAAGTCACTTTGCAAGAGCTATACACATGGACAGATCTTTTGGATGTTCTTATCACTGTCATTCCTCCAGAAGAAAGATTCTTTAATTAGTTTGTCTGCTTATAAGGTGTACTGAATAAATTGTGTGTGTGTGTGTGTCTGCGTGTGTAAGAAGCTTATGGTGTCTCAAAACGGAGATGATGCTTCCCAGTCTGGAAAGGCAACACCAGTCAGCTTAAAAAAATCTGTGATAAACACATTTATCCACTAGAGGATGCCTGGACAAGCTCTTCGCTGCAGAAAACTGGTTCTTACACTGAAAACTTCAGTGACTGATTTCAAAGCACAAGTGTGTGGTTACATTCCTAATATGTGTGAGCCATTGCCGTTATCAGGACTGCCAATAAAACAGCAGCAAATGGGCAGCTGTATGGGCACCAACAGGCATTTTAGCAGGCAGTTATGAGATTTCTGGTGCAACTGATGCAAGGCACTCAAGAACTTCTGGACCATGGGTCCCAAAAGCAAATAGTGAAAAGGGTGAGATGTGTTTTAAAGTTAAATGGATGTTTTACAGAGGCAAGAAGCTTAAGCACAGCCCTAGAAGCTGTTTGCACATAGGACAGCTCTATCCCTTTTCCATGAGATCTCTGTTCCTCACCTAGTTCTGCAGTTTTATTCATATGGCTCAGACTCAGCCACCAGTAGGGCTGCAGAAGGCAGTGGGAGCTGCCTGCTCATGAAAGAAGGATATGGGGGACAGATTTTTGCAGGATTTGAGGTTACACTTTTAGAAAGTGCTGCAGAATTGAGCTGTACAGTTTGGTTTGGTACAATTCCCCATTACTCTCTAGCTCTCTCTGAGGAATGGGATTTCACAACAGCTGCGGCTCATCAGGGTTAAGAAATAAGGCACAGAGCTTCTACCCAAGTCAGAGTTCAGTTGCTTTGACAGAGTCCATGCTTAAAGTCACTACTGAGCAAAACAACTGATAAGCAGTTGAGAAATTTTCCCCATCTGTAACAGCTCTCTGCATTTAGAATATTTTTACCTTAAACAACTGCACCTGAATATGTGACAGCTATTTCTGATTCACTCAGCCTTAGCACATCATATAACTTATTTGCTCATCCTCTGGTGCTGCCAAGAAGTTACTGTGAAGTAAAATAATGATAAAAAAAAAACCAAAAAACAACACAAACTAAAATCCAAAGTTGTGATGTATATTTTAAAGAAATATGTACAATTATTTTTACTGTTTGTGCACAGTCCTGTTTATTACCAAATGTTTAACAGGATGAAGCTCAACAGATTGAACAGCTAATAGTGGTAGGTATTGAATTTACAATTGAACACAAAGTGGATGAGTCTATTATAAAGCTTATCCAGGGAATGCATTTATGAGACATCCTCTAATCAGGCAAAGAGAAGGGGCATGTTTGTCCTTTCTGTGTTGCATTGTGAGTTAGTGTTACACTGAAAGACTGGCTTGTATCCAGGAAACAGCACATGTGGGTGGATAATTTATTTTTTTACTTGTCTTTCACTTAAAATAGGTCAGTTTCCAAAATATAATTATAAAAAAGATCATCAGAATTGTTTCTTTGACAATTAAAATTATAACTCTCAGCTCAGAAGACTTCCCCTCCATCTCACTATATCTTTCCTGACTCTGGCTCTGTGCCACCACTTTTGAATATGATTTTTGCAAGTATTGCAAAGCTCCAAATGTTTCAGAGAGCTTTGAACGTTTGATTTATTGAATTGTTTTAATGCAGCTCAATTCAGCGTGTACCTACCTTCTTTCTGGATACTGGAGACCTGTGGTGGAGGTTTACATTACAAAAAGGAAACCCTTGTGATATTGATGTTATCCTGGTAAGTTACAATATTTAACTATTCTTAGTAGCAGTCAGGAGGGATGATACCAACAAAATAAGAGGAATGCTTCTATTTTGTTTCAAAGCAAAGTTCATGAAAATAAAAGGCCATGGTCCCTACTGGATTGCATTTTATTTCCTCTCCCTGGACATCCTATTATCAGATGAAAATGCAGATAATGGGCTATTTTGCTCTTTTTCTGTCTAGATTGGCAAATCATTATCTGTGTCCTTTCATCCATTCATGGAACAGAAGTATTCTCTCTTAATACTGACGACTAATTTTTCAACAACTATAAAATACTAATATATATGCAATCTGTTAATTCATAGATCTCATTTATAACGAAATAAAATGTCATCATTTTCTCTTGTCACATACAAACAGACTATGACATTCTTTTGTCAAACATAGAAACTGTGGCAGGAAAAAATGAAAAGACCTTACCAAGAAAATGGAACAAGTTTTAGACTGTCAGCTACATCCTTGGGAAAACAATGGCCAAATACAGAAAGATCTGACCACGCAATGGCATTGGCCAAATACAGAGAGATCTGACCATGCAATGGACTTAAAAAGCAGTGTCCACAATTATGTCAGAATATAGTCTATACTGTTAGTTATGAATCTGAAAGTATCTAGTAAATTTAATCCAAAGGAAGAGCAGGCTGTATTTAAACTCCAGATATTCCACCTACGTTATTCAGTGATGTGCCTTTTGAGAATATACTTTATGCAATAAGGAGGATTATTACTTCCCAATAGTAACTATAGCCAGTGGTTTAAGTTGATTGATAAAAAATGGATTTTTTTCTGGCATGTTTTATAATAGAACTTATGTGTTGCCTTGGAACTGAAAATACTTCACCCAGGCACCTATATTTTAGGAAAGAGTGTTTGACCTGCATGAAACAAGAACTACCCCCAAACATAAGATAGACTAAAGCAGAATTACTCCACTGATAAATGAACTAATTACTAATGAGTATACTTCTTCCTCACTGAAATAAATATATTCCTACATGGTTTTCTTTCAGAATTCCCAAGTTGTTTACTATCTTACCCTCTTGTAGCACAATATTCCTTGTTCCCTGTGCTTGGCTAGTTTTCTAGCACCCTTTTGACTTATAAAACTCTCCCAACATCTCATTGCCAAACTCAGTGCAAGAAAGGTAACTTCCAGGGATAACCATGAGAAAGCAAAAGTGATTTGGATTTCAGCACTATGCTAAGTTCCTCATAACATGTATTTGTTCTCATTTACTGGCCTACTTGTGCCTAAACTGATAAATCTCAGCCTCTGAATGGAGTTGCACAACTCAGTGTTGTAGTAATCACTCTGAATATAGCTCCTATAGTAATACTCAAACCTTAGACTGAGATCTCTTAACAACATATTCATAGCATCCAGTAGCTCAGAAGAAACTACTGCTCAGTTCTTTACTCAGCTTCTAAATGTAGGTACTTCAGACACAATTATTTCCTTGCAGCAAAAGATATGCTATAAAAAGAATAAGCCTTATTAAAGTTGCCATGTATAAACTGCAGAGACTGAAACATAGATGTATTCAGTTCAAGACAGAATGAAGTTAGTTGGTGTTTAGAATTCAGAAGGCAGTGTTTGTGGATAAAGTCTTGGAAGTATAAAGTATATTCTTGATTACATTTTCATTTATACTGGTTTGTTTTCTTGGTTTTATTTATTCATTTATTTATATTAATGTATTCCTGTCATGGAAAAAAATAAATTCCCTTCTTTGATGTGGCTCATCGATAGTACAAGTGCTATAACACAAACAGATCTTTCCAAGGCCCTTCCTTTAATGAATGGACAATCCACATATATGGCAATACATTAAAGCTTCTTTACAAGAATCTTTCCATTCCTGTAGTTAGAAATGTTGAATTGGACTTAAAGAATAGCTAAAATATCTTTAAAATAGGACTGTCTGAAAGGTTTCTTTTGGAAAACATCTGGAATTTTGCCCATCTTCCTATTCCAAGGTGAATGCCTTGTCCAGTTTGAGGTGGAGTCTCGTTCTACTGTTCAAGATTATGTAGATGTTATAAGCCAGAATTTCACACAGAGTCATTCTTACTTTACTCAGTGACATCTGTCTGGAAAATCACTAGATCATCTCTTTTTTCTTTCTTTCTCCCCCCACCCTTCCTGTGACAGTCCCAGATTTCTGTGCATATTTAGGACTAGAATAACCACGTCCAACACCTAATGCATGTCTTAGCTCTCTCCCTGTCATCTCCCCTGACAGTGGCTTTTGTCTTTTTATTAGAAATACGTTGTACAGTGATAGCAACAAAATGGATGAACAGTGTGCTGAGACCACTTGCAATAACCTCAGTCATGGCTGTGCTCCTGAAATGAAACACCCTGAACACTCATTCAGAAGTGTTAAAACAAGGAACCATGGCAATGGGTGCTGCTGCTTTTGAGACTGTTTTTGTTACTGCTTGCCCAGTGTGCCCTTCAGCCCTTCTCTTCCTAAGCTCTCAGAGCCTTGAAGTGCTTCCTTAAAAGCACTGTTGTACTCAAAATGAGATAAACAGAAATATCTTTTAAAGAATATGACTGCACTTCTTTATCAGTTGCTGCACTTCTAACAGGAACAAATTCACAGACAGACAGACAAAGAGGCAGACCAAATTTGACTGCCATGTTATGGGCTTGATATGTGAAAGTAAAGGTGAGTGACATTTTAGGGTGAATTTTCTTGGTTGTCACTGATATAGGAAGGAATTTCTGCCACATTTTTATTATCATTTAGCTTTTTAAGTTGAATTGGAGATAGATAGGTTGGATGTTATTTGTATCTGAAGTAAATAAAAGTGAGGAAAAATATCTGACACAGCTCAATTAATTTATTGATTAGGACCATAAGAGACCATAACCAATTAACAACACAAATTATGTTCCCAACAATTTGTCTGTTGTGGTTCTGAAACAGTTAAAAAGGAGGCCAGCTCAAAAGGAGGCTTTTCAAGCTGTCTTCATACTCTATTTCTTTAAAACATATAGTTTTATAGAATTTAATAATCCTACGTCTGCTTATCTTTAGAGCAAATGTGCCAAAAATATCAATGTGTACCAGACACACAAATTACTATTACTGGTATCCATTTGATAATTTTAAAAACAGAAACATAAAAGCGACTGAAAACCTCTAAACCCAATACAAGAAAGAAAGTCTTCATATTTATATAACAGAACCAAAGGTTATATGAAGTTTAACAGATCTCTTGATGTGGGTGTTGGAGGTCCAGTTCAGAGCTTAGTATGTCACAGAAAGGACCTTCATACACGCATTTTAAAATACCCCCTTGAAAATATGTTAGTGGTTAAAATCAACCAGGCTATAAAGATGTAGAGTTGGTTAATGGATCATTCTTTTTTTTTTTTTTTTCCTTTTTTCTTTTCCCATCCCACAATCCATTAATGACTATGATGCAACATGGAGCTTTCTTTTGTATCTGCAGCATACTACAAATCAGACACTTAGCTATGACTTCTTAACTGATGTTCATGGTAGCTGTGATTTCCAGACAGTGTCCTGTCCAAACTGTAGATATGTCAAAAACTGTGTAGTGCCTAACACTGCACAAAAGATAATATATTCTGTTCTTTCTTGATGAAGTTTATAAGAATTCAGTCCTTATACTGAAGCCTTCAATACTCTATCCATTGAAGTTGGTAACATTACAGCCCAGTAAAGAAACAAGTCAGCTGATACTATTGACATTTCCTCAACAAGTAAGAGAAAACACATCTTGCAGTTAGGAAGTGGTAGATCTCTGGCTGGTTATCAATGCCTTCTCTCTGTGGGAGGCAACATCTCTCTCTGCATAATGGCACCTTATATATTTTAAAAAGCGTACCTGGTGCCAGGTCTCTTCAAAGTAGAAGGCAATAACATAAGTTTTTTGTTTCTGAGTCACTGTTTTACTCCCATTTTGGTGAACACAAGTTTTCAGTAAATCCCAACTTTCTCTTCTATCTTATCATTGTTCTAGAAGACTGTTGTATGCCACTTCATAAAAATGATTGTGTGCTATTTGCTGCTACCATTACAAGGCGAGTTGGTATTATTCTAAAATAGGATTTAAATAGGTTCAATTTCCATTCTAGATAGCAAACATAAGAATTATGAACTGGTATCCGTTAGAACTTGATTGGTATCCATTAGGACTCAACCTGGCCACTGTTGTAAGAGATAATAAAAAATGTTTTTACAAATACATTAACAGCAAAAAGAGAGACAGGGAGAATCTCCATCCTCTATTGGATGCAAGGGGGAGCACTGCCACCAAGGATGAGGAAAAGGCTGAGGTACTTAATGCCTGCTGTACTTCAGTCTTTAATGGCCTGACCAGTTATCCCCAGGGTATTCAGACACCCAAGCTGGAAGACAGGGATGGAGAGTGGAACAAACCCCCCATAATCCAGGAGGAAGCATTCTACAACCTGCTACACCACCTGGACATCCACAAGTCTGGATCCACCCAAGAGTATTGAAGGAACTGGCAGAGGAGCTTGCCAAGACACTTTCCAGAATTTATCAGTAGTCCTGGTTAACACATGAGGTCCCATATGACTGGAGGCTAGGAAATGTGACACCCATCTACAGGAAGGGCCAGACGGAGGATCTGGGGAACTACAGGCCTGTCTGTCTGACCTCAGTACCAGGGAAGGTTATGGAGTGGTTCGTCCTGAGTGTGCTCACCAGGCATGTGCAGGACAATCAGGGGATCAGACCAGCCAGCAGGTGTTCATGAAATGCAGGTCCTGCCTGACCAACCTGATCTCCTGAAGTGGTTGAGTCCCCATCCCTGGAGGTATTTAGAAGACAGGTAGACAAGGTGCTTAGGGACATGGTTTAGTGGTGGGATGGCAGTGTTAGGTTAACAGTTGGACTTGATCTTAAAGGTCTTTTCCAACCTAAACGATTCTATCATTTTATGATTCCTTCTATGACCAGGTGACCCACCTGGTGGATGAGGGAAAGGCTGTGGATGTTGTCTACCTGGACTTCAGCAAAGCTTTTGACACTGTCTCCCACAGCATTCTCCTAGAGAAGCTGGTGGTTCATGCCTTAGACAGGTGCAGTCTTCACTGGATAAAAATATGGTTGGATGGCCAAGCCCAGAGAGTTGTGGTGAATGGAGTTAAATCCAGTTGGTGGCGGTTATAAGCAGTGTTCCCCAGGGCTCATTTCTAGGGCTGGTCTTGTTTAATATCTTTATCAATTACCTGGATGAGGGGATTGAGTGAGCCCCCAGTAAATTTACAGATAACACCAAACTGGGTGGGAGTGTTGATGTGCTTGAGGGGAGGAGGGCTCTGCACAGGGACCTGGACAGGCTGGATTGATGGGCTGAGGCCCAACTGTGTGAAGTTTAACAAGGCCAGGTACCGGGTCCTGCTGCACTTGGGTCACAACAACCCCATGCAACACTACAGGCTTGGCAAAGAGTGGCTGGAAAGCTGCCTGGTGGAAAAGGACCTGGGAGTGTTGGTTGACAGCCAGCTGAGTATGAGCCAGCAGTGTACCCAGGTGGCCAAGAAGGCCAATGGCATCCTGGCTTGTATTAGGACTAGTGTGGCCAGCAGGAGTAGGGAAGTGATCATGCCCCTGTACTTGGTGCTGGTGAGGCTGCACCTTGAATCCTGTGTTCAGTTTTGGGCCCTTCACTCCAAGGAAGGTATTGCGTTGCTGGAACGTGTCCAGAGGAGAGCAACCAAGCTGGTGAGGCGTCTGGAGCACAAGTGTTGTGACAAGTGGCTGAGGGAACTGGGGTTGTTTAGTCTGGAGAAAAGGAGGCTGAGGGGAGACCTTATTGTCCTCTACAACTGCCTGAAAGGAGGCTGTAGTGAGGTGGGGGTCAGTCTCTTCTCTCAGGTAACGGGCAATAGGACAAGGGAAATGGTCTGAAGTTGCACCAAGGGGGGTTTAGGTTTGATATTAGGAAAAAATTCTGTACTGAAAGGGCTGTCAAGCATTGGAGTGGACTGCCCAGGGAAGTGGTGGAGTCCCCATCCCTGGAGGTCTTTAAAAGATGGGTAGACAAGGTGCTTCGGGACATGGTTTAGTGGTGGAATGGCAGTTAGGTTAACTGTTGGACTTTATGATCTTAAAGGTCTTTTTCAACCTAAATAATTCTGTGATTATTTTGTAAGAGAAAGTAAAGCTTTGGGTTTTATTTTTATTGAAAATTGAGATAAAAAACAAGGGAGGAAGAAAGAAGAGGGGAAGGAGGAAGAAAGAAGGGAAGAAGGAGGGAGGAAGGAGGGAGGAGAGCATGAAGGGAAGGAGGGGGGAGAGAGGGAGGGAGTAAAGGAAAAGAAAGGAAGGAGTAAAGGAAAAGAAAGGAAGGAAGGAAGGAAGGAAGGAAGGAAGGAAGGAAGGAAGGAAGGAAGGAAGGAAGGAAGGAAGGAAGGAAGG